>PVKB01003569.1:0-116842 GCA_004027205.1 Ctenodactylus gundi | reverse complement strand
CAGCAAAATATTTAAAACTTTAGCTTTTAGAATTAAAACAAGCGATTTTCCTCCTCTTGGACAGAAAAGCAATTTGTTTCCCTTACGTGCTTCCCATAAGCTGCTGGGATTTCCTTGCACTGGGAAGACAAGTTTGAAACAGAAAATAAGGTTGTGAGAGGAGAAAGTAGGTTTCCACATACCTTTTCCTGCCTCTGCT
This sequence comes from Ctenodactylus gundi, assembly GCA_004027205.1. Lineage (NCBI taxonomy): Eukaryota > Metazoa > Chordata > Mammalia > Rodentia > Ctenodactylidae > Ctenodactylus > Ctenodactylus gundi. Next base: position 116,643 of record PVKB01003569.1, on the reverse strand, counting down.
ATTATGAAAGACAAGCCCCCAAATATCTTAGTGGTTGTGGTGTCAGGTGCAGATTCGGACAGGCCTCCGTGCTGAGTTCGCGTCTCCACAGGCTTGAAGAGTAAGAGGCAGGTTGTGAAGAATAGGTTTTATGGGAAAATTCACAGAAGGGGAAAGAAAGATACGGAGCAAAGCTTCTGCTAGCCAGAAGGGGACCTGGAAATGTGGGTTGCCCCCTGTGCTTATCTTTGTGGATGAGGTGTGTCTCTTGCAGACATCATAGGTTGGGTTCTGTTTTTAAATCAAATCTGCCAGTCTGAATTTTTTGAGTGGGGAGTTGGAAGTGTTGATGCTTAGAGTGGTTACCCTGTCATGCCTTATTGACTGGCTCTTGATTTCTTTGTTTTCCCTGTAGCATCTGACTTCCATTGCGTTCTTTGTTGTGATTGTTGCCCCATCTCTAATTTAGAGTTCCCTTGAGTATTTTTTGGTGTAATGTGGTTTAGTAATCATGAATTTCTTTAGATTTTCTTTGTCGTGAATGGTTTTTATATCTCTGTTAATTTTGAAGGATAATTTTGCAGGATTTAGGAGGAGTCCTGGTTGGTAAATTTTTTTTCTCTTGGGGTTTGGAAGACATCAGTCCAGGCTCCTCTGGCCTTTCCAGCCTGTATGGCCATGCCTGCCGTTACTCTGATGGGTTTGCCTTGGTAAGTCATGGGCTGTTTGGCTCACACTTTTACAATTTTTTCTTTGTGGTGGATATATGTAATTTTTCTTATGCTGTGTTTTGGGGAGCTTTGTTTTGATTATACCTGATTGGTGTCTGGTATGTCTCAATCACCTGGATGTCCACCTCTTTTTCAATATGTGGGAACTTTTCTGTTAGGATTTCAGTGAATAAATTTATTATACCTTCAGTGTAGTCTCCTACTCCTTCTTGGTTCCCTGTAACTCTGAGGCTGGGCTTCTTTGTGTCATCTAATAGCTGTTGGATACAATTCCTTGGTGATGTGATATTATTACAATATCCTTGAGAATTTGATTCAGGGTCTGTCCTCATGTTTAGTTATTCTATTCCTCATACTTTCCATTGAAGTTTTCATGTTCCAATATTCTGCTATTCTTGTATTTTTTAATCCTAGTGAATTTGTCACACATTTCTTTAGTTATTGTTATAGCTCTGTCAACATTGAGTCTATTCCCTCATTCATCTGGCTGATGTTTATTTATCCATTATCCCTTTAATTATCTCTGTTTTAAACTTGCTAGACATCTTGAGGAAATTACTGTTTGCTTCCATCTTATGCTCTCCCACTTGTTTGGTCATTTTGCTCTTGGCGTTAGGTGTTTGCTTCCTCTTCTGTGGCCGTGTGGTCAGCCTTTGGTGAGCTAGGGGCAACTTTTCAGCTTGGTTTTTCATTTTCCTGCTGCTTTTATAGCGAGCCTTAAAGGTCAGCTGGCGTAGAAGCTCTTTGAGCTTCTGTGGAGATGCAGTTCTTGTATATACCTGTGCAAAGAATCTTGTTTTTTTTAAAATTAGGATTTGTATGTTTTCCAATTACACAATTACTCAGAGTCCTAGAATTAATTCCAGATACTACTATGTAAGAGGAGAGCAATTATTTGTTGTTATAGCGTTTTCATATCCAACCATATAACAATTTGTTTTGACAATCTCATATGTTTGTTTTTCCAGTATCCTTGGAAGACAATGACTTAGTGTAACAGGTTAGTCAGCTGAAATATTGAGGATATAATAAGAGAGTACAGGTGGAGAACAGAAAGGAATAGGTTGTATAGGTTCTGAAGGGAGGGAAGAGTCCGGGATAACTGCCAATGCAAGTGAAGGAACAAACTGGATTGCAGAGATGCTTTTCTTCTATAGAAAGGAGAGGGGAGGAGATCAAGAAGTTATCAGTAGATGTGGGAGACTGACAGAGAAGACAGATGTAGTTGAAATTTGGAGAGAGCTGTCTTAGAATCCGAACTTTATTTTATACTGGATGAAAACTGTATTTGAATCTTCCAGATACACTTTTTGATGGGGTCTATACTGTAGAGTCTGTGGATGGTGCTTTTTGGCCTAAAGCATTGGTTGGCTCTTAGTCTCTACTTAATGCATATGAGTATCTCCCTTATCAGTGCCCAGTGAGTGAGGCTACAGTAGGAGAAAGAGGAAAGGAAAAAGAGGCGGGAGAGTGTGGGGAGAGGAATGAGAGGGAGAGGAAGAAACTACTAAAGCAATACATAGGCAAATCGAACCCACTGAGAACTAAAAGAAAATTTCCTCTTCAAATCACCATTCAGCCTAGTGTTTGGTTATCTCAGTATGTTTGTTGTCTACAGGGTCTGATGTCAGTGGTGTGAAGCTGGTCAAGAGTTTGGCCTTCTGCTGGACTTTAGAGAGGACTTTGGCTGACCGCTCCTCTATTGTAGTGGAGGTTCTTGCCACTAAGTCAGTATGTCAAGACTCATGTCCCCGACCTGCCTTGCAGTGGAGAAGGGATGAGTGGGTGTCACCCTTTCAGCTAGTTATGGAGCAGGGGTGATAGGGACGGCCCCGTATTCACATAGGAGCCCTTTTGCTGTGCCTGGACCACTGCCACTGGCAGCTCTGCTAGCTGATTCGCTTTTAAGACTTTCTAACCGGGGGCCACTGTCTCCCTCCTTCTGTTATACCCCTTCATCTTTCTCCAGGCTGATTTTAGGTTCGGCTTTCAGCTGTTTGGAGCTGTCCGAGTGGGTATAGGATGGGGGAGCTCTGCTGGGGGGTGGGGGGGGAGTGGATGTGGATCGGGGCTGCCAAGGCAGTGGGTGATTCCATGTGTTTCTGGCCAGTTGTCATCTATGGGTGATTCCACTTATGGACCACCCCAACCACCTTAGAGCTCTTAAGCTCTTCTTAGCTCTTCACAGACTTTTTATTTGGTTTCTAGATTTCAGTAGATTCCACGCACCACTGAGTCTGATGGTTCTAGCTTATGTGCATGAATTTTTCATATTGTAAACATATAGTTGGTCTTGCCTGCCTTTTATAATTCATCCAGAAAATTTCTGCCTTAAGGTAGAGTGTGACCCATTAACACATAATAAGATTCCACATTTACCACGTCACATAAGCCTACATTTAGGATTACTGTGTTCTTTGTTTTCTGTTTGTCTGTTCTTTTGTTTCTCTTCTTTCCTGTTTCCTTTTGAGTGTCAATTTTTTTTTGAAATTCTATTGTAACTGAGAGGTTGGATTTTTGATTACAACTGTTTATATTTCTACTTTTTTACTTCTATGTTAATAAAGAATTACATTTATGATTCTTGATGCTGTAATTTATTAAAATCCTTAATATCCCACATTTTTATCAATTTTAAAGTTTGCTGACTCAATCATCTCTAGTTTGCCTTTAAATCCAGTCAGTGTATCTCTCATTACAGATACTGTATTTTTCCCTGTTAGAAATTCCCTTGTGTCCTTCTGCTAACATTTATTTTCTGAGGATTCACATCTTTTCACTCATTCCAAATCTTCACTATGAACATTTATTTTAACTGATTGAGATAATAACTGCCTTGAAATCTTTTTGTGCTGATTCCAACTTCTGGATTATCTCAGGATTAATTTTTGCTAATTTGTTTCTTCAAGATTAGCTTACTTACTCTGTTACTTTCTATTCAAATGATTTTCTGGACATTTAAAAAACCTGGACAGTGTGAATATTATATCCTGGAAACTTTGGGTTCTGCTGAATATTTCTTTAAAGATATTTTAGAAGAAACTGATATTTTTCCCACAGTGGTTGTAAATATTTTACATGTCCCATTAAGAGAGCATTAGAATTCTGGTTGTTCACATGCTTCTCAGCCAGTTTTGGGCAATTGCTCAAATCTCAGCTTAATTGTTATCATATTTTTAGATTGCTCTTATAGTCTGCTCTGAAACTGCATGGTTCAGTCAGAAATGTGGGGAGACCGAGCCTGAGCATTTGAAGCTCCATTCTTTAGCTCTGTCTTTTTCCCCTTCCAGTAATTTGGTTTCTCTGAACCATCCTCTCTTGGTGGGAAGTTGGTGGGGTTTCTGTCAGAATTTTAGTCAACACAAGGATGCTGACCCTGGCCTGCCCTCAGGATATAAACCTTAAAAATACAAAGAACAGAGAACAAAGAATGTGAGCTGATGGTAATAAACTGGGGGCAACTTAGCAAGGCTTGTTCTGCTTCTTCTCTGTGTACCCAGGTCTTTAGAGATAAGGGTGGTCCTTTCCTGTGGGTGTGAGAATGACCTGTCACATCCAGGACTTACTCTGATTAAGGGGAAGATGAGAAAATCCTTCCAAGGTTTTATGATTTGCTTCAGAAAACAGTGCTGGGAAGGTCAGAAAGATGTTCCCCAAACACGCTGTTGCTCAGATTCCATCAGCTTCAGGTATGTAGTCCACCAACATCCCATAACGAGGGGTTGAATGTCTGAATCCCATCACATGGAACCGCTCCCCCAAAACGAGATGCGGAATATTTCTGTAATTCCAGACATTATCCATTTTGTTCATTTCACTCAGTGATAAGCAATTGTTTTCTCATTGCTATCATTATCACTGCCTGTAGAGCTTCACATAATAGGATCCTACAGTAGGCATTCTTCTGTGTGTGACTTCTTTTGCCTAGTGTGGTAGTTTTGCAATTTATCTGTGTTGTTACATTATTAATTGCTCAATTTTTAAAATTTGTGTAGTAGTCTATAGAATTAATACGTAGCCATTTTATCTGTTTACCTACTGAAGGACATTTGGAATGTTTTCAGCTTTTCTAATATGATTCAAGCCACTATGAAAAATTTGTACAAGTCTTTTATGTATTTGTACAGATACTCCTTGACTTATGATGGGTAATCCATTGTAAAGTTGAAAATATAATAAAAACCACATTTAAGCTATCCATATATCTCTCTGTGAAATGGCTATTCAATTCTTTGTCCAAGTTTTAAAAATTGTTTTGTTGATAATTTGCGTTTGTATGTAACATTTAATTCAAATTTTATGTATTTCTGTAGCATATATGACAGTGTTCATGATATTACCCCAAAATAAAGCACCTTGGCATTTAAGAAAACAGCAGGAAAAAAAAAACCAGCAGAAGCAGGAAAGTTACTAAAACCTTCTCCTGCCATTCTTCCCTGAGGGAGCCACTGAACAGCTCACTGACCTTCCTCTAAAGTAGGTCATAAGACCCTTATGCCCGTTGGGACCTTTCTACACCCAGAAGAAAGCAATGATGACACAGCAAAGAATCTGAACAGGCCTTACTAAGTCCCCCAGCCCCATTTATCACCCTGAGACCCTGGCCTCTTGTCCAGCCATATTTCTACACATCCACTCTTCACCAAACCTGAGCATGAAATACATTTTCCTGCTGCTTCTGCTCATCACTGCATACATCTATTATATCAGATCTCCTACATATATGCACATTTGTATTTATGCACCATAGAAATCCTCTTGTTAGATACCTCCCACTGAATTCTGATCAAGTAGACCTGATGAGCGCTCTGCCAATTAATATGTTTTATTTTTCAGAGAAGCAATGAGCACACACGTCTCCTGAAATACCTCTCTCCCTACAGATGCTAATCTCATCCACTTGTTAGGGCTCAGTACTCAGGCACACCTAAAATGATTGTCCTAAGTTCTTACCTAACATATTATTCCATAGTTTTCTCTGTTCCTGTTTTTAGTTTTGTTTCATTTGATTTTACTTTTAATGGACAAATAATAATTGTATACCCTTAGGGGTACATTGTATATTTATGCATATATTTTATATACCACATTTGAAAAATCTGTTCATCTGTTAATGGGTGTTTAGGTTATTTCTGTATTTTGGCTATTGTGAAACATTCTTCAGTGTACATAGAAATATAGATATCTTTTTGACATATCAATTTCAATTCTTTTTTGTTTTTTGAGACAGGATCTTGCTCTGTAATCCAGACTGGTCCTGAACTTACTGATGTAGCCCAGGCTGTCCTTGAATTCAGGAAAATCCACCTGCTTTGGCCTCCTGGGTGCTGGGATTACAGGCGTGTGCCACCATACCCTGCTTTATATGGTGCTGGGGAATTGAACTCAGAGCTCTGTACTTACAAGGAAAATGCTTTAACCACGGTGCCATTCCTCCAGCCCCTAATTTGAATTCTTTCAGTTATATACCCATATACCCAGTAGTAGGACTGCTGGGTAATTTGGTAATTCAATTTCTGTTCTTTTCTCCCAGAGGATCTGTCATACTGGTTTCCACAATGGCTGTACTAACTCATAACAACACCACCAGCACACAAGTGTTGCCTTTCCTCCACATCCTCATCACCACTTGCCGTTCATCATTTTTGCTGGTTGCCAGTCTAACAAGGCAAGATAGTATCTCATCATGGCTTTATATTTATGAGTAGTGATGCTGAGCACTTTTCATATATTAATTGGTTGGTTGGATGTCTTCTGAGAAATGTCCATACACATCCATTGCCCAATTTTTTTGTCTTCATTTTAAAAAATTATCTGTTGATGTACATTTGTAGTATAGGATACTGTTGCTGGCTTCGGAAAATTGTTACATGTGTATAACATCTTTCCCCCCTCCCCCACTATTTTTATTACTATACAAATGTGATACATAGTATTTACAATGAATTTGGGTGTTTCGTACATCTATGTATCACATCGACTTCACAGTCCCTTCCCATCTTTACCCTCTCCCTGTCCCTTCCCCCAGCTCCGGCTATCACTTCATATGGTTCCAAAGAATGTCTGTGTTCTGGGTTTTCCAAGTCTGAGAAACCATACGGTGTTTAACATATTAATCTTCCGCACCTAAGTCATTTCACTCAAGTCACCACTCTACCCCAGCTTCCTATTCCTCTAATGGGTTCGCGGTAGTCAAATCTTGACATCTCCTCTCTGAATCCAACCAATCCCTTCTTTGGGATATTCACCAAAAGTTTTTTTTTCCCCGTATTTTCCTGCATCTTTGTTGTTATTGTTAAACCTGGCCTTACCCACCAGTTCACACTAGAAAATAATTATAGGCATGTAGTTCAAAAGACTAGTTAATTTGGGAAAGAAGAGAAAAAAAATAAAATTCAGTTGTCTTAGCTGAATACTGGTAGGTGCATATTTGTACATTCACAAGGTTATCTTTACATCTATCAGTTTCCTTAGGATAAACTTTCATTAGTGACCTAATAAGTGAATTGCTACAACAAAACAAAGTCAAAATCATATCACGTTGCTACATTAAATGAACTTAAATCTATACCATTTAAACATACTTAAAGCGACAGACATGAAGGCAAATCTAGTTATTTCAGAATTTCCTAACTTTCGTTATCTTATTTACTCATATTTCACTGATTACTAACCTACTTTTCCCCCAGCTCATTCTCCTCTAGCCATTGTCATTTTTTCTCTGGGGTCATTGGTGTTGCTGGTCTCCCTTTCACTGTCCAAGTTTCCTTTAAGTATTTTCTGCAATACTGGCTCAGTGGCTGCAAATTCCTTTAAGCTGTCTCTGTCATGGAAAGTTTTAAGTTCTCCCTTTAAATTAAAAGATAATTTTGCTGGATATAGCAGTCTTGGTTGGCATTTATGTTCTTTTAGTGCTTGGATGACATTGCTCCATAGTTTCCTTGCTTTTAGATAGAGTTTAGATTGAAAAATCTGCCGTTATCCTGATGGGCTTAACTTTGTAGGTCACCTTCTGTTTTTCTCTTACCGCTTTTAGTATTTTCTCTTTGTGTTGGGTTTCTAGAATTTTAATTATGATGTGTCGTGATAAGGGTCTCTTCTGATCAAAGTTGTTTGGTGTTCTATATGCCTGCAAAAGTTCCATGTTCATTTCTTAGATTTGGGAAATTTTCTTCCGTTATTTCATTAAACATGTCCTTTAAGTCTTTTGTTTTGTCCTCAGTCTTCTCTTCAATTCCCATTCCAGGCTTCTTAAATTTGTTCACACTTACTTTGTCATTTAACATATGATTCATCCTGAAGAATGTTCTATGTGCACTTAAGATAAACATGAATTGGACAGTGTTCCATCAGTGTTAAATCCATGTGGTCTAAATTGTAGTTTAGATCCTGTATTTATTTTCTGCCCTCAGTTTCTGGATGATTGTCCAGTTAGAAGTGGAATCTTGACAGTCGGTATAGTCTGTCTCTCCCTTCTGATCTCTTAATCTTTGCTTTACACATTTTAGGTGCTTTGGAGTTGGGTGCATATTTATTTAGTTATCATTTTGCTTAATTGACTCCTTTATCACCGCATAAATACTTGTTTCCTTGTATGGTTTTCAACATAATGTGTTTTAGTCTTTATATGAAAGAAATAATTGACTTACCATCATTATAGCATTAGGTTGGTATTTTATTTAAATTTATTTGTGTGGCATTGGGGATAGAACCCAGGTTCTGGTACAAGCCAGACAAGCACTTCAACACTGAGCCACAATTCCAGGTCCTGGGCTGCTTTAGATTTGACAATATATGACTTTACCAGTGAGTTTCACACTTCAAATATATGCATGTCATCAATTAGCAACCTTTTCTTTAGCTTGAAGAGCTCCTCTTAGCAATTTTTTTTTTTTTTTTTGAGACAGGGTCTCACTCTGTAGCCCAGGCTGGACCTGAACTCACTATAGAGCCCAGGCTGGCCTTGGGCTCACAGAAATCCTCCTGTCTCAGCCTCTCCCTTGCTGGGATTACAGGTGTGTGGCACCATACCCGGCTTATGTGGTGCTGGGGAACAGAACTCAAGTATTTGGCACTTGCTGGGCCATTCCTCCAGCGAATACTTTTTAAAAGAAACAAAAAGTTGAAGGAAAAGATGTATATTCTCAGTGTGGAAATATATTGTCTTATTCAAGATTTTAAACATAGACTAAAACAAAGTTCCTCAGAATTTTAAATAATAATATCAAAACATGTAGTATGAAGCTGCATTTTACCTTCTGAGTGTATTTCACAGATGTTTGTTCCTTATATTGTAAGCTTAATTTCATTTTCTATTTACTTGTACTGCAAAGAATGTCAGAGTATTTTCTGCCTTTTAATAAGTTCCCCAATGTATTTCAATCAGGAAGATATGCATATGTTTTTTTAATTTTCAGGAAGGAAGGTAGTTCAAAATGCTCATTGCATTGCATCTGAGTGCCCTTAATTAATTAATTAATTTATTTATTTGAGACAGGGTCTTGCATTATAGTCCAGGCTAGTCCTGAACTCACTATTGAACACATGACAATCCTCCTGCCTCAGCCTCATGAGTTCTGGAATTACAGGCATGTCCTACCACACCTGGTTTATGTGGTGCTGGGGAATAGGACTCAGGTTCTTGCACTTGCTACATAAGCACTTTCACTGCTGAGCTACACCCCTAACCCATGAGTGCTCTTAAAGTTGTTCTCAGTTCAATTATTCTACAAAAAAGCTAGTTCTTAGGTTCTGTTCACACTTGAAAGGGGGAATAGCTCTCATTCGCTCTTACACATATTTAGACAATATTGCAAAAATCTTCCCTTGGGTACCTCTCGTGGCTCAAATGAGACCAAATTCTTAATTGTTCTTTCAAGTTAATAAATGCCCATTTTAGTCAAAAGTCTTTCCTTCGTTTTTCCCCATTCTCACTTTTCCCTTTGCCATTGTTAGCTTCTTGCCACTCTGACAAAGTACCTAAGAGCAATCAACTTGACGGAGTGAAAGGTTTACCTTGGCTCATGGTTCCAGAGGTTTTCATTCGTGGTCACTTGCCGGCGCCATTTCTGGGCAGAACGTCAGGGTTGGTAGCCTGTGCTAAAGCAAAGCAGCTCACCTCCTGGCAGACAGGAGGCAGAGGACACAGCCAGGAAGGGCAGGGGCCAAGATGGAGTCCCCAGGGACACATCCCCAGGACCTGCTTCCTCTAACCCCTTCCCAACAGTCCGCTCAGCTATGACAGCATCCGTGTAGAAATCCACAGATGAGGTTAGAGCCTGCCTGCCCCAGTATTCTATATAAACCCCAAGATCAAGCCAAGAAAATGTATCTGTTCTGGTTATCAGTGTATGACTTCTCAGGCTCAGATCCTCCCTTACACAAGGCCTGAGATAATGGACAGAACCTTCAGGGTCTCTCCTTTTACAGGGAGCAAGCACAGTGTTAAGCTCTACAGCAGGGGGCGCTAGAGGGGCAGCAGGGAAAAGAAGTTTTACGTGTGTTCCTGTAGGTACAGGGGAGTGTGTACCAACAAACCTATCGTAAGTTTAAAAATAATGCATGTCAGTACACCTCACCTGCTGGGCAACACAGCCTAGCCCAGCCTACCTTCACTATGCTCAGAACATTTATGTTAGCCTAAGCGTTGGCAAGGTTATCTAACACAACACCTAGTTTATAATAAAGTGTTGACTATCCCATGTAGTTTATTGGAAATTATACCACAAGGAAAAGCCAGAATAGTTGTATGGATATGTTTTTGTACCATCATATAGTCAATTCATAAATAAGCAGGGGCGGGGGGGGAGGGCTGGGGCTGGAGGAATGGCACAGCAGTTAAAAGAGCTTGCCTTGCAAACGTAAGGCCCTGGGTTTGATTCCCCAGCATCACATAAAGCTGGGCACGGTGGCGCAAAGCTAGAATCCCAGTACTCAGGAGGCTGAGACAAGTGACTGTCCTGAGTTCAAGGCCACCCTGAGCTACACCAGCCTGGGCTATAAGCGAGACCCTGCTCAAAACAAACAAAAACAGGGAAGCAAGCTAGGAGCAACTGTATTCTTGCTGTTGCCCTGTGGATCCATGGTATGGGTATGAGGACATCGGATGGAGTTCTACCCCAATCAGGTGCCCCAGTGTGTGTGCCTCAGTGACCTTGCAGCTTCTGCCTAGTGACAACTTTCTCCTGGGCCTATTGACTATACACACGCACTGTGAGAGATTCCTGCAGACCCCTACTACCTGTGCATCACTAGGCTGTTGGTGGCAGTGGGCTGCACCTGCCTATTTTTTGGAAATGTCACTTTGTGCTTTACCAGGACAAGGAAACCAGCTTGGGAAAACCAGCCAACTTCTCTGTATTTTCTGTACGTGGGCTAAAGTTAGTTCTTAAAGGAGGTCTGAAACAACCCTGTGTGTGGGAAGGTCCCCTCTTCCAAGTCTGTCTTTTGTTGGGGACTCTCTTAGTACCAGGGGATCATAGAATTTCTGTAATATTGTATGTTCACTTATCAGAATTTAATATTTGTATTGGACTGTGTAAATCAATAGCAATACTAGTATTTTTTTTTTTTTTTTGAGACAGGGTCTCGCTCTGTAGCCCAGGCTGGTCCTGAACTCAGTATGGAACCCAGGCTGGCCTTGGACTCATGGCAATCCTCCTGCCTCAGTCTCCCGAGTGCTGGGATTACAGGCATGCGCCACCATGCCCATCTTATGTGGTGCTGGGGAATCGAACTTGGGTACTTAGCCCTTGACATAGCACTTTCTAGGCAAGTGCTTTAACTGCTGAGCCATTCCTCCAGCCCCAGCAAAACTAGTATTTTTTAGTAAGAAATGCAGCTGTCTTTTCACTTACAAAGAGAAATCTAAAAATGAAGTAGAAAAAAGCAGGCTGATGTCTTCTTTGTAGTTTTTCTTAACTAGCTTTGATTTTAGGGTTTTAAAATTGGATAGTAGTTCCTCTCACTTATCAAGAGAAATGAACTCTTGTTTTATTAGCTAGACTGTCAAGTTCAAGTCTGGAGAGATTCTAACTCCTATGTGACTTGGGGTGAAGCATCAAAAATCTGAGGTACACACACACACACACACACACACTCAGTGGTGATTAACTGAAGTCAGAACTTCAGTTACTGTGCATGTGTGATAAGCTAATTCTTTGTAAGAAAAAATAATCAGTGAAACTCACCTTAAGTGCTAAACTTGTTTAAATTTTAAGACAGATCTAGGGAAGAGTGTTTGGGGAAAAAAATCTTTATTATTACCTTGAGTATTAAAAAAAAAAGTAGCTGAGATATGGGCTGGAGGAATGGCTCAGTGGTTAAAGTGCTTGCCTAGCAAGTACTAAGTCAAGCGCTAAACAAATGTGTTGGTGAGTTTGATTCCCCAGCAACACATAAGCTGGGCGCGGTGGTGGCACATGCCTGTAATCCCAGCACTCAGGAGGCTGAGGCAGGAGGACTGCCTTGAGTCTAAGGCCAGCCTTGGATCCATCCTGAGTTCAGGACTATCCTGGACTACAGAGCAAAATCCTGTGTTGGGAAAATAAAAAGTAGTTGGCATATTTGTTTATAATTATATGCTGAGTAGAGGAAGTATAGCATAGCTTTGAACTGAGATTTTTTGATCAAAAAATTTAAAGCTTCTGGCTTTATTGCATGAGTGCATACTAGTATTATAATCCTAAGAGAAACTGTACAAATGATCTCATCAGTGGCTCTTAAAGTCTATCAGAATAATCTCGGAAAACCACTGAACCGCAAAGTCCCAGCCTTCCTAGATGTGTCACGGCAGCTGGTGCTTTTAATAGGCATCCCCAGAGATTCCAACACTGGCAGTGTCTTGACAGCACTTCAGAAGACCACGATTTCCCATAAGGAAAGTGAGGTTTTGTTTAAAATTAAAGACAACTATTCATGGGACCCTTTCTGTTACGACAGTGATCTTTATCACTTAATCTCATGCTTCCTTCCAAAGTTATGGCAGCAGGAAGATCTTTATCCCAGAGAACCTGCTTCTCTGTAGAGTGGCCCTCTCACATTCACTTGGTCACTTTATATCTTGTTGGGGCTGAAGAAGTTCCTTCTGGCTGAAGCGCTCCCTTTTCTTTCTAGCACTAATGTAAATAAAATTTATGTTGCTCAAAGAAAGAAAAAGTAATTCCAAACAGAATAAAGCCACCAATACCATACACAGTAAAGAGAAGCGAATTTGGAACTACGTAAGAATGAAAAGGCAACATGTTCCTAGGCATTCAGAAAACTCCAATGATATGTGGTATGATTTAAAAACACAACGAATGTTTAATTTTTTAAGAATTTCATTATAGGGACTGGGGGTATATCTGAATGGTTAAGAGTGCTTGCCTAGCAAGCACAGGGCCCTGGGTTCAATTCTCCAGTACCACATAAGCTGGACATGTTGGCTCATGCTTGGAGGACTGCTGTGAGTTCAAGGTCAACTTGGGTAACACAGTGAGTTCAAGACCAGCCTGGTCTAGAATGAGACCTTGTCTTTAAAAAAATTCATTACAGCTGGCCCTGGTGGTGCAGGCCTGTAACCTCAGCTCTCTGAGAGGCTGAGGCAGGATCGCACATTCAAGCCCCACCTGGGCAATTTAGCACGACCCTGTCTTGAATGAATGAATGTATGCAGTTTGAAGGCCCTAGGCTTGACCCCTACGATGCATTGCAATAGACACTGATTGCCACTAGTCTTCCTCAAAATACTCCTCCTCAGTCAGAACACACTTATCCCATGGTTCTTGCCTCTGAAGCGGTTCTGGAAGTCCTCTTATGGATGCTTAGCTACAGCATTATGGCTACCTTTATGTCCATAACTGATTCAAAACATTTACCTTTCACAGACATTGCGACTTTGGGAAACAGCAAAAGTTTCATGGTGGCAGAGCTGGTGAATGACGATGCGGGCACAGCATGTGTCTGTGAACCTACCTTCCATAACTGCTTCAGAGAGTAGCAAGAATGATGGGATAATGACGTTTGAATTAAGGGGGAGGATTTTGAGGTGGCTGAAAGGCAGTATGTCTTTACTTAAAGTGAACATTTAAAAATTCACCATATATTTTGATCTTTGTGACTCAAATACAAGTTTTAAGGTAGATATCAAGCATGTGTTTACCTTTCCAAGCCGCAAATGATTGTAGACTGACAGGAATAACAGGAAAACTGGGATGTCCTATGCTATTTCTCCTTTGTATGTGCTGCTCACCTCAAAGAGAGCCACAGGTTAAGAGGTGACCCTGCTTATCTTGCACTTTTGAAACCAGCTGTACAGAGCAAAAGTTAAAATGTTCCCCTGAAGCAAAGGAAAAAATGTTTAGTTTCGACAGTGTCTCTTACGAGAAACTCAGACACTTTTACTACGGCTCCTCCCTGCATTCTTCGTGGTTAAGTGGCCACCACAAGAAACAAAACAGTGTAAGAAAAGGCTGACTCAACCCACATGTAGCAACAGGCCCAGGAACATCTCAAGCGGCCCGGATGGGGAGCCCTCCTGAGTCGGTCACAGGACATCGTCCCTTCCTGGAGCCTCACTGGTTTCTGGAGTCGCCTTATTTGGAATATTGCAAGTTTGTTCCACTTGGTTTCTGTTGGGAAGTGTATCTCTGAAATTACTGACTCGGAACAAACCTTCTCGGTGATGTCACATGTTCCCTGAAACAACAGCTCATGAATGCCGTTCTGCTGATCTCAGTGGAGGAAAAAGGGTGGCTTCTACCACGTTTTTTTTTCTTTAAATAAGAATGCAAAATGAATACACAGGCTTCTTTTCTAGTTAAAGGCATTTAAAAGTAAACTTTTAAGTTATGTTAGTAATTTCTTCAAAGCAGAAGTCAAGGCCTGTTGGAATAAATATGTCAACCTACAAATTAGATTTCAAAGTCCCCTTTAGTGCTTCACTCATAACATCACCGGTCACTGGGGGTCACAGTGTGGAGGGGTCACTTTTTACATGTGCAAGTTAAATCATTGAGAAAGACTAGCCATGCAAAATGTTCCCCAGTCAAATCCTGAAGAATGTTGAACAGTTGGGAACCAGGGAGCCCTTGCATTCCTCTGAGGGTTTCACCAAGAACATATGTATACATCTTCTGGCTGCCGTCCGCCTGGTCGGACCACAAGGATCTACTTGGTGTGGTCAGTCAGCCTCCAGAGCTAGCCCATGGCTGAGGAAATGTCAGCTGGATGCACTGTTTATCTTCATTTCAAAACATTCATGTGGTGTGGCCAATAACATGCTCATCCCACTCACTGACTCCCTGGGTGGTGGGACTTCTGAATTTGAGGCTTTTGTAAAACATTCCTGGGCTGGGGGCTGGAGGAATGCCTCAGCGGTTAAAGTGCTTGCCTAGCAAGCGCTGAGTCAAGCGCTGAGTACTCGAGCTCAATTCCCCAGCACCACACAAGCTGGGCGTGGTGGTGCATACCTGTAATCCCAGCACTTGGAGGCTGAGACAGGAGCATTGCCCTGAGTCCAAGGTCAGCCTGGTCCACAGAGTGAGACCCTGTCTCAAAAAAAAAAAAAAAAAAAAAAAAAAAAAAAAAAAAAAAAAAAAAAAAAAAAAAAAAAAAAAAAAAAAAAAAAAGAAAAGAAAAGAAAAGAAAAAAAAAAGAAAACAGAAAAAAAGAAAACTTTCCTGGGAAATCAAGGTTCTGCCTCTGTCTCACTTGTATCAATGGAATCATACATTGTACAAAGTGACAGCTTCACTTTATTGCTTACAAAAAAACTCTGGGTGGTCTACTGTTTTTAGGTTTAGCAAAAGCCATTTGTACTGGTGACCGTAACTACACTCTGAATATTTTTAAATACTTTTTTTTTTTTTTGAGACAAGGTCTTGCTCTGTAGCTCAGGCTGGTCCTGAACTTTCTGTGTAGCCCACGCTGGCCTTGGACTTAGGATAATACAGAAGTGTGTGCCACCACCACACCCAGCTTTATGTGATATTGAGGAATTGAACTCAGGGCCTTGTGCTTTTAAGGCAAGCGCTTTAACAGCTGTGCCATTCCCCTAGTCCCTACTTTCAATATTCTTTACCAGAAGATTACATCATGATTAAAATGTACTAAGAAAAAGGTAGCATTTGGTATACATGTCAATTTTTTAATCTACAAATTCTACTCTGGATTTTTTTTCCTCTTTGGTTGTTGTGAAACTACCAAGCCCAAGTCAAAAAAAAAATATTAACCACCAACAATGGGTTAAACATATGTGAGAAAACTAGTCACCTAATGCACATTTTGGGATTACCGAAGTACAAGCTCCTACAATCTCCAGTGGTTAAAGTGTACCGGTCCCTGGCTCATAACCATATTTCCAGTTGATTAGGCTTAGAGCTTGGGCTACAAAGTCCTGAGTTGTTGTTAACTGAAATATGATAGGGCAAAATTATTCTTCAGAGGCTATGAACGGGGTTTTTAATGAAAGTGTAATCAATAGGTTTGACATTTTAGGAAAACCAACTTTCTAAAACAGCATTATTAAACAGCTTGAATATGTCTCTCTCTCAATAGGCTCTAATTAGCCCGAATCCTGTGTGGGCTGACAGCATGAGTCCGATGTTGAGCTAGCTTGGATTGTGGACTCCTTCCTCTTGTTCAATAGGTTTCAGAGCTGTGTTTGTTAGTGGATCCTAGGAACCCATGTGATAACCATTACTAGAATGTCTTCTTCTGGGGGAGGGGGCATGAGGAGAACCACGGGACTGCCCAGCAGCCACAGCAGCTGAAATTCTCCGCTTGTTAAACCTGTGTGTCTACACATAAGACAGGCCAAGTCAAGAGTGTAAGAAGAAACAAGTCTCCACACTCAATGTGCTATCTTTGGAATTCTTCATTAAAGTTTCACGAAATACAAAGCTCAAACATAATTGTCTACGTCCACCACAAAACAGAATCAAATAAGTGGTTAGCACACAAACATAATGATCTTTTTCATTTTTAAAAATATAAATAACAATGTTCAAGGTTTTACAATTTTCTCAGTGTGTTGCATCTTTTTAAGGCTTTATGTTGCAGACCCTTCGTTAATGGTACTTGTACCCTGTCATGAGGGTGTGCCGCCCACCACCAAGGAAGGCCACTGTGGATACATTCCTGAGGGTTACACACTGACCCATGGTGCCTCAGCCTGTTAAAATCTAAAAACTCCAATCAGTTCTCACAGTTTAATTACTTACTTTCTACTACAAATAATAGAAAGGGGTAAGTTCCCAGCAGCATTCAAGCACTCAGAAGGTCAGTCATGAAGGACGGGAAGGAAAAACCAGGCTTCTTCCTGGACAGGATTTTCTTCCTTTTACCCAGGCAAACCCACATAGTTCACATGGTGGCTCGGAGTGAGACATTTTTCAGATTAAATAGTGTGGAGAAAAGCAATCTTTTGGTTGGGTATCCTAGAAGAGGTTAAAGTGGAGAAGTTAGTGTTGGGAAAACACTACTGACAGTACTTCCCCCAAAAGAAGCCGAGTGGCCCCCAAGGCCTGGGGGCAGCGCGAGGGGTCCAGCCTTGGGGGCGAAGTCTGAGGGGAGGCTCTCCAGCAGGCACTTGACC
Organism: Ctenodactylus gundi; assembly: GCA_004027205.1. Classification (NCBI taxonomy): domain Eukaryota; kingdom Metazoa; phylum Chordata; class Mammalia; order Rodentia; family Ctenodactylidae; genus Ctenodactylus; species Ctenodactylus gundi. The sequence goes on along the minus strand of PVKB01003569.1, from coordinate 99,357 downwards.
TGCTCCTGGCCCAGCTTCATCTTGTCATCCAGCTTTCGCTGCTCGATGAGGAGCGTTGACTTCATCTTGACGAAATGCTGGTAATCCTGAAGCTGGTCTGCCGTGAGGTAATTGGCCAGTATGTCCAACACCACCCGCTCTCGCCGATCCAGGTTCTCCTTGAGCTCCCGGGCATCTTCATGCTGGCTGGCCAGAATCTTCCTCTTCTCATTCAGAGAACTCTGCCACAGCAAAATGGGCGGATTAGCATGGGGCTTGGGCAGGGAGGAAAAGAGCCAAGCTTCCGACTGTCAGTCCTTCACAGGACTATGTGATACTTAAGTTTATATTTCAGTTGTCAATAAGACATTTGGAAAATTACCTTATTTAACTCTTATGCTATATACTGTATGGTTGTCTCGCATAAGTCATCTGGCAGCTTCAAGTTCGGAGGTGTGACATTAAATTGCTGGGTTAATGACTTTCAGGGTCTATATTTAAAAGGATAATCGTAAAGGAACCTTGAGCACTTTAAAGCTGTGGTTCTTGCCGTGTGACTGGTAGACTAGGAGCACCACCGGGGAACTTGTAAATGCAAACTTTCAGTCTCTATTCTACCCACTGAGTCCAAAAATCTAGAGTGTGGCCCAATCTCCCTTAATGGGATTTCCTTATCATTCTTGTTAACTTTTTAAAGTTAGAGACTCTCTTCCAATCCATACCATTGGGAACATCCTATTTCCTACCTCTAAAGAAAAGTTTCCATTTTTCTCAGGTTTCTTTGTCACAATAATGTTCTTAAATTTAAAAAATTTTAATATCTAACCTTTGAGATTTTTCAGGCTAAAGTGATTATGAAAAATTAAAATGGAAATCAATCAGGAAATAAGATCACTTAACTGTGTCAAAATACAAATTAGCCTCTTTAGTATTATCAGAGGCTAGCTTGTTGGATCTTACATCATAATACCTGGGAGACAGGACAATTTAAAAGGCTCTTCTTACATTACCTCCAGGACTTTTCTTTACTCAGAAAGGTAGATATAAACCAACCCCAAAGGTGTTCCATTTGAATGAAGACACTTTTCAAAATTCTTCAGAGAACCTATCACCATCTTAAAACACTAAGGAGGCATTTTAAACCTCAGAAATATAGAGCATGCCATCATTCTGTGAAGACATCACTAATGGTGTAAATCTCAACAGAAACGTTTTCCCCATTTGTTTCAGACCCATCTTTCTTTCTTTCTTTCTTTCTTTCTTTCTTTCTTTCTTTCTTTCTTTCTTTTTTTTTGAGACAGGGTCTTGCCTCTGTAGCCCAGGCTGATCCTAAGCTCACTATGTAGCCCCGGCTGGCCTTGAAGTCAGAGCAATCCTGGCCTGAGTGCTAAGATTACAGGCATGTGCCACTATGCCCAGTTTATGTGGTGTTGGGAAATCAACCCAGGGCCTTGAGCTATTCCAGCCCAATTTTTTTTAAAATTAAGAGTTTCATTAGCTGGGTGTGCTGGTAAACACCTATAATCCCAGCACTTGGAAAGCTGAGGCAAGAGGATTGCTGTGAATTCAAGGCCAGCCTGGGATACAATAGTGAGCTCAGGCCAGCCTGGACCAGAGAATAAGACACTGTCTCAAAAACAAAAGGAAGCTGTATACATATTCCTCTCTAATTCTATCCCTCCCCCACCAAACTGGTAACTATTACTCTCAATATGGCATTTATTGGGCCACAATTATTCTTTGTTTTCTTCCATTAGCCCAATCATGATTCAAAACTAACCCTGATATGGTAAGGACTCCGTGAGTGCATTCGCAAGCCCAAGGGCTGTACACAAAGCCCTGGAGGAATCTCATCTCGTCTGATCAGCTGTGCTGTCACCTGCCCTCTTCTTTTCAGAGGGTGGTGAGTGCAGACACATACGGAGACCCTCACTGGCCCTGTGGCCTATTCACAACAGGTTCCCTGGAGCTTTGAGCTCACGTTTCTATTCCTCCCTCGCCTTCATCAGTTTCCTTGTCTCTCTTCTCTAAAACATGATAGGTACTAACATTTTAAAATCTTGTTTGAGAAAGGAAGAGGGATGGGAGCAAAGCTTGACACCTATGTCTTACGTCCCGAAGTACTATGAGCCGGAAGCGTCAGCCCTGCACCTTGGCACGGACAACGCTGCCTTCTGTATCTTGGATATATTCTCCCGGCTCTAAAGCAGTTATAATCTTGAGAGAAGGGGCTGTGCCTGATGACTCCCCTGCTGTGCATGTGGGCTCAGAGGGCAAACTCGCTGAACCGAGTGACTTGGCCACTTACCCGTTCTTCATCACTAGCATCTTCACCAAGGCTGCTAAGGACATTCTCAACCCGGGCTAGGCGGCCTGAGAGGGACAGCAGCAGGTTTACCACCTTGTCCAAGTCCCCTATGAACATCTTGTACTTGTCAAACTCGTTGGGCTTGCAGAGCTCACTGATCACAGCCTCTACCTCCTCTCCCAAGGCATTATTCAGCTTGATGTCCATGAGCAGACTTCCCTTCGCTTCCTGGAGGGTCTCAAGCTTGTGGGTGAGACTTTCTATGAGCTCAGCCTGTAAGGACAGAAGAGAGACCCGGCAAAGGTCAGCCTGCAGCTGGATATTTAAGAGGATTCAGATTTCTCAGCCACATCGTGTCTTTTCTTTGCACAGAGCTGAATGCTCCTCCTCTATGAGGACCGTCCCAAACATAGGCCAGATTTTCCCTCTTCCTGAGTGTGTGCTCTTCCCCGCATCTACTCAGTCCTCACAGGCCAACACATCTGACCCCCATCACCTGTAACGTTCCCCAATCGTGTCATGCTGTACAAGGCTTTGCTTTTCCAACTGTTGTCAACTACTCACATCTAAAGGCCTTTACAAGACACGTTCTTGTTCGATACAACAACGCCAGGCATACAAAGGCAAGTGAGGGTAAACGTTGTTGTTTTACATACAGAGAAGCCAAAGGTCAGAAGAAAGAAGGGACTTGCCTAACGTCTGAGAGCAGAGTCATCTGTTAGTCATGGCCACGATTTGTAGACCATTACCAAACCCACACACTGTGAGAACTTTCAGTGGTGATCTCAGCCTTCCTCATCTTACTGATACTATTTTATCCACATACAATATGGGAGAATGTGAAGACTTCGTGAGGTGATGGCCCTAGACACATGAGCACCAGGGAGGACAGCCTTCCACTCAGGCCTGTCATCATAAGTAGCAACAATGGGACCTTTACTGGAAATGTCAGCATTTTGTTCTATTTTTCCCTTACCCTCTGCAGTTTATAGAGCCATAAATCTTAATCCCTTGATCGTAAATTTCTATACTTACAAAGCAGGGCTACAAAAATACCCAGTATATTTGAAGGAATGAACTAAGTTTTTACTGGTTTCAACTCTGATTTTATCTACCTTCAAAGTCTGCACTACTCAGCTACAAGGGAAATTAAACTCTATGGTTTCTGTAACTAGCCTTTCCTCTTTTTCTTAGGCTATGCAAGCTAGAACAAAAAGAGCCATGATCTTTTCCATTAAAATACTTACCACTAAGAAGGTTCCAGCTTAAAACACACATTTTAAGGCCAAGTTACGTGGTTCCCATTGGAAATGTGGTTAAAAACCAAGTTGCAACATCTGGGTTGGAGTATATTTCATTTTAAAGGGCTGAAGGGAAAATCATATTTTTGCCTAGCAGAACTGGTGGGTTCTGACAACTGCTGATGAGCATCAGGGAGGGTCCCCTGGGAATTCAGTCACAGGGATTTGGGCAACAGTGATTTCTCCACAGCTGCCCGGCTGGGAGCTGGACCTCCACAGGTTCTTTCAATGCTGGTGAGGTTCACAATGTCCTTGAAATAGTTATGTTCTTGAATGTTGAAAACTAATTGTCCTTTTAGCCTACCTAATACTAAAGGCTGCAGGTAGCTAAAAATTCACATCTGGTTGAGCTTGGGGTACATGTACACAATGCAGGCACTCTCAGAGGCTGAGCCAGGGGCAATGCAAGTTTGAGGCCAGCCCAAAAAACTGGTGACTAAATGAGACCCTGTGTCAAAATTAAAAAAAAATATTAGAGTGGAGGCTCTGAGTACAAGCCCCAATAACATACACACGCTGTTGCATCATCTCAGCATAGCTATACTCTATTGCTTTCCTAAAGCTGTTTTGTTAAGACAAAAATTAATGCAAAAGGCAATTTTAGTAGTGGAAAAATGTAAAACTATAAAGATTCTACTCTTCCACTGAAGACTCTGAGCCCAGAAAAATCCCGTGGAAGAGAATATTAGCTAATGTTAACTGTTGGTTTTATATATCTTCTTCCAGAAAACTCCACGGTTTCCCCAAAAAAGGACTTCTGGCTAACTGCTATGCTTTTTGCCTGAAAGACAGCATGGTAGATAGCACCAACGAAATGCCTGGCAGGGGCGATGAACTTTCGTTGTGTTTAGCTTATGGGAAGAGAAGACCAGGGATGCAGGAATGGAAAGGGTTCAGGAAGACCGAGCCCTGCAATCTCTCATGTCTCTTGCCATTCGCACTGAACAGGGTTAGGATAAAGTGAATGTTGTTATTCCTGCTTTTTTTTTCAGACAAAGAAAGAGGCCACCAGCTACAGGTCAGCCCTTGAGTTTTTAACTCTGTAGGGTACAGCATCTAGGCCTGTCACTCTAAATATCAACAGGCATTACCTTCTTGCGGAACACCGGGGCACACCAGATCCACAGGTTGAGTAAACCTGCTCACTCCTCCTCTCTCAGGACAAGGCCTGCTGCTCACTCAGGTCTATGTCACCCACTTCAAGCTCTCATCTTAAGAGAGAACGTTTCCAGAAAAAAATTTTTTAAACTGAATTGTGGAAAGAAGGTAACAGCCTCAAAATTCAGCCTCATTATTCCTCCAAATGACTTTTTCTTAATACTAAAATTGTATGTCATTATTCATGAAGGAATGCAAAAGCACTTTGGATAGTTTAATTGGTATCTTTAAAAACACAGCCTCATTATGGCTCTCAGAGGGTAGTAGTTTAGGGACAAGTGTGGTGATTACTGATTTGCTCATGAGCAGAAGCCAGCAAGGCTAAGGAGTTTGCCTGTCTTCACATGGAGGGTGCATGGCGAAGAGAAGGGAGAACTCACCCTCCTGAGTTTCCGCTAGCCTTGGCTCACCAACTCCTTCTAGACCCTAGCAGACCAGCAGAGCTGAACTGGGAGCACAGGGGCTAGGCTAGTCAGAAGGCTTTGTCACACGACTGGACATGAGGGACACTCAAGAGTATCATCTACTAGGCATTCCTACCCAGACTTGCCACAGGAGCTTGATGTGTCCTGCAGGCTAAGGGGAAAAGTGAGTGAGCACGTCCAGCGGGGACCAGGGCGGTTCCGCCGGGAAGATGGCGGACGGGCAATCTGCTTCTGCAAGCCGCGTGATGGGCTGCCCAGGATCCCACACACAGCTCAGCTATGTGTGCCAAGGCAAACAAGTCACCTCAGTCACTCTTGGCTCACTGTATCATATCTAGATGGTATTTAAATTTTTTTACTCTAACTATGGACATTTGGATTAAAAATGCAGTAAAAAGGGATTTGAACAACTGAAGATAACAAGGGAAAGTTGGCTATAAGTCCTTTCTTTGCCAGGCAGACTTTAAAAAAAAACAGAAAACCCTTCTGCCACCAAATTCACTGGTGCAGGGAGAAAGGCAGGTAGGTGGGGGTGTGGGGTGTGTGTATGTTTGTGTGTTTAATAACAGGCTAGTCTCTCAGGAGCTACTTAATTTGTAAAATCATTGACATTTACCCACATAACTTCTCATCTGGCATAAGCTGTTAACTCAGCCTGCAGGAGATGCTATTTATAACAGTTCTTTCGCAAAACATCGTTGAACGTGCCCTCCCTCCTACCTTGCCATCTGCAAGCAGAAATACCCTGCTAGGCCCTTCCGTCCAGGACAGACATGGGGCCCTGAATCAAAGACTGAGCACTGACAAATTCACTATCAGGCAAGCCACTTGACCTTTGGTGTCTGTTAATCACAACACGAGGATAGAAATACTGGCCTAAAACTACTAATTCTTAATTTCACTATATTAAAGTAGCTCACAGAAACGTGATCAGACACAAAATCTTGTGTAAGCACTTCAGAAAATATAAAATTATGAGCATTTCAGTTGCTTATTGTGCCATCATATGATCAGGCCCTGGTCTGCAGAGCACATACCACTCACAGGAGGTGGACACCTTGAGAGACTCTTCAGCCTCTGTCTCCCAGCAACACTCCTGCCCACAGGACATGAGCCAACAGCACTGCCAACACCGCCACTACGAATACAGCTGTCCCTTTGGACTGTCTTCCTCTCAAGTAAGAGTGGCTCAGGATGACTGGCCAAGTGGTTAGGGCCAGGGAGAGAGTAGAATTTAGGCTTCTGCTAGTAAAAACGGGGACTGAGTAATGCCACCTCCACATCACAGGCATGTTCCTTCCTTGTTTGGTTTTAAGTGGGAAGATCCAGGTGCAGCATTACTGCTGTCTTTCGCTGGACTGTACCCAGGAGTCAGGGTGGTTTCTGTACTAGCGTCGGCACTAGATCACGCTTCCAACCCATGGTGCATGACTTGATCAAAGCAAAAATGTCATGGGGCCCTGACCTTCATTCCAAATATTCGCTAACAAATTCTCTGCCAAAAATCATTCTTTTCCACTTCTTCTTGGGAAGGCTTGTGACCTGAATGTCATCATACCTACTTGGTATGGCCTCTTGGTTCTAGTTGTCAGAAATCCCTCCATGACATGCTAGAAACAATATTAGATTTCTTGCACTAACTCTGTCCCTCCTCTTGAGAGTGGACACTCTCCTCCCTGATGACGGCTGCAGCCTGGAGCTGCGGAGCCATCCTTGATGCCTCTCTTCCAGCTTCTGCATCTAATCAGGCTCCGCCAGCCTCCACCTTGGTTTCTGGAATCATTCTCTTTCTCACTGTTCTTCCTTGAGGCCATAGCTTAACTTTTTATACTGTGGTCATGAGACCTCCTATGACCCCACCAACTGGCCTCTCATGTCCTTACAGTTTCGAGAGTAGTTTTTCTACGGTGCAAAATTCGCCATACAGTGCCTACTGATAAATTCCAGAGGGACACTCGTGGTGCTGGTCAGGGTGGCCTGAGTCCACAAAATGCCTCTCTCCTCCACATACTACAATCAAGATCTGTCTGGAAAGTTAGCTAGAGCAGTGGCTCAGAGGGGGTAAACACCGATTCGCCCCTTTTGTCTTGCTCTGACCTGAGAGCTCTGTGAGCACAGAGCTGCACAGAGGATTTGTCAGGGAAAATGCAGGAAACCTTGTCTTTAAGGCTAGAGAACAGGAAAGAACAGCTTCTGTGAGTGCATGCGTGTATGTAAATATCCGGTGCCTCCCTCCATCCCTCCTCTTTTTTCTGCCTAACCTTTCTTCCTTTCTTCTCTAAGCTCTGTCTCCAAGGTGGCTCCAGAGGCACTTATGTCCCACGTGAAACAAGAAGTGGGCAAAGGGCCCCTGTGTTCAGAGTGTGAGGGGTCTTCATTATACCCCCTCTCCTCACTGAGTGTCATGGCAGGCATGACATGCACGGCTGCTCTAACACCCAGAGAACCTGCCACCTGGCCAGAGGACTAGGAAAAGTGATTCCAGGAAGCCAGCCTTGTGTGTGAGCTCACCTAGGGCCTCAGCTCACCATCAGGCTGCCACAGGCATGGATGAGACAGCACCACAAAGGTACAGAAAAAGCTTTGAGAACTGAACTGTGACGGTAATGACATTCCAGCCCCAGGCTAACCTCTGAATAGGGGCCACACAAGGAACAGATCTGTGTGCCACAGCCTGGGCTTTGAAGCAGAATCAATGTCATAACACTTGAAGGCAAAAGGCAAGGCAGAACTTAGGGTGTGAACCTACTAAACTGACTGCTCCTTGAAACAAAAGCAAAGCAAAGCATTCTCCAGGACTTGACAGAAGAGCATCTCACAAAATATTTGAAAGTGTTGAGAAATAGTACATATTTACTCTATCTGCAAAGAACCAGGAAAATGTGACCAATTTTCTGGAGAAAAGGCCCTCAACAATTGTTAACTCTGAGATAATCCTGAAAGAATTATCAGCCTTTAAAACAGCTTTTATAAGCATGTTCCATGGAGAAAAATAAGTACTTTTTAAATGAAAGACAAGGGCTGGAGGAATGGCTCAGAGGTTAAAGCGCTTGCCTACCAAGTGCTGTGTCAAGCACTAAGTATCTTAGTTTGATTCCCCAGCACCACATAAGCCAGGTGTAGTGGTGCACGCCTATCATCCCAGCACTTGGGAGGCTGAGACAGGAGGCTTGCTGTGAGTCCAACACCAGTCTGGGCTCCCTAGTAAGCTCAGGACTGGCCTGGACTACAGAGTGAGACTCTGTCTCCAAAAAAAAAAAAAAAAGAAAAAAAAGAAAAAAGACAAGTGCTCAGGAAAGAAACAAACTGTAACAATTAGAAACTACTACAACATTTGAATTTTTTTAAAATCACACAGAATGGAGAAAGGAAAGTCAGTAAAATTTGAGGTAAGATCAAAAGAAAGTAAATAACTATGCATTTCTCATCAGAATCCATGGAAGCAAGAAGAAAGCAGAATGCGCAGAGGAGGAGGATGACGGCCCAGCTCTCCCAGAATCCTGTATATCCAGGGGAGGTATCCTTCTGGAGTAAACGGTTCATTAAAGACATTCTCAGATGAAGAATCCGTCACTAGCAATTCCACCTGAAAGAACTGCCATCTCGCATCAGACCATAAGCAGCACGTTAACATACTGTAGTGACTTGGTCCCATAACCACTACGGGAGAGATCACCAGCTTTCTATTTCATAAGGAAAACTGAGACTCAAATGCAGCCACACTACTTACTTAACTTTATTCAAACCTCAAATTTTCTTCCCTGAGTTCTAAACTTTTGAGTGCAACCTTGATATTTTCCTTCAGTTAAATGGTAAAATCCAACCTTATAATGTCATTTAGTGAATATTTATTTATATTTATTTATTTATTTTGGTGGTAACTCAGCTCTTGCACTACACGATGTTCCCCCAGCCCTTTTTAATTTTTTATTTATTTTTTATTTTTATTTTTGAGACACAGTCTCACTAGGCTGCTCAGTCTGTCCAGGCTGGAGCTTGTAATCCTCTGACCTTAGCCAGAGCCTGGATGACAGGCATGTCCCACCGTACCTGGCAGCAGCAGGCACTCACTGAGTACGTGGTAGGTGGTAGGCCCTGGACTCGTTCTCCTCTCCTGAGTGCCCCTTTGTGCCCTGTCCATGAGTGGGCATTTGTATTCTGAAGCTTTGCGTTCCCCTTAAAGGCCCTCTTAATGGCTTGAGACTCCTCAGGCTAAAAATCACTCACCCTCTCTCTTAATATTTTTAGTTTAAAAATGTTTCTCATTCCTTTAAGTTCATACTCTGGCTACTCATACCCAGGTGCCCTCCATTTTAGCTCAATTCCTAAGGCACTTTTAAAATGAAATGTAGGTTTAGGGGCAGCTGACTTGAGAGCAATTATTAATGGGCTTTAGGCTTAAACAGACTTACGGTTTAAATTCTGACTTTACCATTTATTATCTGTGTGAAGATAAATTTTCTAATTGTAATTACTTTTGTGTGAATTATGCCAATATAGCTGTCAGTGGAATCTTATGTAAATTAGAACCATAAAACATCACTGTGCAAAACACCCCACTCTGAAAATATAACAAGTGCTCTTTCACTCTTTTTCTTTCTTTCTTTCTTTCTTTTTTTTTTTTTTTTTGAGACAGGGTCTTGCTTTACAACCCAGGTTGGTCCTGAACTCACTGTGTAGCCAGGCAGGCTTTGGACTCATGGCAATCCTCCTGCCTCAGCCTCCCAAGTGCTGAGATTACAGACGTGCGCCATGTGGTGCTGGGGAATCGAACTCAGGGACTAACACTTGTCTTAGTGCTTGCTAAGCAAATGCTTTAACCGCTGAGCCATTCCTCCAACCCCAACAAGTGTTCTTAGGAGGACGAATTAATCTTTCCTACTTTCATCATTTCAGTCTAAAAACACTTTTTGTGACATAATTCTTTGTTACACAACGACAAAGCAGCTAAAACGTAAGATTAAGATGGGGAGAAAAAGCGCTGCAACGCAGGTATGTGTACGTGGAGACAGCAAAAATCTCCCCAAAGTTCGGTGGAAGAAGGCATGGCAACCTGGTACACGTAACAGCTCCTCCTTCAGGGCAAATGTAGAGAGGCCAAGAACAAAGTGTCTTATTTCCAACCACAGGAAATGGAACGTGGAAGCATTTGGCAGCCCCGGGAGGGATTTACCGGGCGGCGTGTGAGGAGGTGGGTGTTCAGCTGAGAGGAGGAGCATGACTGCAGTGTCTGCACGCGTGCGTGCGTGGGGCCAGCGCCCCCTGGGGTGCTCCTCAAAGCCCGCTAGTTCCCCTCCTGTGGCCTCCTGAGGTCTTTCCATTCTGTGGTTTCCTTCCAACAGATCAGTAAGAAAGTTTAGGACTCATACTGTAGAATAAATGAAATAGAATGACATGAGAGAGCTTGTCCTGGAATCAGGACCACTGAAAGCCACTCACATTCCACACTCAACACGAGGCAGGCTTTAAGCAGCTTTTTGTAGCATGCATGTCTGAGACATATGAAAACCTTGCCTGCATACCTTGGCTGGCTCAGATCTCCACAGTATGTGGGAAGACCATGGCAGCGTGGTCATTTAAAAAATGTTGGACATTTAAAACTTCTGTAGGAGTACCAACTGCTAATGACGAAATCCCAACCGTGCAGCTCTTCCCTGAGGTGTTGTGGAGAGCGGGGAAATGGATAGAGGGCAATGCTACCTTTCCTCAAGTGTCTCTCTCCGTAGTTGGCTTCTTTTCCCAAACCACAGATTATAAAAGAAAAGTGACACAGAGCTCTGGCCCTGGCTGAGCAGCTACTGAGAACAGTGCTGGGTTAGGAAGCTGAGGACTTTGGTTCTAGTTCCAGCTATGACTTTTAAGAAATAACTCAGTCCCTTTAAGTTTTACCTTTGTCCTTTGTAAAAATGGAAATTTCATTAGCTTACCTTCCTGCCTGTCTGAAGGAAAGCTGTGAGAAAGCCAGCTTAAGGACCATATGACTCCAGAGTTCACTGATGGTTTTGGCAAGGTCTGGTGTTGGAACAAGTCCCTTCCCTTCCTGCCTTGGGGTCAGTGGCCTTGCTAATCACAAGAACCTTGAGGACCTGTCAAGGAAGGTGGAACCCAGGCATTCCCTTTCTTGCTTTACCTTTTTTTCATTGACATCCATGTGTTCTTCTTCCTCATGCACCTCCGCTGGCATATCTTTGATTTTGTTCAGAAGCTCGGCTTTGGCAGCAGACACACTGTAGTAGGTGGGGCAGTTGAACATGCCCACCGCTTCCTTGTCTTCACCCCTGGACCGTGGAGGACACAAAGCACAGCCATGGTGAGTACGTATCTGGAGCCCTGATCCTCTAGACAGGTCTGCACATTCAGGAATGCGTACAAAGCTCCACTTAATTTTCTGCTCAGAAATTAGGATGAGGGCCAGAGGAATGGCTCAGAGGTTAAAGTACTGGCCTAGCAAGCACTACGAAAAGTGCTAAGTTCGATTCCCCAACACCACAAAAGCTGGGGTGGTGGCACACGCCTGTAATCCCACCACTAGGGAGGTTGAGGCAGGAGGATTGCCATGAGTCCAAGGGCAGACTGGGCTACACAGTGAGTTCAGAACCAGCCTTGGCTACAGAGCTAGACCCTGTCTCATTAAAAAAAAAAAAAAAAAAAAAAAAAGGATGAATTAGTAAGTATTCACTCATAAGTATAAGGCTCTGGAAGCCTGAAAAGCCTGGGATGACAACCACAAGGCCAGTCCTGGAGATGGGAGTGCGACTCAGGACTCTGGCGAGTGATGTAAGCCCCCTGGCATGTTCTTCTCTTAGGATAAATAGAATGACTCTGCCCCCACACCCACTTTGGTGAATGCTGTATTATCTGGATACTTAGAAATTTTCATCAAGTCTGATTCTCTATATAAACCTTACAAACCTGGAGCTTGCTGCAAAATCTATTCACTATTATGCAACAGGGAGGTTTCAAGGACAGAAAAAACAGGAATTGGGAAACCTTTAGTGCTCTGCTTTACTTCTAAGCTACGTCTATACTTAATCCACTTGATAAAAAAAATGTTTCCCATTTCATGCTGTTTCTTCAATTTTTGTTACCCAAGTATCTAAGATGACAAATGGAATTCTTGGGCAGTTGACTGCACTCCCAATAGCTGTTTGCTGAGTTTCTTCATTAATAGGGCAATGCTTACTTTCACCAGGAGATGGCGCATGTCACCCTTTCGAAATCCTTGGGAAAGTCTCAATGCTGCCAGCAAACGCTACAGGACCATTTCACTTCTAAACCAACTGACAGCACACGTTCTTAATGGCCATGCTTTTCTGTGGGTGTACTTCTAATCTGCTTGATCTTTCTGCAGTGAGAGATGAGATGACCACCATGGCCAGCTGACTGCTACACCTACCTCACGTGCCACCAGTGCTCAGGTATTACCCTGGCAAGTTGCCTCACCTCAATTTCCAAATATGAAAAAGAATGGGACAAAGTGACCAAAAGGTCGGAATCGAGAGAGCATCTGACAAGGTTAACAGCTATCTGGTAAGCGCTACATATCTTTCTTTTCTCCCACCCCAAACAAAACATAGTGTTCTAGTTAGTAATTCAATTGGGACCAGCTGGAAGTTTCTATGCAGGACCAATTTTGGGTGAAGTACTGTTTTTGTTTAGTCTGTAAGACACGAGCTGCTAAGTCTCAGTCTGTCAATCTACATAGTTTTCTTTGAAAATAGAAAGTAAAAACCATACTAAGTCTTTCCTGTAGTGGCTCTTAAGGGAACTCAAACATGCAAGAAAATGTTACAGTAACCCAAGAGAAAGGAGAAGAGTGGGCCATATGGGCTGCTCCTGCTTCTCACGGTGTGACCTGGCACTGGATGTGTTCAAGGACTGGGATGTGTTGAGCACCTGGACCAATGGTGTACCTCACCCAGATCCTTCTGAATCTTGACACCTCACCCAACACTCACCTTAATGCCTCAAATATCAATATTCAGCGTAATACATTATCTATTTCTCTAGACTCTCATCCATTTTGGAGAGAGCACTTTCCACCTCGGCGTAGGGCCGGCCTCTGCCCGCCCACCACTTTCTGTATGCCCCTGTCAGAACAGACAGCTGTACGCTTGCTGAGTCAGGGGCACTGTGTGAGTGCTAGCAGGGCAGGCACAGCACAGTCACAGGCTGAGTGAGCATCTGGGCGCCATCACTCTCATGGTCTCGGATAAGCATGTTATTAATTCTTCTGTGCTCTAGTTTCCTTATTTGTAAAATAGGAAAACACACACAGAGACACACACACCCACCCACACACACATCAAAAACCCTGGGAGCTCCCTGAAGAAGTCTTGGGATGATTTTATGAAAATCTTTATATAAATTAATGCTCGACATGCAGCAAATGAGCAATAATGAGCAGTTTCTGCTACTATTTCTTGTTGTTGGGCACCACTCGAGCATCAGTCACTCCCACTAAGGAGGAGATGGAGTATCACTCCTGGGTCAGAGATCTGTGGAAGGAGGAAAATACCAGATAAGCAACCCTAGACTAGCAGAGCCCATACAGGGAACTCAGCCCTAAGTCTCCTTGGGCACATTCCCAGGAACCTACCTCTTGCCCTCACAGGATGTGCAGCTGACCGGTCTCTCCACGGCCTTCCTCTTTGTGCTGTTTGCCTTCATCAGGTTCACATCTCGCGGAAACAAACCTTCCATCAGGTCCATAGTTGTCTTCATTCTGGAGTCTGGATCCAAAATGTCTGCCAGAGATTTGTCTTGATGGACAATTTCCTTGGCCAGAGCCTCTGTTCTGATGTCTTCCGAGGTCTTCTGAGGATCGGAACTGACTTTCTTCTCTAAACCCTGAGTTTCACTCACTGGCTCATGGAGGAGGAGGCTTTGGGTCCAGCTGGGCAGGGGCTGTCCTGGGCTTGGCTGCTTGCCCAGAGACCCCAGTTGGAGCTCTGCAGTCTTGACGGCGGGTGGGTTGGACTCACTGGCCTCTGAACCTCTGAGAGACATGTGAGGTCTGGAGACCAGTATCTGACTACCTCCAAAGTGAGCTGCATCAGATGCGTGCCTTTCCCTTGTGACTGCCACCTTGAAAATCTTGCTGGAGCTAAGGATACAAGGAGGAAGAGAGAGAAAGAGAAGAGTCAACAGAAGGGTGAAGATGAGAAGGTGGGGCAGCAGGAGGGGTAGAGACCCATTTCTGAACTTTTCCTCCTCAGGCCGCAGGATCTACTGGGCCTTCTCCTGAGCCTGGGGTTTGGTCCCAGGAAGACTGTTAGGAGATGTATTCAGTAGAAATTCAGTTATGGTGGTTCCTGCTACTAGATTCCAGAGCTTTCCGAAGTGGACAAAAGGCAGGGCAGGCAAGTCAATCTTGCAGTATCCACAGGATATGCTACCCCGAAGGTAATTTTTCTTCTTTTTAACATGAGCTCACTTTGGGCTTATGCACTGAGAAATGCTTCTTCCTCATCCTTCTGGCTTCTAAGGAGCGGTATGCCGTAAACATCACTGACCCCTTCCTTCCTTCCTTCCTTCCTAAGGATGTGAGGCAACTCTGGACAGAAGCTGACTGTCCACAGCTCTGGGAGGCTGCCTTGAGGCTGGATGTATGTTTAGCACAGCCTGTGACTATGCAGGTGAGTATACTTTAAAATATTATTTTTGTTTTCTCTACACCTTCCTTTTTTGTCCTAACTGATTCGCAACTCAGCCAGGGCGCAGTGATTGTACTTACCTAAACCCCTGGAGCCCATCATATCTGGAGAAGTGCAACGTGTTGCTTGAGTCTGGCTCCTACTCTCACTACTGTCACTCTTGGTGCCTACTAAACACTGGCAGAAATACCACTGAGGCAAATACATGAAAAAATTCTTCCAGCTTCCTAAACTGAGCATAAAAACAATCAAACAAAAAACGCCGCCTCACAGGGCTCTCCTGCTGTCAACGAGAGGCAGACTTTGGGGGGTGGGGGATGACCACCTCCTGTTAGCAAGGGAAACCCTCTTGCTCCGGCAGGTGGTGGGGGTAGCCTGATCACTCACCTGCTGCCTGGCCCTTCCGGAGTCTCACTGTCTATCGGTGCCTCAAACACAGCTTGGGAAGGAGGTGGAGGAAAGACATCAGGGCTGTTCACTGGGATTTCCACGTCCGGTGGAGGAGGGGGCAGAGAAAGACTTTCAAAGGTGGAGCTGGAAGTAGCCTTCGGGGGCAAGTTCTTCACAAACACTTCGTCATCATAATCCTCCCGAGGGGTAGGGGAGGCCCGAAGGCCTGACTCGGATATGCGGAGGGAGATCCTGCCTGGAGTGTCTGGGTCCAGAGTGCTGCAAGAACTCAGAAAGCTCAGCTGCTTTCTGAAGTGCTTCGGGTTTGCCACCTCTGAGGATGCGGCCTCTTCGGGAGGGCTGCCCTCTGCGACAGCGTGCCCCCACTTCACCCAGGGAGGAGGCTGGCGGGGCAGTGAAGCCCTCTTCTGTGTCTCCTCACCTACCTCCTGCTCCGAGCTCTTGGACTTGCAGCCTCCTGGACTGGGAGCCCGGCTCAGGGCCTGACTGATGCTTCTGTGGGTCACTGTGTGGGTATAGGGCGCAAGAGGCTGCAGCCCTACTTGGCTGTCCGTTCTGGTTTGCTGATCTGTGGTAAGCTGTGGAGAGTTGCTAGAGGGAACAGGTGAAGGCCCAGGGGAGGCGGGTGGGGTCAGAGGTGCAGCCCTGGTGTCCGGGGTCGGCCCCTGAGCTCCGGCAAGCTGGGGCTTGGGGCGAGGCATTCTGCTGGGGTGCCTCTGATGGTCCAGGGCTCCAGGATGATCACTAGGAACCGAAGAACTGCCAGTTACCCTGCAGCCTGAGCCACTCCAACGAGGGGAAGGAGGCTGAATGAGCGATGGCTTCTCTTCTGGGCCTCTTTCTGAGCAACTGAGGGACCTGGAGTGGGACACAGTTGTAAGGGTTAGCGCTCCACACAAAGGGCAAATCCTGAGCCTAAGATTCATTGTGGAGACAGGAAGAGCATTTAATGGGAAGAGGGATGCTGTCTTCTCGTGGTCTGTCTGTTTATACACAGAACCCAATGTAAGTACTAGACAGGCAAAAGACCCTGTGGGAAAGTGTCCCGCGGAATGCCCACGTTTGCAAGGCAGCTCTTTTCAGGAAGCCCTTCTCATCACCCCCATAAGGTGGCTTTCCAGGGTAGGCTGCTGGGCACAAAAGGAACCAAACAGTGCATGTCTCCCCTCTTGGCTCTGGGGAAGGAGAATGCTGCTTCATTTCTCCCAGCATGACACCACGGGAGGCCTGCTTGGAAAGCACCTGCATGCTGAATTTGAAGGTTTTATTGACAACTTTCCTAGTCTCCTACTGTTTTCATTTCCTAAGATAAAAAATAAAAAGGAGGAAAGCATTTCAACTAAGGAGTTAATAAGCAGTTACCTCTAGGGGAGGAAATTAAGAATAATAAACAAATATGAGGCAGTATGATTTTAAACAACTGTCCTTTAGGCACCAACAAAAACCCCACACCTCCCAATATTTTTGTTACTATCCTCAAAGGAAAACAAAAACAAAGACAAAAGGGTCTACAGTGCTGCCTGCCTGTAATGTAAGAGTTAATATGAGGATAAAGTCTAGCAAATCCTGACATTGGTGAATTCGTATCTGTCATTCTGAATGGCTTGGCAAGAGAATCTGAGGAGCAGGTGGGTCTTTCCATTTCACAGAACTGAGTCCTTGGAGGAGCTGTGACTCAGCCCCACATCAAGGCAACTGTTCAGGGTCTGCTACAGACCCACCCAAGTGCCACATGAGGATAATGCAGAGTTCGGAAGTGAAGACTGCTAAGAACCAAATTAGTTTCACTTGTGCCTCTATTTTTTTCTTTGTTATGGATGCAAGTAATTTGAGTGAAGAATCTCTTTCTCTTAGATGCAACCCCTCCCTTCCTATCATATACCCTTTGTTGAAACAGATTCTTTACCCAAAGATCCCTCCACATCTAAGATGGGCTACTCGGCACTTCTTGATGACTTCCTCAGCAATGGTAGAGTGCTTGCTAAGCGTGCACAAGGCCTAGGGTTCAATCCCCAGTCCTATCCCCACCTATCAAAAAAGTATGCATTATTTTGGCTCATATTTTCAGGACTTAGACATTTTACAGATCTGAAAATACACTCATTAAACAACTCCAATTTTCTCTTTGCTTCCTCTGCTAATCACTACTCTCTAGTCTACTTATTTGATATAATCTATCTGATGATAATCTGTCTCCTACAAATAGAAATATATAGTATTTGTATTTCTGGGTTATTTCACTGAGCATAAAATCTTTAGGATTCATCCATGCTGTAGCACATGATACTTCCTTCCTTTTTATGGGTGAATAATATTCGATCCTTTTCCCCTCAAAATTATTCTTAAATGTTTGTGATATATTCAATTTGGAGAATTAGTACATAAACATACCTATCTTTTATACAGTCATCCATTGATGAATACCAGGTTTCCAATTCTGGACTACTGTGAATAGGGAACATCTGCTATGAATGTGGGCACGTAATATCTCTATGATCCTGCCTTCTATCCTTCTGGCTATACGCCCAGCAGTGGCACTGTTGGATCAATGTTAGATCATGTGTACTACATTTTATCACATATGAAATGTATTTTTAACATTTTGAAGAGGTGCTGGGAATGTATTTCAGCAGTTAAAGTGCTTGCCTAGCATAGACAAGGCCCTAGGTTCGATTCCCCAGCACCACGTAACAGCTGGGCATGGTGGTGCATGCCTGTAATGCATGCACTGAGGAGGCAGAAGCAGGATGTGAGTTCAAGGCCAGCCCAGGCTACATACTGAGTTCAGGACCAGCCTGGACTATAGAGCAAGACCCTGACTCAAAAAGTTTTTGAGGACCCTCCATGTTGTTTCCTATATTTCTGTACCACTTTACACTCCAATGAACAGTGTGCAAGACTTTTTTTTTTTTTTTTTGCATCCTTGCCAACACTGGTTCCTTTGTTTTTTTAAGGACAGTAGTCATCCTAATAGTGTTTGACCTGCATCTTGTCAGTGATTGGCTGTGCTGAGCATGCTTTCATAATGCTTGTTGGCCATTTGTGTACCATCTTTGGAGAATGGTCTACTCAAGCCCTTGGTTCACGTTCAAGTATGGTTATCTGTCTTTTTATTTTGTCCTTAATTTCAGATCAGTTTTCACAGTGCTTCAGTTCATGTTAGTTTTCCCTGTCTCTGGCCTTTAATTTACTTGATCAAAAATTACCCATTGTATGTTTCTATTTGAGAGATACGGTTTTTAAAATAATGTTAAAAATCGCTGTCCTGCTACTGTCTTTGTCTAAAGACTATGATTTTGAGTTTTTTACTTTACATACTTTCTGAGCATTTGTCTTGCTCTGAGAAGCTGTTTGTTACAGGCCAATCATCCTTTCTAGTACTTCAGCTACCAGACTTGATTTTCTACAGACAGAACTAGAAGACACCAGCCATACAAGTTGGACTCCATGTAGGACAGCCACTAACTATCCTGACGTCAAACTTACGAAAAGTAAAGCATTTCCTCAACAGAACAAATTAAAAAACTAATCTGAACAAGCAGCATTTTAAGAAAAAGTTGCTTATAAATAAAAAGTTAAAAATTCCCTATGGCCTAGACAAATTAAAAAGGTAGTATACGAGACTATGTCACATCACAATTTAGTATCCTGTAGAAAGGAACAGAAACTGATACTAGCAGCATGCCTAGGCAGGAAACATCTTAACTATGCATACATACCTAGAACCGAGGCCAGCCAGGTAGTAAGGATCCTTCACAAGTCCAAAGCCATCATCTTCCCCCAGGAGCACAGCCTTGAAACACAAGACAAGGTTCAGTATTACTACCAAGAAAAAGTGTTTTAAGTTCACCAGTAGAATGGAGGCAGAGGAGAAAGGACACCTCTTCACTGGGGACCTATTACTGTTATGCACTGTGGCACCACTCTATACTTGCCAATGTAAGTCCTCAAAGCTCTAGTAAGTACCATTAACCTTACCGCAGTAGTCTGATATAGGCCCAAGGTCAAAAATAACAGGATTTAGACTTTAGTTTTTCTCCCCTACAGTGATATTTCCCAAGTAAGACAAGTCCTATATGGGTTATCTCCAGAGTTCACAACTGCAACACTTGAAATATAATGTCAACAATGAATTTAAGTAGCCAGACTTTCAAAATGACAATAAGGAAACATGGGAGTGACAAGGACAAGATAGTTACTGAATTCTGCAAAATTCTCAAACACTCTGAATTACTATTAGAGAAAAGAGGAATATAATTTATGGTTGTAGTAAATTCTCTATGTAAACTTTTCAGGGGAAGTTTTTGTTTTTAATAAAGGTTTATATTAAAGGGATCAATAGTGTAAAACTGATAGTGCAAAATTTGTTTCATGTAATCTTATCTGTGATGAAGACGATGATGTTGCCACTGACTATGTGCTATAATGTTTATCAGAAAATAAATAAATCTATAATATCTAATCCTCATTTTAGTATTCATTTCACCATTTATTACATCTGTAAATGCTTCTAATTCCACTTTTTATTTTTTGCTGTTGCTGCTCCTGATTCAGTGGTGGAGGTACTAATAAACAATGAAAAACGTCAAAGTAGTAACAGGCAGAAAAAGAAGCCAACATTTGAGTACTACTGGTATTTACATCTTACAGTTATTGTATACCGGACCCCCTAAGGGCCTTGCAATCCAAAAATTCTGAGCCCGGAATACCTGGCACTTGACACATCTTTTGTAATTTAATCTTTGTAACAGTAAGGGGTTTAACTGCAGCCCAGAAAAGTATTTAGCTCACAGTATAAAAAGTGGAGAGCCAGGATAATGGAGAGCCAAGATATCTTCAAAGCCCAAGATCTTCCCATGGAATTTCAGTATGCTAAATGGTAGCTGGGATGGATGCAGTCAGACTTGAGTAACTTACAGAAAAATGAATTCTGTGTGTTCTGATTTGCTCAAATGCCACTGTAGGGACTGGGAATTCCTGCACTCTGTAAAATTTCCAGGTCTTTTCAAGTCTTTCGTCGTCACTAGTGCTGCCATTGATGCGAATGTGCTTCTAATACAGTGAAATTTAAACATACTTTCACTTTCTATTATACTCATTGCATTTTGGTATAGGAATGGGTATAACTTCTGTGATCATGTCTTGACCACGGGAATGTAAAACTTAAAGCGACTTAATGCAGGTATGCATAAAATTAAAGAATACCCAATAATAGGTGGAGAGAATTTTAAAAATTCCTTGTCAATCAAAATACCATCTGGATGGAAGGAAAATGCCTTCCCACCTGTAGAAGTTCAAGGAGACTATGTTTCTGTTGCATTTTCTTGTTCTTACTTGAGGATATATTCAATACCAATGAAGACTTGACACCAATAAGGTGGTAAAAAGTATTGAAAGAATTTTGGGAAAATAGAGAAAAAAAGCAGTGGTTACGGTAGAAAAACTGGCATAGTAGATGCCAACCTGTTAAACACTTAATGATTTTTATTAATTATTTCAAAATGGACTTAAAAATTTTCCAGTTCTTAGCAGACTAAAGACTGCAAACCTAAAGTGCCAGTCTTTGCTTTTTGGAGGGTTCTGAGTTCAGAATATCCTAGTATCTGTGTGACAACATACTACGAACACGATGATACTCATCTACTTTAGGGTATTGGTCTCAAGGGTCTACTAGGAATAGAAATCCATATGAAAAAATTAATGTAAGTAATAGTGATGTCAAAATAAAAATTATTCACTGCCTGATGTTTTCAGATATAAGATGTTTAACTCTTGTCCCACCCCCCATTCCAGTCTCTTTACTCAAGGGTCGGTTATGGTGTACATTCTGGAGTCAGGAAGTATGGCATCAAAACATCCTTCCCTACTGCCTGGGGGCAACTCTGTGGCTTATATCTGGGACTTAGTTCCCTCTTCTTCAGCACAGAAGTAACAATAGTATCTTGTTTATTATATAAGCTTAAGGATCAATTATATTACAAATAATCTATAATGACTGGCACAAAGTCAGTAACAATCAGATTTTTACTATCTATAACTTCACTTTTTATAGAAAGTTGATTCTGTTAATTATGCCTAAACTCAAATGGCAGTTTACTGACAGGTGCTAAAAAACTTACCGGCTGCATCCTAGAGTCAAGCCTACACCCAACACTCTGGTAGGTACCACGCCCTGAGCAATTACTCAGCAATTAAATCAGGTTTGTCACACCATCTAAAGTTGAATGTGAAAGGCCTCCAAAATATGGTCAGAACCAGAGAAGCTCGGCACCTGGAAACAAATTCCCACCGGGGAATCTTTTTTTTTTTATAGTCTCAGCTATGTTTTAATCACTCAACAAAGAAGCATAAATTCTGTCTTTGAAGTAGAAATGTTTAGATATTTTTCTGTAGTTTTGTGGGATCCCACCTACTTAAAAAGGTAAGAATTTTCCAAGCTCTTACAAAAATTAAGTGGAAACAGGCAAAAGTCTCATGTGTACTTAAGCTCCTTCACTAATATATCTATTTGTTCTGCAATTACACCTTTTCAATTTTCTTCTAAAAGAAAGAAAATTGGAGGCTGCGTGTTTCAGAGAGGATCAAAAAGCTTCCCTGGGAAATATCTTGCCAAAAATCTGAGCAGGTATCAGGCTACCAGTGGGGTAAAATGCTTCTGCAGTCTTTATTTTAGGCCCAGAAACGATCATTTGTAATATGGAGAGAAAGTGATTTCCACAAATGTATCTTTTACTAATGGAATGCCCTTGTCGAATGCCTTCGGTGATGGAGAGTGTGCTTAATGTGCAAAAGGCTGTCGATTTGACCCTCAAAATAACAACACAAAAGCAAAAGCTTATAAAATCCTGCTCTATCAGCTCATGATAGCCAGCAGCATGTTGGGAATTTCATAAACTACTAAGCCAGCACCAGAAACTGATTCCACATTTTTAACTCCAGCAGATGGTAACTCACACTTCCAGAATCCTCTAATGCGAGGATGAAAAATATTAGCAAGCTTTCACAAAAGCTTAATGATGTTGGCAGTTCTTGGGATTTATAAAAAAAAAAAATTTAAAATCAGAATATATCTTGAAATAACCAAAATAGTAACATAATGAGATTTTGTTTTGTTTTAAATGAGTTTTAACCATAAATAAGGTAGATGACACAGAGAAAGGAAGGAGCAGAGCTGCCCTGGGCTGTGTCCTAGTCAGGCAGGCCAAGAGCTGTTCAGAGTGTGTTGGCAAGAGTGGTTCAAAAGAGGTATTTGATACTAGAATATTTTCCCCAATTCTGCATTACTCAGATTAAATTATATCTAGGTATGATATTCCCTTTAATAAAGGGAACCAAATATTGTACTGAGAAGTACAGTTACTTTCCTAAAAGGGTTTTTCAAATAACATACTCAATTGGGATTTGAAAGAATTTCTTCCTTTCTACAGCACGTGCCTTCATGCTACTTCCCAACTGACCAGCCTTGTGAAATATTTAGGGGAAAAGGCAAGACAGCGATGACAGCTGTCCAGTCCATTCTCCAAGACAGAATGATGGCGTCGAACAGGAGGATGACTTAGTTTTCATCTAAGCAACTCTATCTTCTTTAGAACACAGAGAGAAATAAGAAAATATCTGGATTGCTATGCAGTAGACAACTGATATCAAACTAGCTAAAGTTTCATGTTACATGTATGAATTTTAGAGGCAGACTAAGGAGTGGGAATTAGCTCTGTTCTTCAATAGCCATTTTCCTCCTTTCAGAAGGATTTGTGGGACTGTATAGGTTTTTGTGTGTATGTGGGTGTGTCCTGTAGAGAGCATTTTTCTTGATGTTATGAGGAAACAAAAGAAAAACCAGGAAGAGATACAGGGTTTTCTCTCAGAAGGCTTTGTGAATGTATGTGTGTGTCTCTTGTGTTTCAGAAACACTGAAGTAAACCTCCTAGCCAGTAACACCTGAGTCTTTGTCTGAAGTGGTTTCCTCCTGCTACTGCCTCCTTGTCTACAAATACCCCAATTCCTACTCAATACCCTATTCATCCTTTATAGCCTGGTTCATATCCAATCCCCTCCAGAAAAAGTTCTTCCAGGCCCCCTCCCATAGCACCAGTGCTCCCATAGCATTCACACTTACGTTAGAGTCACTGATAAGTTCATTTTCCGTAATTAGCTGTGACCCCCAGGAAAGAATGGGCCTTGTTTTCTTCCTGTTTGCTTCAAACTTCTAACCCAGTCTTGAGACAATACATACTCTACAAATGCTTGCGGAATGACTAACTTGGCTGCGGGGGAAACAGCAGGACCTGAGAAGGGGCAATATGAGGGAAGTCCTTTCTCCCATATGTTAGCCTACACATGAATTCCTAACCTCATGGGTGGGAAGAGAACACCAAGGCAGGCCACTGACCTTCAGGGGAAGGGGAGCCTGAGATGGTCTAAGAATTAGTTACGGAAAGTAACAAGACTCCTAGGAGTTGGAAGCTCAGGTTAGGTCCTATCTCTGCCTGGAATTTCCAGAGGAAAGTTCTTTATAACGGTTACACAGTTTGAAGCCTTTATTAAAACATTCTTCATGTGAGATTCTAAAGCCTGATTTTGCTACCTCAGTGGGAGTCAGAGATGTGAATTTGATATGAGCAATATACTCTACTACCTAGGACTGCTATGAGCGCTAAACAATTAAAAATATAAAGCATAATTAGCTAAGAACCAGGTACATACAGGTGACGGCCAGGAACTCAACACCAGTAACTATGACAACTACTTCGAGATTTGTAATCGCCTCTACCAAGGACAGGAGTGAAAAGGGCAATTCCTTTTTCTAACCACGTAATCTTGCACTGAAAGGTGGTTAACTATCTAAAATGAGGGATGTATGTGTACACACACACTACATACATACACCTATCAAAACGATTTAACTAGGAATAGACAGAAAATACAAAACAAAAGTCACCTCTTGAAAACAAATGTTAGCTTTCTTCCTTTAAAGAAGAACAAAGATAAAGTTTCCAGGGCCGAAGAGCCAGTCCCAAGGCCAGGACCTGCTGGTTGCACCTACCTGGCGTTTCTTGTCCGCGGTGGGAGAGGATCTGGACCTCACGTGGACAGGGGCAGCCAGGACATCTGAACGCTCCAGCAGGTCCTCAGCGGACATGGACTTCCCGGCCACGGCCCCCCACGCAGACGGCGGCCCTGGAGGTCTGTCCACCCTCTGGATGGCCCCTGGCCCGCTGCTGGTTCCACCGCGAGGCTCGCTCTGAGCAGGGGAGGCCTGGGGGTCTCCGCGGCGCCGGTCCCCGGGGAGGCGGCCGCCCGCGAAGGAGCTGCTGCGATCTCTGGGCGCCCGCGGGGGCTCGGTGGCGGCAGGCGGCGGGAGGGCGGCCTCCAGGCGGGGCGGCGGGCCGGGGTCCCGCAGGGAGCCGAGGCTGCGGGCCGGGGCGAGGCCGGGCCCCTCGAGGAGCCGGGCGCCCTGCGCGCGTTCCCGCAGAGCGAGCTCCGGGGTGCCGCAGGCGGCGGCCAGGGAGGGCCGCCTGCCGGTCTTGCGCTGGACGTAGTCGGCCAGGGCGCTCTGCTGGAACTGCCTGAGCTCGGGCCCCGACAGGCTGAGCGTGGAGCAGGCCCTGCCGTCGCGCTCGAAGACGCGCCTCCGGTCGGCCACCGAGCCGGCGCTGTCCGCCGCGGCGCCCTCGGCCACCCGCAGCCCCAGCGCGGGCGGGCCCCGACGGGGCGCGGCCCCGGCCTCCTCCGCGACGCCCACCTCGTTCATCTTCTCGGGCTCCGAGTAGGAGCGCTTCTTCTGCTCCAGCGTCAGGCGCCGGCGCGGGCCCCGGCGGGCGGCGGGCGCCGGCAGGGTGTCCTGGGCCGGGGTCACGCTGTGCCGCTCGCGCGGGGCGTGCGGGGAAGCTGCGGCGGGCACCGCATCCGAGCTCCGCGGTCCCACGTGGGCCGACGCGGGCCGCGGCCGCCAGGGCCTTGAGGCGGCCGGGGGGACGCCGGGTTCCAGGTCCCGGCGGCGGAACGAGGTGGCCCCCAGGACGCGGGACTGCGCGTCCTTGATGCTGTTCCGGTAGGCGCGGCGGAAGGGCGCGTCCGGCGGGGGTGACTCGGGAGTGCGGGGCCGGCCCTCCGCCTCGCCGGACAGCTGGAAGGAGCTCTGGCTGCGCCGCAGGCGGGCGTCCGGCCTCGGGGGCTCGCCGCCGCGACCGCCCTCGGCCGCCCTTCGCAGCTGCTGACCACAGGGCGGCCAGGAGACCTCGTCTAGCTTAGGGTCCCCATTTTTGAACTGCTGCTCCCCACTGCTCGGGGCCTCCGCAGACTCGGAGAATCGAACGCTGGGCTTTGCTTCCTCGGAAGGTCTAGAAGCTGGGACCATCCTACCGGGCCTGGAGGTCTGACCATAGGCAGCGATGCCCACACCGGGGGGTCTGTGGCCGCCCTGCTCCCGCTGCTCAAACTTGGACACCTTCTCCAGCACAGAGCAGTGGGGCTGCCCGCACTGCAAGCTCTGCAGGGCCGAGGCGCCGCCGGAGCTGAGTCTCCTCCTGCCTAGACTCGGTGTCTGCTGGTGCGGTGGGCTGGGCGGCTCTTCATAACTGGGGTCTGAACTGTAGAAAGAGGCTGAGGCACTGGTTCTGCCCTCGGGCCTAGGATAGGAAACCGGTCTTTCCAGGTGGCCTCCTAGGTCCACTTTCCTTCCAGGCTCCTCCACCTTGGTGTTGAGTGTATAGGTGGGCCTGCCACCAGGGTAACCTTCCTGGACAACCCCCCCTACCTCCAGGCTGCTTTGTCTTCTTAGACTCTCTGGAATGTTCTGGAGAGATGAGAACGCTGACCTGGTCCTGCCAAAGCTGCCTGACAGGCTCTGGCCTACGTCTTCTCTCTCCAGCTTTGGCTGGAGGTTGGCATTGTGGTCCTCCTGGAAGTCACCCTCCCAGGCTGCTGCAAGCCTGGAAGATCTCTTATCTTCTCCGACTTGCCAGGCCTGAGCCTGAGAGGATTTGAGGCTGTGAAGATTAGAACATGGTCGGTTGCTAGGGATGCTCTTTCTCTCACTGGGATGTGGGCTGTTGCCGAGGAGAGGGGTGAGATGTCTGTTCAGCGCGGAGTCCTCTTCATTTTCAGGCACTGAAGAAAAATGCACTTTGTAGGGGACATACTTGTTAACAGTTTCTGGTTTCTTCTCTGTAGAGGACAGCGAGTCATGATCTACAGGCTGGTAGAAGGCAAACCCAGGCCTGCTGGCTCCATTTTGGTTCCCGTTCTCATCGAAGGCAGCCACCTTGCTACAGGCTTCCTGAGTGACTGTATAGCCACTCTCCTTGGCCAGAGCAGGATACAGCGTCCCATTACTACTCACAGAAGCCTGGGGCACCTGGGCAAAGTGTGGCTCCAGGGAGGGTACAGGGTAGATGCCAGTGGGCAGCAGAGGCTGGCCAGGCTGGGCCTTCTGGGTGTAATTATTCTTGGGCTTCACTGGAGGGCTGTTCTCTGGACTTCTCTCTTGTACGGTATGCAGCGGTTCCTCTATAAACAGAGATTTCAGGGAGCCTGAAGAGTTTGCTGGAGGCCGACAGAGACGTTTCTGATCATGACTAGACCAGGAGCTTGGCCGCTCCTGCTGCCGAAAGGCTGCATAGCTATCACTCCGAGCTGGGGGCAGGGGTGCACCCACTTTATGAGGCAGATTGTTGGCAGCTGGCTCCAAGGAACTGGGACACTGCTGGCTCCAGGATGAGGATGGTGCTCCCTTGCCACGAGGCACACTATGCCATCTGTCATAGCTCAGGCCGTCCACTGCTGCTTGGGACTCCCTTCCATGATGAAGCAGGGCTGAAGAGTTCACCTCATATTCAGCTGACACGCCCCTCCGGGTGTCATAGACTGTCTTGACATAGCGAATGTCTGCCTGCCTCATCCCTTCCAGGAGGCCACCTCGGGCAGAGTTAGTGTCCATGGATCCTGAACACTCTCGGCCAGAGCTGCCAGGGGGAGGATACTCTAGGATGCTAGAACTGGTGGAAAAGGAGCTGTATGCTGAGTCTCTCTTGTTATGAAGGTGGCTGAGCTGGTCAATGCTGCTGGTGGACTTGGCAGGAGAAAGAAGATGGCAGGGTGGGTATCCTCCACTAGGCTCCAGGCTCTCCATGCTTCCCTGGGAGCTGCACTGGTCGGGGCTCTGCCTCAGATATGCATGGTCGTAGTTGGAGAGGTCACTTGTGGAGGAGCTAGAAGAAAGGGAAAAGAAGTGGTCAGCACCAAGGAGAAGTTACTGAGCAGGCTTACAGAAAGAGACCAGTTTACAAATGTACTCTTGTGCAAGATGTTTGGTTTTGGGAAGGATGCATAAAAGGGCCATATTTGGCCCCTGCTGAGCTTCCCTGTGTGTCACTAGGGCTATCTGCCCAGTGCTGTAGTCTGTGTGTCTAACTGATCACCAAGGCGTGCTTGGAAATAAATGAGGAACACACAGGAAATCGCTGATGCGACTTGCTTTGCTGGGAATGATACTATGCCTGTGCCAAGAGATGAGAGAGGTGGGAAAGAAAGGTGAGGCAGAGGACAGAGGGACAAGACTGAAATTCTGTATGTTAGGGCTGTTTATGGGGAGAAACCGAAGTGTAGAAAGAAAATAGGTGCAAGAAGGGATGAGGGAGTCTGTGTGCATGCGTTCATGTTTTTAGTATCTTGCCTTTTTAAGAAACCAAAGCTATACCCTGGCAGTCTTCCTAGATTTTGAACTGTACAAGAAATAAATTTGTGGTGAGAAAGTTAAACACAAAGCTGAATGACAGAAATAGAAATTAAGAGTCAGAAAAAGCTGATGAAGGAGAGGAGGAAAGAAAGGAAGCTTTATAAGAAATCATCACAAGAAACTCTTGAGTGCTGAAACCCCATCCTCTATGAATGACAATGACTTCTGAAAGCCTAAGGAAGAACTCTCTGTACACTTAGAAGGGTAAGATTTTTCCATTTACAAGTTTCTTTAGGTGGTTTTCATATCCTGGTTAAAGAAGGGAAAAACTCTCAAATTTTGGTATTATTTACCTCAGAAAGTTGCTTCAGAACAAAATTACCTATGATTAATAATAGAATCGAGGTAGGCCTCAACAAAGAACTCTTAAAAGTTAACAAGAAGAAGACAAATAACTAAGTTTAAAAATTAGGCCAAAGACCATTTAATAGACATTTCACCAAAGAAGAAAAATACAGGTATTTTAACTCAGTGTACGAAAAGATGCTCATCGCCACATGTCATCTGGGAGCTGCAACTACAGAAGTAAGGTACCACTCCACCCCCTTACCGAAGAGACAAAAGTCCAGAACACTTCAACACCAAATGCCGATATGGAAGAGGAGCAACAGGGACTCGGATCCACTGCTGGTGCGAATGCACAAGGATAGCCACTTTGGTTTGTTTTTGTAACACTAAACATACTCTCTTATATTTAGCAATTATACTCTGCCCAAGTTTGGATGTGATTTGTTCCACAGGCGTTATGTGAAGTACGGTCCCCAGGGTGGTGATGGAGATAATGTGGAACTTTTAAGAGTGGGGATCTTATGGGACAGAAGCTCCTGAGAGAGCTGTTGTAAGAGCAAGCCTAATGCCTGAATTGCTCTCAGCCACCCTATTTTAAGATGTGGTCTCTTCCTTCTGTCATTCCCACTGTTGTGCTACCAGAAGCCATCATCAGGCCCTAGTCAGAAGCTGAAACAATGGGGCTACCCAATCTTGGGTTTCTGGCCTCCAAAACTCAGCTTAATCTCTTTTTCTTATAAAGTTGCCTGCCTCCAGTATTTGTAATGAAAAAATGGTTTGGGCACATTTCTCGCTATTTACCAAAAGAAGCTGAGCGAAAAATTATGTTCACACAAAAATCCACATGTTTGTAGCAGCTTCATGGATATTTGCCAACACTTGGAAATGAACAATTGAACCGTGATGTCCTGTAGCAGGTAAGCAGATGAACTACGATACTGCCAGACAATAGAATATTATTCAGTACTAAAAAGAAATAAGCTAACAATCCATGAAAAGACAGAGGATGCTTATTTGCATATTACTAAATGAAAGACAGTAATCTGAAAAGACAACATACTGTATGATTCCAACTATATGACCTTCTGGAAAAAGAAAACTAAGGGCACAGTAAAAAAGATCAGTGGTTTCCAGGGCCAGCGGGGAAGGAAGATAAACAGGCAGGACACAGAGGATCTTTAGGGAGGGTGGAAACAAAACCACTGTCTTACACAGTAATGGTGGCTGTGTGCTAGTGTACATTTGCCTAAACTCCTAGAATGTGCAACTCCAACAGTGGACCCTAATGTATACTACAGATGTTCAATGATGATGTGTCAGGGTAGTTTCAAGAGCTGTAACAACTTTGCAAGAGCTTGTCTCAATAAAAGTGTGAAAAAAAGGGGGTAGGAATATTGCTCAGTGGTCCAAACGTCAGTACCAACCCAACACCTCCCCCCCCACCAAAACAGAAACAAAACAAAACAAGAAACTAGTGATAGAATAAAAAGATGACTCAATTTTTAATAAATAGCCTCCTGACTACACCTCAAACCCATGAGATATTCTCCTGTTTCGGAGTCTCAGGCCTTTGTACTTGTTGTTCGCAGACCTGGGATACTCTGCCTGGCTCACCCCCTCCCTTGTTCCAATCTTGGCTTCTGAGAGGACTGCCTGGAGCTAGTCTGATCCCATCTCTGCCTCCACCTTCCCTGCTAGGCAGCTGCATTCTCTCCCAGCACTCAGCACTACGTGACATACAGGCTCTTCTGAAGGAGACTTCAATTGTATCCATCATGTTTAAAGAGCTGAAGCACACACAAGAAAATATTAATTCTGTGGCAGATACATGTATTCTTGTCATTATTTTACATGCTAAAAAGTACTTTTAAAACAGTAAAGATCACAAAATGTGTGTTTTGGGGGCTGGAGGAAGAGCACCACGATTAGAAGGTTTGGCCAGCAAGTGCAAGGTCTGTGTCCCATTCTTCAGCACCACACAGACTGGTGTGGTAGTGCCTGCCTCGGATCCCAGCACCCAGGAGGCAGAGGCAAGAAGGAGGACTGCCATGAGTTTGAGGTCAACCTGGGCTACGTAGAGAGACCCTGACTCAAAAAAAGCGGGTAGGGGGTGATTTCCTAACATTTCCTCAAGTGTACACACAAAACATTAATTCTTCAGCTAGTCAAATATATTTGGAAAATACTAGCTACAATGTTTTATTTACCGCTAGACTCCTGAGCACCTGGTATCAGAGGCTTGCACCACCATACCTGGCTCATGTGCTGTTCTAAAAGGGAAAATATACTAAGAATGTTTTCTAAATTTGTTTGAGCCTGAAAACATTTTTCCACATAGCATCTAATGATGAAATACACTTTGAGAACCAAGTGTGGTACAATGGAGGTGTTTTTTAAAAATCTTGTTTACCATTATACTCCCAACACCCAGAAATCATCTGATACATAGCAGGTGCTCATATTTGCTAACTGCATGAAGCCCTGAGTAAATCTGGGACTGTAATACTTGGAAATGTCATTTTGGCCTCCTGTCAGAGAGCTGGGTGACAGGATTTTCCAAGATCTCTCAAGTACTCTATTACCTTAGAATCACTGTGTGAGATTTCTATAGAGCAACAAAAAGTGGCAACAGTCTGCCAGGAAACAGCTGAAATAAAATTTCAGTGAAATTTCAAATCCATGATGTAGCTCAGCAAGAGTGCTTTCCCAGTGTGTGAGGCCTAGGTCCCTTCGCCAGCACCACCCACCCCCACACACGATCTCAGGGCCTTTGCTCACCTATCATCTTCTCTCTCATATTCCAGCTTCTTAGTGAGAAGCAAACAAACTGTGGCCTATGGTTGAGTTTTGAGAACTAAACTGTTGGAAGGAAACCAGCCAACTGACTTGGCACACAGGCCACTAGATGCCACTGTGCTCCTCAGACACACCTGGAATACTCCTGTGTTCACAGTGGCACCTATGGGCCAGGGGTGGGACTTGGGGTTAGAAGCCTCTGTCAGAGGTGTAGGCCTAAGGTGTGCAACGAACAGACGGCAGGACGATCTGTGTGAGGAAGCAGAGGACACCGCCTGCTGCACGGGGATAAGCTGAGTTTTCCTTTCTCCCTTTGTCGCCACACAGTGCTTTGACACAGGAAGAGCTATTCTGCAGCTCAAATCAGAGAAGCAGAGAGGCAGCCAGAGTACAGGGCAGACCAACCCGCCCAAACCTCCCAAGGGTGAGTGAGGGAGGGATGAGGGAGGGACGGCGTGGCCTTCGGAACACTGTACTTCTGCCACTAACCCCACTGTTCCCGAAGGCCTGCTGGAGCTCACTGTAGTTGATATAAACAGCCAGATTCCAAACACGGATTATAATGCCTTATTTCTGTGTATAGGCACCACTTTTTTTTTAGGTCCCACAAGGGCTTCAGATTTAGGATTTCATAAGAAAGTTACTGTTGAGAAAGCCCCATAGAATCTTAATATGCAGAGTATGCTGTTAACACATTTCTGTATTTATAACTGTGACCAGGTTTATGGCCTTACACTTCCAAGTTCATTACCAAGTTTCACTGTGCCTCTAAGTCTTCAGCCTAGTATAGCCATTTACTGAAAGCTTTCTACTTACCAGGAACTGCATATTATGTTATTTAATCCCCACAATGATCAAGTGACATAGGTACTATCTCACTTTACAGAAAAAGCCAACATCAAAGGGGCTCAATAATTTGTTCAAGCTGGCAAATGAGAGTCAAACCTAGGTCTTACTTAAAATCCCAAGTACTGAGCCACTGTGCTGTGCCTCGGTGTGGAGGGGACCTGCTCTCAGAACAGACGGCTCAGACGGACAGACCCAGTTCCTGCAGCGTGACAGCAAGGGCCTTCCCAAGGAAGAGGAGGCTCCATAACAAAGAGGGTCAAAAGGACTCATCTCCTGCGGCCTGACGCTTACCCTAATATTCTGGGAGAGGCCTATCCTGTATCCACCAGTGAGGCCAGGATGTGGCCTGACCAGGCACTAACTGAGTTCTAGCCTTGTCCAATGCATGACCTTTATCTGTTAATCTGTTAGGTGATCCTCCCAGGGGCTAGAAAGTTCCCCCCCCACACACACACACAGAGAGAGAGAGAGGCGCGCGCGCGTGCGCGCGCACATGTATGTCATTTATACATAAGGACTTGAAAAGGTCATTATTCTCTTGACCTTACCTCTTCCTTACCATTACCTTTCCTAAAAGCATTTCCTAAAAGTAGTACTGTGGACTCTGACTCCGAGACTGGAGGACAGATACCGTATCTGTAGTAGGCCTAAAGATCTTGAGTTATTTCTCTCAATATGGCAGTGACTGGGTATAAATAGCTCTTTTTTCTGTAATTCCTCTCAAGTCTGTAAGGTCTGATTTGTATAATAAAACCTTCCTCCCATAACACTCACAGTGGCCCTGCTGTTCCTGTAGGAGCAATCCCTGACTATCACACCACTGACTAGGAAAGCAGAGGCCATATGACCTGGCAGCTCCATGCAAACACTTGGAACCTGGCTCAGATTTGTCTTCACTCAGGTGGTCAGTTATTCTATGTGGACAGATGAATGTTTCCAAGCTTCCATTGTCTGTGCTATAAAGTGAGGTTAATACTGTATCTGCTCTAAAGATATGAAGAACCTATAGGCACTGAGCGGTCTTCTGTATCTTAGCTGTTGCTGTTGAGTTAAGCTGGAAAAACTGCCTTGTTGGGGGGAAGAGGGGAAACCAAGTAGAGAGTTGAAATACATGCACAGAGTTAGTTAAAAAAAAACGAACAAAAAACCCCCATATAATTTAACCTAACACAGTCAGGATATTTAAGTGTTGAGAGGAAGTTGGTCCCTGTGGCTCAGGCCTGTAATCCTAGCACTCTGAGAGGCTAAGGCAGAAAAATCACAAATGTGAGCCCAGCCTGGGCTATTCAGCAAGACCTTGTCTCAAGCAGTAAAAACAGGTTACGAGTATAGCGAAGGGCAAACATGCATATTCAATCCCCAGTACCACCAAAAAGAGAGAGAGAGAGAGAGAGAGAGAGAGAGAGAGAGAGAGAGAGAGAGAGAGAGAGAGAGACATCAAGGGAAGGAGTCTTAATTTTTCTAACATAGTGTAACAATGGAAAATTGTAAAAGCATCTGATGGGAGAGTTAAAAGGCTCCCTAAATATCTCAAATGAATTTAACATACTCTGGCTTCCCTTCAAGCCTATCTAACCCAGGAAATTCAGTGATGACTCATAAACAGTGGAACAGTGGCAGATGTTGTGAGAAACTGAGGAAAGTAAGAAAGAGATGTAACCCTCGGAGTGGGTGTTGGAAAGAACGTTCTCAATCCCCAGTGGACAATGTTTCCAGGAGCGTGCTGTCTGAAGGAAACCTCTGGATCTCAGCGCGGCCACTCACCTGGGATGGTAGCTTTGGTGCCACGGGGGACCCAGCGTGCCCTGAGATACCTGCATCATGCTGGCTTCAGGCTGGTTCTCCCCAGATTTGGTGGTATGCCACGAGTGAGGGCGGCCTGCGGGCTCGCTGCGCCTGTGGAGACACGAAAGAGGGGCCCTTAACACCAGCTGTGTTTCCGTCCAAGTCTCCCCACTCCGAGGTGGCCTGGGGGTTTGGAAGCTGAGACTGCTGTATCCTCTGACATCAAAGACTATGCACTGCTCATTTCTCTTATAATCCCTATTGTTCTCTGTTTACTTTTTAAAATTTCTTATTTTGGCATAATTTCAGATTACACAGGAATGCTACAAAAGCAGTGTGAAGAGTCCCCACGTGACATTCACCCGGACTTCCTGTATGGTGACTTTCTATGCTTTGTGGATATAAAGCAAGTGACGTTGCTTGGTCTTTCTGGGCGCCTCATGTAAAAATGGGAACACTGTTTCGTGATGGAGTTAGTATGAACATACATTAAAAAAAAAAAGCTTTACGGGGATTTGGAAGTCTTCTGCCACACCTTGCTGCTGGGTAGATGATACTATTGTTTTATTTTCTTGGTAAGAATGGCATAGAAATTAGTAGCTACCTAATGTTGACAATTATCTAAGCCATACAGTCCAGAGAACAAAGTATTCTCCAAAATATTTTCTCATTTTGCTAGACAATGATTAACTTTTTTTTTTTTTTTTTTTAAAGACAAGAGTCTCTGTCTCTATTCCAGGCTGGTGCTTAACTCATTATGTAGCCTAGGTTGGCCTCAAATTCAGGGGACTCCTCCTGCCCCAGCTTCCCAAGTGCTGGCATTCAGGCATGTGCCACCATATCCGGCTTATGTAGTGCTGAGGAATTGAACTCAGGGTCTTGCTCTTTAACCGCCATGCTGTTCCTCTAGGCCAATGATTTCAACTTTTAAACATCCTGCCCTTAAAACAAAGAGCTGAACAAGGCAAAGGGACAGTGTGGGTGTCCTTCAGAATGCAGTGCAGGAGGACAAGTCTGGAGAGGAGGGTCACACTGCTGTAGAAGGTTAGATCAGGCGAGAGCTGGTTGGGCTCTATTTTTGGCAAGAGTGAGGTAATCTATCAGGCATTTGATGCTGAAAACCCTTGAACTGTACAACTGCAGGGGAACTTCCTAAGGTTTAGAAACACTTCTGTGGGATCCAGGAATTCATGTGGAGATGGTGAAAATAATGGCTGTGAATTATTTCAACTCATTGTACTTGGCCTTTGGGCTAAAATCCCACCCACTTTTGTAAAAAATAAATCAGCTTCTATAATGCAGATGAAAACTCATTCCCCTGGTGACAATAAGATTTCATTTGTTAAGTTTACAGAAGACTAGACCACATGCAGAAGACTTGAGTTCTTGCCCTGACTTTGCTATTAACTTAGAATGACTATGTAAGTCACTTCTCCCTAAGCCTCTGCTCACCGAAAGACATAAATCCAACAGGCTAGATTAATTGCATTTTACTCTAAAATAACTTATTTATTATTGTTGTTTGGAGACAGGATCGTGCTGCATAGTCGAGGCTAGCCTCAAGCCTTCCATCACCGGCTTCAGCCTTCTGAATTACAGGCTGGGGTCACACAAGGGCTGGTCAGGTTTGTCTAACTTTTGAAATGTAGACAGAGAGACATTGAAGGGCTTTTCGAGATAGATAATAATTTCTAAAATACACATACATTTTTGACTTTTGACAGTAGGTAACAGTGACAGGAAAACTGGTCTTGTGTAAAGCAAAGGAAAAAGATGGATTAAAAAAAATTTTAAACAGCCATTCCTTTATTGTAGGCCAAGAAAATTAAGAAACACTCAGAACTCTCTTTAAGATGGAGAGAGACTGGTGGGATGTTCTGAATATGGCTTGAGTGTGTCCCCCAAAGATTCACGCGCTGAAGGCTTAGTCGCAAGTGGGTTGCTGTTACAGTGGTGGACCTTTACGAGGTGGGGTCTAGCAGTGGCAATTATGTTGCTAGAGGGCTATGCTCAGAAGGGATTAGTATAAATGCAGTTCGCATGGAACACGGTTACTTTCCATATAATTGGATGGTGGGGGTTGTTATTAAAAAGAAAAATCCTGAGCCCCGAACTGCTCTGGCTTCCTACCTCACCACTTTAGCTCTTCTGATCTGCTCCCTGTCACTGTGAGGCCCTCGACATGGCCAAACTGATGGGGCTACTTGATCTTGGGTTTTCCCCTGCCCAAACTCTGTGAGCTAATGAATCTTCTTTCCTTCTTTCTTTTCTTTTCTTTTTTTTTGAGTTGAGGTATCACTATATGGCTTAAGCTGGCCTCAAACTCTTGAGCCTGAACAACTTCCCTGCCTCAGCTCTGTAAGAGGCTGGAACTATATGCTCATTATAATTTTTTTCAGTCTATTACCCAGCTTCTGACATGTTGTTATGTTAATAGTAACAGAAAACAGACTATCTTTTAGCTGGCCAGTGACTAAAGATGTCAGCTCTAAGCCAGGCATGGTAGTGTATGCCTCAGGAGACTGAGGCAGGAGGATTGCCATGAGTTTGCGGCCAGCCTGGTCAGCCTCCACAGTGAGTTCAGGACCAGCCTGAACTAAGAGTGAGACCCTGTCAAAAACAGACACACAAACAAAAAACAAAACAAGGTATTAACTCTACGACAAGACAAACCTGGGTTCTAATCTAGCTTTTAAATCAGATGCCGTTAGGTTTTGAATTTTAAGTTTATAAAAGTCTATAAAAGGCTGATTATAAAAAAATAAAAGGCATATTACAGAAGAACCTGTTTACACGTCCGAGAGATTAAAAACGAGAGAATGTACTGGGATCATAGTCAGAACTCAGGAATAGTATTATTACTATCAGTCATTCATTATTAGTGAATTGACAGTGAAGAGACCAGGAGACACCCAGTCATGTATGTCTAACTGGAAAGATGGACAGAAAGGAAGAGAAAGAAGCCGAGAGTGAGCAATGCAGGAGGGGGAGTGGGCAGGAAGTGCTGGTGGTGATGAGTCTCCCAGAAAGGAACTGAGGGTCCACAGTTCTAGAGAAGCTGGTCTCAGGTTTACTGTGGATACAGCCCGGAGGACCTTGCCCAAAGGTAACTTCCAGGGCAGTGGCTGTGACTTGAAAACAGCAGGACAAACACAAACCAAAAAGGACGTCACCCGTCAGGAATCTGTGAAAGAACAGAAGGAAGCAGCAGTCCAGCCTTGGACTAAAGAGGTGAAGGAGGGTGCAAGATCAAATAGTCAGGGCAGGGGGAATAGCACAGAGGCTGGAGCACTTGCCCAGCCAGTGCAAGGGCCTGGGTTTGATTCCCCAGCACCACATAACCTGGGCGTGGTAGTGCACGCCTGTAATCCCAGCACTCAAGCAGCTAAGGCAGGAGGACTGCAGGCAGAGGACCAGCCTGAACCGAGACCATGTCTCAAAAACAAGAAAGGAAACAGTCAAATGATCAACTTGTTAATAGTCCCAAATAACTCTACCTTGGGTTTAGCACTCCCCAAAGTTGAATCCATCTTTTTTTTTTGGAGGAGTCAATAAAGGGGCTCTAGGCTAATGGCTCAACATCTTAGCGGTTTGTCATTCTTGTGGCTTGTGCCATCTGCTGTGCCCTTAGTCAACAAGCTCCCCAGAGAGCAGGCTGCTGCCCCTTCCTCCAGTCCCTGGAAAGTAGCACTCCTCTCTTCGACTTCAGTTCTTCAGTGACCTGTCAAGCTTGCTGTGCCACACAATTCCAACCAGTGGTTAAATCTTTCCTCAAACCCAAAGGTGGCCCAGATGACACCGCTGGGAAATCTGGGAGCCAGTGTTTAAGCCCAGATACATTTGACTTAGGTACTTAAAATGTACTGGTTAGTCATACAGTAAAAACCTATACCTTAATAAAAAAAAAAGTCTTTTGTATGAAGTACCTAGTGATTATATATGTCTTTTAGTCCTGTGTGGGCTCAGAATAATGAGAAAGAACAAATGGTCATCTTCCTACTCCATGTTGCAGCCACTCAGTGAAGGAGCTGGCTGGGGCTCCTCAGTGGGAGGAACTTCTCCCTGGGCCTTGGAAACAGGCCTTGAGAAGCAGATGGACACTGGTCACTAGTGTACTTACTCACTGTGGTAGCAATGTAAACATAAAGGTCGTTTCTGTTATTTATTTTCCCTCCACTGTAGTGGGGATCGAACCCAGGGACCCACATATGCTAGGGAAGAGTTCTATCACTGAGCTAAATCCCAGCCTTTGAGGGGGTTAGTTTGGGGGACAGGGCCTTGTTAATTTGCTCAAGCTGATCTAGAACTTAATACCTGTGCCTTGGCCTCCTGAGTTGCTGAAATCACAGGTACATACCACTATGGCTGGCTTTGAAGTGGCTCCTCTATGCCTTCATCACACAACGTGATTTGTCCACGTCTAGCCCAAGAGACTTGTGCTGAGAAGCCTCTCCCAACCCCCAACAAGGGAAATGGACATGCCCAGGGAAGGCCCCCAGGTTCCACAGAAAGATCCCTGCCTTCCCAAGGAGACAAGGCATGAATGATATTTACCAGGAACTTCAGAAGTTCCAGAGAATTCATCTGATACGAAACCCAAAGGGAGGTACCCCAAAGAACAACACAGCTACCCACACTAAGTGTCAGTGGCACGCCTTCCTGAGGGATCAGACACCTTTATGAAAGTTCTGAGTCCGACTCTGACGTAAGAGGAGGTTGTGTAGCCAGGCCCCATAGCACAGGCCTGTAATTCCAGTTCTTTGGGAGGCTGAGGCAAGAGGATTCCAAGCTTGAGCCCTGCCTGGGCAACTTAGCAACAGCCTGTCTCCAAATCAAAAATAAAAATGGACTAAGGATGTAGCTCACTTTGGCCCTGGGTCTGGTCTCAAGTATCATGAGAAAAAAAAAAAAAAAAAAAAAGACGGTGGTGTGTAAACAATAAAGAGAAGACAGTTGAGTGAAGAAAATTTCACTTTGTGCTTTGGAAATAACAGCAAGACTTTCTTTTAAATGTATGCTATCCAAATGTGTATTTTTAGTTTCCTTCCCACTCATTCAGGTGACTTTTACAGAGATTTTCTACCTGTCAGCCACTACATTAGCCCCAGGCATACAAAGATGAACAAGGTATCAATAGGCCCAAGTCATTCTCAGCACAGATGCAGCAACCAAGCAAACCACCATAATATGTGGCAGGTTCCATAACCGGCACCTGACCAAGGTGCTCACCGAACAGAGCAGGGGCCTGCTCTGCAGCACTAGCTCAAGAAGGTTTCAGTTTTAATTAAACCATGAAAGATTACTTTGGACTGATCAGACTGCAAATTCCAAAACTACAAGTCTAAATAAACCTTTTCTCTTTATGATTTGATGTTCTCAGGTATATATTACAGTATGGAAAGCTAACAGAATACTGGTATGTAGTGGAGTCGTTGCTGTAACTATACTTGACGTGAAGAAGCTGGAAACTGGTTTATGGGAAGGAAGTATTCACAAGTTTGGAGGACTCAGCTAGAGAAAACCTAGGGTGCGACACGGGGATTAACAGGCGAGTCTCAGAAGACAATGCAGACGGAGATGCAGAAAGTAGAGGTGATCTGATGAAGTTCCAGAAGGAAATGAGGATTTTGCTGGAAATGAGACTGGAGGTCACCTGTTTTGCACTGTGCATTTTATCTACACCCTGAGACTTTGTGAGAGGCTGAGCTTAAAGGAGATGGAATAGTTTATCTTGGAAGAGGAAATTTCAGGGTGGCTAAGTACTCAGGTGGTGGCACAGAAATTAACGGTGGCTTCTACCCAGATTTTGCAGTGAGAATCAGGATCAAAGAATATTAGTACATAAAGATTTAGAAAACTTGCAGTTTGGTAAGAAAAAGAAGGTACATAAAGATTCAACACAGGAAGGAGCTGACGTGGTAACCAGTGCTATTGAAAAGAAGCCAGGTTGGGTGTGGTGGTGCACACCTGTAATTCTGGCACTGAGGGAGACTGAGGCAGGAGGACTGCAAGTTTGATCCCTGCTAGGGCAAAACCAAGAAGAAGCACATGCTCCGTGCTTTGTGCTGACACTATAGGATGCTTAGAGGAAATCTCAGGGATCAACAACCATCACAGCCTCAAAAGATTTAGAAATACAAATTGTTTCAAATACTTTCCAGGGCAGTATCTTATCAAAAATGCCCCCAAAGTATTGATTATGCTAACACTGCCCAAGGGTTCATTCAAGTCTAGTGTCCCCACTAAGACTCACAACTCTGAGCCGTGAGTCATAAGCACATAGCTCACAGAGGACTGCCTAAGCCAGCAATACACTCAGAGGGTGCTGCAACCCTGGCTCAAGCCAGCCTAGGTACAGCTCGCAGACTTCAGGGTTGTATACGTGATGCTGCTTGTGAAGCATTCAGGTATCACTGTGGAGTCATGAATCACACAGGTTTCAACTGCAACTTCAAAGGAAATTCTGCAAGCAGCCTACAAAGCGGTATGTGAAGCTGTCAGACTAGAGCGAAACTGCAGTGAAGACTCCAAGAAGGTAGGGATGCCACGGGCACGAAAGGCCTGTTAAGGAAAGCTACAGCAATTGTGCAAAATCTCCTGAGAGAAGCACACTGGGTTCAGTCAGCAAGCCCATAGAGGTTGGTTGTCCAAGTCCTCGTGAGTCCACAAAGCCCACCAGAGTATTCCCAGATACAGGACATGGGGATTTAGGATTTAATGTTTGCCCTGCTGGGTTCTGGACTTGCTGTGGCTAAATCCTTCCTATGCATTCCCCTATTCCTCCCTTTTGGAACAGAAATCTTTGTGTGTGCTATTTATTGTATCCTGGAGTACATAACTTGGCTTTTTGATTTTTATACCTAATAACAGTTTGCCTTGAATCTTGAAGGAGATTTTGGATTTCTGAGCAATGCTGGAACAATTAAGACTCTGGAGACACTTGGAGATAGAACACATTTTGCATTGCTCGATGGATGCAAAACTTTGGGAGCTAGGGGTGGAATGTTAGAGCGTAGGTCTTAAATGTCTTCCAAAGCCTACTGTGTAAAAGCCTGGTTCTCCAAAGTGGCAAAGAAATCAGTGGAAACTTTAAAGAGCCGGGGCTTAGTGGGACATCTTTCATTCACTGGGGGTGTGCCCTAGAAGAGGATTATGGAACACTGGCCCTCTCCATGGTCTCCAACCATGAGGTAGGTGGTTTTGCAAGAACTATCACCATGTCACCATGCCACAGGCCCAAAAGTAATAGGGCCAAACCAATCATGGACTAAAACCTCTGAAAATGGGAGCCTTTTCCTACTTGTACAATGATTGTCTCAAGTACTTATTTTAGCAGTGAAAAGCTGACTAACAAAACTATGGAAGATTTCTTGTGAAGAGAGGGCATCAGAAAAAGGAAGGCTACTCAGTGAGAAGAAAAAAACAGTGTGATTGGAGGGCCAAAAATGGGGAGGAAAGGGATCATAATATTGATGTGATATGTATGTGCACAACATACTCAGGTTCACTGTAAACATTACGTATTGCATATATATGTATATAAATTAATAAAAATGGTGGGAAAAAGAAAGAAAAAAATAGTGTGACAAAGACAGAAATATCCAAGAACATAGTACAAGCAAAGCAAATTAGCTGAAGAGACAGTGAAAATGGGAACAAGCAACAGAAGAAAGTTGACGACTCCCTGGCAATGGTGGAAGGGCTGGGTGGTGGCCTATCCTGAGCGAAGTTGAAGCTGGGAGAGCTAAGGGTGGAGCTACAAGGGAGTCGTCTCCTTTCTGGTCATGCCCCAGAAGCTGTCCCTTCTCACCAGGCCCCACCTCTTAGCAGCACAGGAGGTCAATGGATTAACCCCATGATTACATCACCTTCCAGGCACATGAAGCTTTTGGAGGACATTCTAGATCCAAAACAGAAGACCACTCCAGCTGCTGCCAACAGGTTAGCCTGATGAGGGTACATGCGTATCTACTGGATTTGGCAACCAGTAAGTCTGCTACAGCAGGATGGGAGCAGAAGCCTTGGAAGAGCTAAAGAAGAGATGAAATGGTGACAGCAATGGCAAATCATTCCTTAAAGGGGGCCAAAGAATAAAAAATTTTGTTCTTGCAGGTTAAGTCTCTACGAGATGGGAGGTTTGGGGGCGGAATGCATGCCTAACTGAAGATTCAGGACAGAGGGATGACACTCTTTAGGGCTCAAGATGAAGGAGGAAGGGTGGCATCTGAGGGCTCAAGTAGAGGGCATCGCCTAATGCTGAAGCACAGTGCCACTGAGCAAAAGGAAGGAGGTAAGATGCTGGCCCTCCTGCTTACGGAAGGGTGGGGCGGGGACCAAAGCTGAAGGGACAGCACACCCACTGTCTTCTATTTTCACTGTGAAGCCTACTACAGAACAAGGAAAAGTGAGGCGGCTGATACAGCAGACGAGGGCTCCAGGGACATGGTAAGTAAGTACTAGAACTGAGAGTGATTAGAGACATTTAGAAGTATGACCAGTTAATGTACTATCTCTATCCTTGGAAACATACATTCTGAAGAAGAGACAAATGAAACAATTCCTATAATTAAAAAAAGGGGCTTTAAAAAGCAAGGGACTGGAGTAATGGCTCAGTGGTTAAAGTGCTTGCCTAGCAAGCGCTAAGTTCCCAAGTTTGATTCCCCAGCACTACATAAGCCAAGTGTGGTGGCGCATGCCTGTAATCCCAGCGCTTGGGAGACTGAAGCAGGAGGACTGCCTTGAGTCCAAGGCCAGCCTGGGCTCCATAGCAAGTGTAGGACCAGCCTGGGATACCGAGTGAGACCCTGTCAAGAAATAAATAAGCAAGCAAGTTCAAGATTTGCAATGCCAAGACAGGAGACCTTTCACATAAAGGATAAAGAATTTTCTTTGGCAGAAACCTGAGAAGTAATTATGTATTTGTACTGGAAGGATATCAGGTTTTACCCAGGACTAATGACCTAAAAAGAAAGGACAATTTTGAAACAATCAATGAAATCAAGAAAGTCTTTTTACAAATTCTCTTTTGGACATAAAACATGTTAGGGGAAAGCCTCAGAGATCTCCACTCTTATAAGATTTTTTCATACTGTACACGTAGAAGTGATGAAACAAAAAAAGAAACATCAAAAAAATTAAAAAGACAATTTAAAAAACAGCCTGTCTTACACTTTGCCTGTGGGAGCGTAAACCAGTACAATGAAGAACAGTTTGACAACATCTTGCAAAAGGAAAGCCTTTAAATATTAAAGGATTTAAAACAACTTAAATGTCCATCGGCAACAAACAAGTCAGCGTGATACACTTACATACTGGAACACTACATAAGAGTAGAGTGGTTCTACATATATTAGGGTGAAACTACCTCCAAAAGCAAAACAGTCTGAGAACAGCCTCCCATTTAGGCAATGTAAATCACTGTTATTCAAAAACAAATAACAAAAGAAATAACAAAAAGAAAAAAAAATCAAACAGCTGTTTATGGACTTTTTCAAGCATGCAAATAATGTGCTGAACACTCCTAAGAAGCACAGAATGTTTTTACATTTTGGGATCACTTTGATCTTTTCAAAGATAAAGAAATATTTTCCTAAAGTCCATTACATCATGAGTATATTAATAAGGGTCAGAAGACAACTTGTTTTAAAATTCAGCAAACTAAGTTTTGTGCGTGGGTGTAATTCAAATAAGGCCCTTATGCTGGATTCCTAACCACAAACGAGGAAGTTTAGCTGCGTGGGATGGGTAGGCTGAAGAAACTGGAATTAGCAAGTGCCATGATGTCCTTCCTAGGCGATCCCACCCTGGCACAGGGACTCAGGAATTCACATCATGTCTCTGAAAAATCTACAATGATCCATCCAGGAATTCTGAGCAGTATTTGTGGATCATCTATTATCGTGCTCCTGCTAAATCGTAGCCAGGGGCTTACAAGGTCACGGGTCACTTCAAGGAGTTGGGGAGACTACGTGGAAGGAAAAGAAATAAAATAAAGGCATTACTCATCACTCACTCAAAAAAAAAAAGAAAAAGAAAAAGAAAAAAAAAGACCCTTTCTTGTAAGAATTCTGAAGAAAAAAAGTCTGAGTAACTTGAAAGCATAAGGGAAGGTCTGCTTCTCTGGCAGAGTGACATACAAACCAAGACCTCCACGGTGAGAATTAGCCAACACTGCAAGGAGCTAGAGAAAAAATCCTGAGCACAGGAGGAATGAGGATGCCAAGTCCTCAAGGGAGGGACAAGTTTGGGGTGTTCTGAGGATCTCGCTGGTGATGGCTACAGCCTCATGAGTGAAGAGCAGATGACATTAGGTCTGGTTATTTTCAGATCACAGAAGGTTCTGAGGCATTTTGAATATAAGGCCCAGAAGTTCACATAAACTGAGTCGGAAGGTAGACAAGCGGTTTGGCAGCAGCGTGGGTCTTCAGATGACCTTGAAGGACCCATATATTTAGGTAAATGGAGAAGATGACACAACGTGGCAACAGAACAATCCAAAGAGCTAGAGTTTGTGCTTGGTTGCTACTGTTCTCTGATGTTCTCAGTCTCTGTCAAACTGACCCTGGGTGCACTAACACCCTGTAACTAGGTCAGCTGTCAACTAGACGTGAGTCAAAGGTACAAGAGTGTAAAACAGATGCAACCTACCAGCACCACAGAACAAAAATGACCGTATTACTTTTCCACTCACTAACCTACCTGTCAAACCACCATTGTCTAGTATACAACACTACCACAGAAGATGAAACCATCATAACAAGATTCCCCTCAAAGAAACAAAATACACTGGACTGATGTATTAAGTCTACCTGAATTAATAT
This sequence comes from Ctenodactylus gundi, assembly GCA_004027205.1. Lineage (NCBI taxonomy): Eukaryota > Metazoa > Chordata > Mammalia > Rodentia > Ctenodactylidae > Ctenodactylus > Ctenodactylus gundi. The sequence goes on along the minus strand of PVKB01003569.1, from coordinate 54,845 downwards.
TTCAAGGGTTTTGGCTGAGGGTCTTCCTGACACACTCACTGCATTGTGTGCTTGGATAAAGCATTGTTTCCTAACGTTCTGCTTTGTTTTGAATAAAACATTGTGGTGTTGCTGTGTTCCCCAGGTTGGCCCTAAACTCCTATGTTGAAATCATTCTCCTGTTTCAACCCTGGTCATGTCCATGTCTATTTTTTAAAAAAGTATTAAATACTTGAAACATACATAATGCTAGGTCTGGTGGCACGTACCTTTAATATCAGTACACTGGGAGGATGAGGCAAGAGGATTTTTAAGTTCAATCCCACACTGGGCAATTTTTAGTAAAACCCTATTTCAGAATTAAAAATAATAAAGGGGCTATGGATATAGCTCAGTTTGAAGAATGTGGATACAATCCTGGGATTAGGGGGATTCAGATTAATATAAATATCACCCCTACATGCATCTGAAAAAAAAAATTCCTAAATCTTAAGATTTTTCTCCCACATTTACTTCAGGTATACTTGTGAATAGGTAATTTAAAAAATAAGGTCAATGCAAAGTTTTGCTCCCTGCCCCATTTCTTCTGCCGCTAAAACTAAGTGCGGTACATAATTTCTTATGTGTCCTTCCTAGCGTTTCATTGTGCAAATATTAGCAAAGATGAAGAGCTGGGGATGTGGCTTAGTGGCAGAGTGCTTGCTCACCATGTGTGAGGTCCTGCGTTTCATCCTCAGAATCAGGAAAAAAGAAAAAGCAATCGAGAACATATCCTGGTAGGACACATATTCTCATTGTACCCCATGGTTTCGTACTTAACAATACATAATGAAGATCACTTTACACCAGATCTCAGCATTTCCTAGTCTCTATTCCTTTTTTAGCTGTCTAGTATTTTACTATGTGCCTACTGTGGTTTGGATCTGGAATGTCTACAAAAGCCTCATATTTGGAAGGTAAATCGATCATGGGCATTATCTTTTGATTTCCTGTTCTCTTGGTAGGTGGTAGGATCTGGCTGGAAGGAACCGATCACAGGGGATTGACCTGGAAGGGGTGGATCACTTAAGTGTACATCCCAGCCCCATCCTTCCTCAGCCACTCAGCTTCCTGTCTGCTGCCCCCTCCCCCCACCACGTCTCTCCAGCTAGGCCTCTGCCATGTGTTTCCACCATTGCCAGCTGCCCATTACTTGGTCTTCTGAAACTGTGAGCTAAAATAAACCTTTCCTTCTGTAAGTTGTGCATGTTGGGCATTGTGTCTCAGCAACAAAAAAGTAAACAAGGCAGTACATATACCATATTTATTTAACAAGACCCTTCTTAGATAGTTTGTGATTTTCAATCTTTTCTATTACTAATAATACTGCAATGAATAACTATCCATATAAAATTTTTCCTTCCTTCCTTCCTTTTCTTTCTTTTTTTAAGTACTAGGGATTAAACCCTGGGCCTTTTTTATTCTGAGACAGGTTTCATTAGGTTGCTCAGTTGTCCAGGCTGGGCTTGAGTTTGTGATCCTCCTACCTCAGCCTCCTACCATTCTGAGATTACAGGACTGTGCCAATGGACCCAGCTTATGTATGGTTTTCTGCGCAGGCTGTTGTAACCACAGAAATTCTTAGAAAAGGAATTTCTGGCTCAAAGGACAAACTTGTAATTTTGGTAGTAATTACTAAATTACTTCTTTGACACCTTAAAGGGGAAACAAACCTAGTATGAGCTATTAAATTTCACTGTACAATTAATTTGGCATTATCATTATGGCTTCTTTAGTATAGAGGAATAGATAACTCATATTTCAACAACAGTGCTTTTGAAGGAAATTTCTGTTCATAGGAAATTACAGACCTCTAATACTCATGAGGAAAATAGCAGCTGAAAACTACGTAAGCTGTACCGTACACTGCACTCACAGCACTGTTACATTCGTAGATCCAGGTGGAATCCTTGGAGAGAGCACTTGCTCTGTGTTGAGAAGATTTTTATTTCTCCACAGAAGACACTGTTCTGTGACACACTGTTATTAGATTTCGAGAAGACCTTTAGCTCTCTGCCACATCCCTTACCCCTGGTTTCTGTGAGTCCTCCTGGGATCCTGAGGCTATCCCTCAGAGGTTTTTTGTTTTTCAAAACCTGTATTCTCAGCTTCTTGGATGGCTGAGGCAGAAGAATAGCAAGGTCAAAGCCAGCCTAGGTGGCTCAGCAACACCAAAAACAGAACAAAAAATAATTTTTAAGGGGCTGAAGGTATAAGTGAGTGGTAGGTTTGATGCCTAGTATTGAAAACAAACAAAACTACTCCAAGTAAATAAGAACACTTCTCCAAGGCTTTTATCAATGTCTCACTGATATCTCTATCTTTCAAAAGTAATTCAGGAACTTAGAGTATAGCCCAGTGGTAGAACACGTGTTTAGCTGCGTGAGGACCTGGGCTGATCCCCAGCTCAAAAAAAAAAAAAAAAAAAAAAAAAAAAAAAAAAAAAAAAAAAAAAAAAGCAAAAAAGAAAAGAAAAAAAATTGTGGCTCAGTGAGTACAAAGGTATGTACTGGCTAATATCACCTCGGAGCAACACACAGCGCTTTCTGAAAGGAGATATTCTTTTAAAATGTCACATCCTCATAACATGCCTCAGGGACTTCTGGCTTAGACAATGAAATCACAAGAGCAATCCTGAATAAAAACAGGATTCTTACACTAAAATTGGCATAAAAGATAAAACCCCTTTCCTTGCTCATTCCCTGACCCTGTCCCTCTTCATCTGTCCCACCGTCCATTCCGAAATATTTGTATTGACTGCCACACACACAAAGAGAAGCCAGTAACGAGGGTGGGCGTTTTCACTTAGACACCAGAGGGTAACCCCAAACTGTTCTTCTTGTCAATATTCCCCTCTGTCTCCCCAACTCCTCCACTCTGGTGCAAAACAAGAGCCAGAATATTCAACTGGCCTTCCCACACGTTCACATCTGCAAAGAGGTCAGGCAGAATGCGAGGCAAATGCTATAATATCTACAATAGCATGTGTCTATGTAGTTTGTTGACTTGTAAACTCAGAGTAGACTAACACGGCATAAGTTGGTGTGAACTCTAAAATATAAAGAATTCCTATTTCTCAATTCTCAACTTGAAGCCAGGCATTTTCTTTGTTGAAGGAAAATTAAAGAGGGATTGCTTTTTACAGATTTCTTTACAAATCAGATACCACAATTTTAGCTTTTTCTTCCCCGCTGTTTCTCTGTGCTACAGAACATGCTAGGGCCAACAAATGCTGGTTTACTATCTTTCATACACAGACAGACCTGTAAATCCCTTATGAGGGCTAAGACAGCGTCAGAGAACTAGAGAGACTGTGTGTGCCCCTAAATCACCACTGCTTTTCAGGCAGAGGACACCTGGGTATTTTCCAGGGAATCCCTGCTTAAAGACAGATCAGGATCAGCTCAGCAGGGCATGAAAGAAGGTGTGTGGTGCTTCCCTTCCACTCAGGGATTTCAGGGCTGCGGTGAAGGAACGACCCTCCTGCTGTTGCTGGGAACATCATCCCTGCTGCATAAGCCCACATAGACTACCTTTTGACACTTTAAGGTATAGAAATGACAGCCATAATATTTCAAAATCAAGCTAATTGACTTTTGTGCAGTTCTTGCACCGTATACATGTGAGGCAGAAGCAACCAAAAAAAGGGACAAAAGCACTAATTTTAGTTAGGACTGTAAACAGTGGTCAAAAGTGTTTGTTAATTTTAAACAACACCTGGACAAGAGATTGTTCATTACAGTTTCCAACTATTGGTTGGCACTTGAGTGAAAAGAACAGCGAAAGACTGTGAAGGTTTTAAATCAGAGCATCTAAAACTACAAGAAGCTTTAAGGGCACCTCTAGTTCCTCCACTCCTACCTACCAACATTTCTGTAATAAGCTGTACAGCAGGGAGGAGTTTAACCACAGCCACCACTAGCACCAACCATGACACTTGGAGAAAGTATAATAAAACTCAGAAGAACGATGTCTCTTATTCACTTTCTGGTGAAATGATGCCAATCAAAACTTGAAAAACCAGCCCCATGATCTCTCATTGTACGTGAGGGTGTTTTATAACACGAGCAGTTCACATTTGCTTTTTACCACCTATGTGACATGACAATAACACAAACACCCATAATAATAAAACCACAGACACTCATGTCAGCTGGAGGTCTGGAACAATCCCTCTCACTGTGGCACCCACCTGTTCTTCTCCACCTTACACTTTTTTTAAAGGTAGATAGAAGCATCTCTAGAACCAAGCTCTGGCGTTAGCTCTGACACGAATTTTGGATCAGGATTGTATAAGGAGAAAAGTGGAATTCAAACGACTGTGAACAAGGGAAGAAGATAACGAAGCGGTCAAGCAGTTGATTGTGTCGGAGTCACGTAAAGTACAATCAGAAATCCCATCTACCCCCTGCCCCACACACGCACCTGGTCACACCGAGGAAGCACGCTCTGAGCCTGAAATCTCCACAACCGAAGAGCAAAGGGGAAATGACGGCACAACAAAACCAAAGAGAATCTCCTACAGGAGCGGGTAAGAAGATGGACCGTGTGGAGAGGGAAGGGAGAGGAAGAGGGGTGAGAGGGAGGAAGGGAAATGGAGGTGATACCTACATAAAAAAATAAATAAAAGAGTCTCCAAGGGCCACGAGGCAATGACGAGAGGTCCAACATTTGTTATGGGAAAACAGAAGGAGAATGAAGGGAAAAAAGAACTGAAGAAATGTCTGAGAATGTCTCCAGCACACATGTCACCCAACCACAGATCCAGGAAGCTTAGAGACCACTAGCAGGAAAACATCAGAAAAACTAACACTTAGGCATGTCATCTTCAAACTACAGAAAATCAAACATAAGAGGAAAAAAAAAAAGCTGAAGGAAACCAGAGGAAAAATGCCTCACTTATAGTGGACCTAAGATGGGTCCAATTATAACCAACATCTCCTCTGAAATCACATAAGCAAGAAGGGATCAGGGGTCAGGGGCACAGCTCAGAGGTAAGAGCACCTGCCTAAAAATGCATGGTCCCAGGTTCAATCCCCCATCACCACATAAGCCAGGTGTGGGGGTGCAGGCCTGTAATCTCAGCACTCAGAGGGCTCAGGCAGAAGGCACACTGTTAGTTAAAGGCCAGCCTGGGCTACACAGTGAGTTCAGAACCATGCTGGACTACAGAGCAAGATCTTATTTCAGAGAGAGAGAGAGAGAGACAGAGAGAGAGAGAGAGAGAGACCGAGAGGGGGGGGGAGAGAGAGGGGGGGAGAAGGAAATATTTTAAAGTATTGAAAGAAAAGAAATTACCATCCTAGAATTCTGCACTCTGTGAAATTAAACTTCAGGAGTGAGGAAAAAAAAACTCTCGCAGACAAACAATAATTGAGGCAACTTGTTAGCAGCGGACCTACTGCTTTGGAAGACATGTTAACCAGTCCTCTAGAAGACGGAATATGCTGTCGGTCAGGAATGCCTGTCTGTATAAAGAAAAGAAGATCATCAGAGGAGGAGTATGGGGAGATGAAATGAAAACTTCCTTTTCTTTATACAAATATTAGCAACAAGAATAGACTGAGGCTTGGCTTCTAGTCCAAGGGTATGGAGCCTTCCCCGTGAGGAACAGAAGTCATTGCTCTGAAACTCCTGAGAAATGGGGAATCAAAACCATGAGGTACACAAAATAAATCTGAATGCGGTTAAAAAAAAAAAAACCCTCTGCTGGTACAAACATCATAAAACAGGACGCTTGTGTTACAAGTCTATAGGAGGAAGAATGATGGAAAATTCCCAGAGGTGCAGTCACGTGAGATGCTCAGTGAGAACTGTCATGACTCTTTAGAGAAGCAGGCTTAAAATGAGCATGTCACCAGTAATTTTTCTTTAAGAACAGGTATAGAGGCCAGAGGAACAGCATAGTGGTTAGAACGCTTGCCTTGCAAGTGCAAGGTCCTGCGTTTAATTGCCTAGCATCACAAAAGCTGGCTGTGGTGGCACACACCAGTATTCCCAGCACTGAGGCAGGGAGGCTGAGGCAGGAGGACTGCTGTGAGTTTCAAGGCCAACCTCGGCTACACAGTGAATTCAAGGACCAGAGTGGATGGCAGAGCAAAACCCTGTCTCAAGAAAATAAATAAATACATATTTAAGATAAAAATAAAAAGAGATATAGCAAACATTAAACAAACACCTGTTAGAGGCTCATTAATTGAGAACCCTGCAGTGAAAGATTCTGAATCTAACATAGCCTGGACTCACCTTGCGGCCAACAGAAACATCCTAGGTAGCAGCCCTTGGGCCAATCTTATGTCGTAGTCAGGAGTGGGATAAAATGCCATTTCGCCTTGCTGTGGCTTTCTACTCCACACCCAGGGCAGCAAAGCTTCCCAGCAATTCCCTCCGCCTGCAGCTAGCTGGCCCAGCCCATGAGCTTGCTCCATGGGAGGAGCTCTTATTTCCAGTCACTGCTGCAAATGGGCCAATTAAAATTCAAGTTGTCCTCTATGAGAGGGAAGAAGAAAGGGTGGCCCTTAGTAACTTTTCCTGAAAACCAGCATCCTAGGCAAAAGCACAGAGCTGAGAAATGCCAGACTTGTAGTTTGCAGGCAGGAGGAAGGAAGAAGGGAAATCATCTGCAGATAAGATGCATTCAACTGAAATCAGAAAGGTCTTTTCTGCTAAACCTGTGCCCTTATCCACATACAGAAATGCTGTTTGCAAAAATGTGTGCTAGTTGCTTGGGGCTCCTCAGTTAGGGCAGGGGGGCAGGGAGGCGCGTGCTACTGAGGCAGCAGCTCTGTAAGAGCATCTCACCCAGGCGTCCTGAGGACACCAAGTCAGCAGCGAAGGGAAGAACACTGCCAAGGAGAATGCCAAGTGCCAGGGAACTAAACCTGCTGCTCAATGGAGATGGAACCAGGCGCCAGACTCGGAGCTTCTGTTACCCATTCACCTCGGCTCACTTTGCAGAGCACGTAACAATGTATCACCATATATGGGTGAACGCTTCATGACGGACCAGACAGGTACCTTAATGATGGTGGTGACTGGTGACAGAAGGTGAAGGCAGAGTGAGAGGTTCACAGAGGAAAGCACTGGTTTGGAAAATGTTCTGTGGTAGGCTGGAACATTTTGTCTCCTCTACCAATGGACTCAAATATCCAAATGCGATGCCTGATAGATTTTAGGGAGAAGTTTCTGCCAAGGTAAGTTAGATCATAAGAATGTTCACTGATGACTGCGATAAGAGAATTCAGAGCTTTAATCGGGAGGGAAGGATGGAACTAGATCTGTGAGAATGTGAGGGCCTGGGCCACTAACAGCATCTCTTTATTACTTGGAAAGAGCAAGCTTCTCCCTTTTGGTCTTTCCTTTTCCTTAATAAACAAGTGAGAAAATCCTTTCTGGCTATTTTCTAAATAAAGAAGATATATATAACTGAGACCCACCGGACTTGGACTGGGCTCAGGAGGTGACTCCAGCAGTTTCTTGCTCTAAAATAGTGTACCTGCAGCATGTGTGCTGCTGAGCTCCCACTGGGACAGCTGGAAGACACTGTGATGACAGGCACGTTACAGTCTGCATTCTGTAGGTAGACAGACAAGACCTGAGCACCTCACCCCTTTTCACACTCATAAACAGGACCAAGCCAGAGCCACCTTGACAGGGCTCCCAACAGCCAAAACTGGGACAATCTAAGCAACAAAATTAAGTGACGATTGGAGTACTGACTTAGAACCCATGAGATAAGACAAATACAAGGGAGTCCTTACTAATATAAATTAGTAGCTGAACAGATACATGGGAAAGAAAGGGTAATTCTTCCTCATAGAAGAATTCTAATTAATAAATGTAAAGACAGAATCTGATTTGTTGTTTGTTTGCAGTACTGCAGATTGAGACTTCACACTGAACTACATCCCCAACATATTTTTGTTTTTATTTTGAGACAGGGTCTTCCGAAGTTAGCTGTCTAGCAGGCTGGTCTCCAACCTGATACGTCTGCATTAGCCTCCCACAGTGCTGGGATTACAGGCCTGCATCACTTGGCCTGCTTTCATTTTTATTATTTTATTTCCTTTTATTTTAATTCATCCATTCACTCACTCAGAGATAAGGTCTCACTCTGTAGTCCAGGCTGGTCCCGAATTTACTATGTAGCCCAGGCAGGCCTCAAACTCATGGCAATCTCCATGCCTCAGTCTCTAAGTGCTGTGATTATAGGTGTATGCTAACAACTCCTGGCTGATTTATTTATTTATTTTTGAGACAGGGTCTTGCTCTGTAGTCCATCCAGGCTGGTCCAGGACCCACTACGTAGCACAGGTTGGCCTCTAACTCACAGCAATTCTCCTGCCTCAGCCTCCCAAGTGCCTGGATTACAAGTGTACACCACCATGCCCAGGATATGTGTTGCTGGGGATTTGAACTCAGGGCCTTATGCCTGCTAGGCAAACGCTTAACCACTGAGCTTATTCCTCTAGCCCACTAGCTAATTTTTATGTGGTGCTGAGGACTTGAATGCAGGGCCTTAGGTGTGCTAGGCAAGTGCTCTAACCACAGTCAGTATCAACAGATGCTAAAATCAGTAGGGAAAGTGTGAAAAAGGGTATTTGCATAGCCTCAAAGTTCTCTCTCATTAATGACAAAGAGACAAACAGTACCCCAACACCAAAGAAACACAGCTGAGTACCACAACCAAGCCATCAAGGTTAACATCACCAGTAAGGCAACAATGACACAACGTAACCCCTAATGTGATACACTTTTAAGAGACACCACTTCTGTGATATCCTACCAAAAACGAGGAGCTCAATCCCATTATAAGAAAGCACCAAATACCTTAAGCTGAAGGCTTTCTACAACACTTTTGACTGGCACTTTTTTCAAAAGTATCAATGTCATAAAAGCCAAGGAAAGAATGAGGAAATGTCAAAGATCAGGTGAGACTAAGGAAGCATGGCACATACAACATAAGCTCTAAGGACGGAAAAAGGACATTAGTGGAGGAAAAGTGGTAAAATCTGAATACAGTCTGAAGTATTACCAATGCTAATTTCTTAGGTTTGATGTTTGTACTATGGCTATAAAAGATATTACCGTTAGGGAAAGCTGAGGTGAGGGGCAGATAGTGAGAAACTCCGTACTATTTTTATAACTGCAATGAGTCTAAAGTGATTTTGAAATAAAAAGTAAAATAAATATATATATAACAGCCAAGATTTAGGATCTGAGTGTAAGTGGTTAAGAACCACTCCAGTTTCCAAGTTTAGCCCCACATCAGTCCCACGTGGGTTACAGAGAAACCCTGAGGAACAGCAAAGGGTGACAGAGTGGAACAGTCGAAGACTACAATTTACTTGTCGTTGTGAAAATCAGACCATTAGGTTTAAACAGAAAACGTCCTGTAAACCTGTGTTTAGAAGGCGGCCGGATCGTGGGGCACTCCAGCCCTCAACCTGGGCTAGTTTTAAAGGCAATTTGTAGGAGCTGGGGGGATAGCAGTTGTAAAAATGCTTGCCTAGTAAGCGCAAGGCCCTGCACCACATAAACTGGGCATGGTGATGCATGCCTATAATCCCAGCACTCAAGAGGCTGAGGCAGGAGGACTGCTGTGAGTTCAGCCTAGGCTATATAATGAGTTCAGGCCCAGCCTGGGCTACAGAGCAAGAACCCTGTTTCAAAAAAAAAAAAAAAAAAAAAAAAAAAAAAAAAAAAAAAAAAAAAAAAAAAAAAAAAAAATTAAAGACAATTTGTGGTTAGAATAGATATACATCTCAGCTCATTTGTTTCACTCAACTCTTCAGGGTTGCTTTAAAATTTTTAAAAATTATTCTAAGCTGATACACAAGTCTTTACCCTGCAGGCAGCCTCTGTCCTTCCCCATTCACAGCCCTAGGACATCCCCATGTGCCCCCCAGCTGACAGTGCACAGTCGCTTCTACTTTCTTTCCCCTGCTCCAGCTCTCATCTGCTGTTGATGCCGCCACCTAATACATCTCACATAAATCCCCTGCATCTCTCATCCCGTCACCACTGGCTTGGTTCAGTCTTGTTACCTTCCTTCTAGGTCTGAGCAGTAACTTCCTACCTACCATGTTCACCTGCTGAGCGCTCTGGCCAACATGGCTCTGCAAACCACTGGTAGGGAGCAGCCCAGTGCTGTGCATGGTGGAGACACCAGGAGGCCGCAGGAGCCAGCGACCTGGAGCCTCGCCCCTCCGGGCTGCCAGGGGAGCGGCTGGGGCAGCTGCTTCTCTCAGCCACCCCCCACCCCCTCCTGGTCTGACCCTCACTGACAATTGGCTTCTCTAGACCCCTGGCATGCAATTCAAACTGCTCATGAATCTTTTTCTCCAAAAGAGAGATTGTAAAGCATTTTAATGTAAATGACAGCTGTTAAGTACTGTTTTACTACATAAAATATAAAAAACTGACGTGCACATTTGTCTACCTGAAATATGGGTAACTGAAAAATGCAAATTTGGGATTGGCATAAGCCCAAATACAGGTTTACTTACTGAAAATGCAAGGTAACATGTCTCGGAAAGAAATCCCCAAAGTGAAATCCGCAAAGTGAGAACAACGGTCCCTTCGTTTGTTGGGCACTTTCACATGGCTCTAAGTGCTTCACATCTGTTAGCTTTTTCAATCCCTTCGGTAACCGCAGAAGTATATCAGCTGTTAAACTTACTGGAAAGGCCGCGAGCTTCCTTAACGTGTTGCAGCTAAACAATGGAGGGGCCTAACTACAGCGCAAGCCGCTCAGACTCCAGCTTTTCTCTGTATGATACTGGCGGCGCGCAAACCTCTGCGACAATGACGGACATGATGCCACTAATCATAACCACACGACAGAATTTGGCTGCTGAATGTCCTCCGAAGGTCCATGTGTTAAAGGCTTGGTCCTCAGAGGGCCACTGTGGTGAGGCTGCAGAACCTTTAAGTGAGTGGCCTCCTGGGAGGTGAGTGGCCACTGAGGGTGTGCCCTCGAGGGGACCATGGCATCCTTGCCTCTTCAGTTCCTCCCCCGCTCCCCCGCCATGAGGTCAGCATTTTGCTGTATCTCATGCTCCCCGCCTGTCTTAGTTACTTTTTCGTTGCTGTGACTCAATACCTGACACCCACAAACTTAGGAAAGGTTTATTTTAGCTCACAGTCTCAGATAGTCACAATCCATTCAGGGGTGGCCGGCAACAATCGAAGTACATGGCAGAGAGAGAGGTGGAGGCAGCTTCCCCCCGGACCAACAGGAAGGCAAGCTGAGGCTAGTTGAGACTACAGTCCTCCAGGAAGGCAGGTGCAGCTTATGTATCCTGTCAGGTCTCCACCCAGTAACCAGTCCCTCCTGCATCCAGGTGTGGCCACTACACACCATTAATCCTAACTTAACTGCAATCCACCCCTCCTGACCAGACCCCAATCCACCAACATTACATGGTTCCATCAAAATACATGAGACTTTTGGGGGACACTCCAGATCCTAACCACAACACCGCCATTCCACCTGGCACCCCACCACAGGCCTCAGAGGAACAGGGCTACCTGATCCTGGAGTGGAACCTCCACACATAGGGGCCAAGAAAGCTTTTTTTCCTTAAGTGTTAACTAGTTCAAATATGTTATTATAGTGACAGAAAACTGACACATTAAAATATTACCCAACACTTAGCTCTCCTTCCCTGAGTGTGCTCTGTACTAAGTGCTTCAAATAGTGTATCTCACTGAATTCCCAGCTGCCCTGTGAGGTAGACTCTGCTATGCCATAATGGAAGGAACCAAGTCCACCAGCCAGGAGTCTGCGCAAATAATCTGAATCTGGTCCACTACCTCCTAGTTCTTCAGTGACTGTAAGCCTCATGGGCCCAATTTAATAAACGATCTCGTGCAAAGCCCCAGGTACCACCTCACCTAGACAGTACTCAGGTTCCCCTATCCTGCCATCTGACTCACACAGGTATGTAGCTCCAAATCTTTGTCAGGCCAGCACTGTAATGCCAGGATGTTTCTCAGAAACAACACAAGAACTTTTAAATAAAAATAAGCTCATGGGGAATTAATCTTGCTCTACAATTTAATATACAGGTCGTTTCTAAGGAGTAAATCTTCGAAATACCAACCCAATACATTAAATAATAGATTTAAGAATTATGAATGTATTTTTAAAATTTAAATTATTTATCTTTTCATAGTACTGGGGATCCAACCCAGGGCCTTCACACTGAGCTACATACCTAGCCTATTTTTCAGTCTTGATTTTGAGACAGGGACTTGTTATGTCACTGAGCTGCCCAGGTTGGACTTGAACTTGCAATCCTCTGACCTCAACCTTCCAAGTTGCTGGGACTAGAGTGTGAGCCACCAGGCCTGGCTATAATGTATTTTCAAGACAATATCTGAGTCAAATGATTTAAAGGGGCTCCTAGATCACCTCCCAGATCTTTAGATTTCTTCAAACTGGAGCACCAGAGCTGCCGCCAAGGCCATCTTCTCCCGCGTGGGGCTGCTCCCACCCGTTTCCTTTCTTACTCTCCCACACCTGGCCCACCTGGCCCCAGCTCTGTCTTCTAGCAGCCAAGTCCTCTCCTCCCTGTTCAGCACTGACCCCGTGCCTCTTACCTGTGCTTCAGCCGAAATTTAACGCCTCCTGACCACGCTGCTTTCCTGTGCTGAGGGCCAGAGGTGAGATGCTCTGGGCTGAGGGAGTTCGAGTCACCTGGATCTGCATGGTCCGGGTCTGAACACACATCTCTGTCAAAACCAAGAAAAGAGGAAGCTGAGCAGATGCTATTCACACTACTGTCTAATGAGACAAATGCATGAGAATGGACCCCAAGCCACAGAGAAGCACAGCCAAGCAAAGCGCAGAGTCCCCAGCTCGCATACCACTGCTCTGACGAAGGGAAATCTGCGACTGAGGCCATCTACCTTTCCTGCCTATGTTCCAGCGAAGCAACAGAGTATATTTTCCAGTCTGAGAAAACCGGTTTTTCTGAGCAAGGAGGAAAAAAGCTACATTAACTATCCTGAAGATAATACACTCTCCCATAATTCCATGATGATGAACAAATAAAAAACTGGACTCACTAAAGCAAACTGTCAAAGTGGCTCCCTGAAACCATGTCACGCTGCCTCACTTCTCAATTTCACTGTGAGAGGAGCAGTTTTCAAGTTAACAGTCCCTGCTCTATTCAGCGGGTGGCATCTCAGAAGCACATGCCAACTCTTGAGCCTGAACTATTTCAGACTGCTTAGATTCCACTGTGCTGGGAGGTAAGCCTTTATGTGTCCATTTAAATCTGTTCCTCCCACCCCTGGTCCCTAACACTATTCCCGTAACTCTTTCCTCCATATTGCCAGGGAGTCAGAGAAAAATTTCAAGCCCCACATGGCCAATGCATTCCACCATGGTTACAGCATATTTCTTCTCCTCGGAATAATCCTAGGCCCCAAATTTCCAAACACTGTTTGATGCCTCCTCTTTATCAGACTGCTCCCTGCCTCCAGCACTGAAGTGGGTTTGCTAGGTATAGCGGTATGTTTTCAATTTCTGTCTTCAAGGATTTTTCTAAGCCTCTGGGATCCAATTGGTGAAGTCGCCTCTCCTCTGCATTCGCCTTGCCTGGGAAGGGAAGGGATTACTGAACAGCTGTTAAGAATAAGCCCTGTCCATCTGGCCTCCTATTTCCTGGAACCCAGAATGGAAGTCAGAGACCTCTCCTCATCAAATCCTAACTCAAATAAAGGGATCTCTTTTTATTTTAGGGCTTGGGGGAGATGACCAGAAAGCCAAAAGAAAGTGTGCGTTTCTAAGGTAAGTTTGCCTCTTTAATGCTATGATTTTTTTTTTTTTTTTTTTTGGGACAGTGTCTCTCTGTAGTCCAGAGCTGGTCCTGAACTCACTATGGAACCCAGGCTGGTCCTGGACTCATGGCTAATCCTCCTGCTCAGCCTCCCCAGTGCTGGGATTACAGGCATGCATCACCACACCCAGCTTATGTGGTGCTGGGGAATAGAACTCTGATACTTAGCACTTAACTCAGCACTTGATAGGCAAGCGCTTTAACAGCTAAGCCATTCCTCCAGCCCGTTAGTGCTGTGATTTAGATATGCTTTGAGTGTGACCACCAAGGATATGTGGTTCAATGTGTGATTGTCAGCATGGTGGTAGGACCTTTAAGAGGTAGAGCCTCGTGGGAAAAAGAAAGGTCACAGAGAATCCTGCCCTTGGAAGTGATTAAACGAGCCCTCCAGAAAGTGAGATGTTACAAGAGCAGGTATGACCGCTGACTCACCCTCTGGCTGCCCTTTTTAAAGTTGAGATCGCTTGCTTTCTCACGTATTACTACCATAATACCATGATGTAACCCCCCCAGACTACGACACAACCCCGAGGGCCCTCGTCACAGACCACATCAACAGGGCTGCCCATCTTGGACCTGAAGTCTCCAGAGCTGCATGCTAAGTGTAACCTACCTTGGGCATTTCACAATAGTCATGCAAACTGAACTTACAAACTCAATTCCACCCAAGCATTACCACCTCCATTGGTGTATTACTTGCTCATCAAAATTAGAATTCTGGGCCTTCCATATATTCAATATAAATCTAGACTTGTAGTCTACTTCAGGTTATGTTAGCTTTGTCCTAAATGATCTGGGAAAGTGAGCTCTGTACTTCAGACTCATCTATAGTAAAGTGAAAATAAGAAAGTGTATGCCCAAGGACTGGAGGAATGGCTCAGCAGTTAAAGCACTTGCCTAGCAAGCACTAAGTACCCGAGTTTGATTCCTCGCAACCATATAAGCCAGGCATGGTGACCTACACCTGCAATCTCAGCATTTGGGAGGCTGAGGCAGAAGGACTGTCATGAGTCTGAGGCCAACCTGGGCTCCATAGTGAGTTCAGGACAGCCTGGGCTATAGAGCGAGACCCTGTCTCAAAAATAAAGGAAAGGAAAGGAAAGGAAAGGAAAGGAAAGGAAAGGAAAGGAAAGAAAACAAAAGAAAGAGACATACAGAAAGAAAGTGTATGCACAACAGTTCAACAGTCAGAAGCATGTGCTGGCGTTTGTCCTGACTCTACAAAGTGTGAGGCTCTGTGGCTCTGTCCTCCATACACCTCAGTTTTCTCATCTATGAGATCCTTCAAAGGAACAATCTCTTTCATTGAGTTGAGAAACAACTAATTCAGATAAAACACTTAGAACAAAGCTCAGCACACACTAAGCTCTCAGTAAACTAGACATTAGTACTCTATTTCATAGAATTACCACAAAATTTCCTGCAATGTGTATTAACTGTAACCTACTATACATGTATGACATATGCTTGATAAACTATTTTCATCAATGTCGTATACTAGTATCTTTGCCTTAGAGCTCCTTTCAGATAAGATGTTAGGTAACATGGCTGAAGATAAAAAGGCCTAATTTAGTCTTGGAAGACTGAAAGATTCTTAGCCAGAGAGTTAAGAAGCCACAACTTTTGCAGAATTCATCACGTGGTCCTTAACTGGGAATTCTCATACAGCCCTCCGAAGCCCCAACCCATAGCCATTTGGCTTAAATTGAGAGGGAAATAGACTCAAGGTTGTCCTGTCATTCCATAACAGTGTAAAAATTATCACAATGTAACAAGCGTATTCTGAAACCCCAACCACTACCCACCCATTCAACATCAATGACAGGGTATTATGGTTTGGACCTGAACTGTCCCCCAAAAGTCTCATGTATTTGGATGTTATGGATTGTCTACAGAACCCTGTACTGTTGGGAATTTGGGGCCTGGTATGAAGGGGAGGGGACTGCAGGTGTGTGGATTGTGTTACAGGCATGTGATAGATTAGAACCACACCTGGAAGGGACGGAACCCAGAAGGACTGGACGACTAGGACAGGACCTGAAAGTATATATATGCTGCTATCTTCCTCTGGGACTTGACTTGACAAGACTTAGCTTCTTGTGTGCAATGTAGTGAGCAGCTGCCTCCACCCTGTCCTGTGCTTCCACTATTGCTGCCCACCCCTGAGTTGACTGTGACCCTTTGAAACTGTGAGCTGAAATGAGACTTTTCCTCCCTTAATTTGTAGATGTTGGATACTGGGCCACAACAAGGAAAAAGTAACTAAGACAGAGGGCCTTTTTCTTTTTAGGTCTTTGGACCCCAAGGTCATTTGTTGGGAGAAAACATTCAGGGCCAGGCCCGGGCTTTCATGCAACCTTTATGGCATTTAATTACTTCCTCATTTTTTGACTAAACCACAACTGTCACCTCTGTCCTTTCTGCACAATGGCTCAGTCCCAGAGGCTGATTTTCTCTTTCCCTCTCACCCTTCCTGGGAGACACCCAGAGGCTCTGGGTGGCACAGCGGAAGGGCTAGCAGCAAGGGCAGGACAATGGGAAAAGGATGAAAACACAAGGACAGAGGAAACACAATGTTATCTCATCTTTTTAAAGATTTTCAAGGTATGAGTCTTTTCCACCCTTGGGAGAGCAAAGACCCGCACCCCACTGCTACTCTCCAAAGTCACAACATTCTGTCATTCCACAGGGCAGCTGAGGTGAGGGACTGACTAAATGTGACTGTCTGGCCACACCCCCAGGCTAGCTCACAGTACCTTCCTGCTAATCCTCACAAACACTGCTGCTGGAAGGCTGGTGGTTCATAGGCCAAACAGGTGCAAGAACCTAAGTGGCCTCTGGAATATACTACTATAAAACCTAGGAATGAGGCTGAAGAGGTCACCGGGGGAATTTCAGCACCCAGATCACATCTGTCCTGCTTCCACTCAAGAATAATCTGAACAACAGAAACACACTTTTAAATTTATATATTCAAATGAAAAGTAATTCTGCAGCGCATCTAGACACAAGACAGGCCTGGAATGAGTGTGGGGAATCACGTCAGAGCCCAGGGTCATCACTTTGCCCTGCCTCCCCTGCCTGAGCTGCTGACACCACCACTCACCACATGGCGGGCATCCTGTCAGCACACTGAGCTCACACGTTCCCCCACACACCCGCAAGTTCTTGTGCTAACTCCCAGCACGCCTTGATCTCACTGGGAAACATGCCCCAACAGTACGACATGCCTCGGGCACACACGTCTTTAATACAAAAGAGTATGCACATCTTCCTACGTCTCAGGAGTCATTCCCAAACCATGAAGAAGAAAATGAATGATTTTTAAGACCCATTTTTACAGAAGGACAAATGAGGACAAACAGGTTCTGGCCTGGCTCAGACCACACACGGAATCACCGTGGCTCGGGACCGACCTTCTGACAACTAACCACTCATGTCTTCCTTCAGTATAAAGCAGTTTTAAAAATTTCCAGTTTATGCCAAAAATGCTGTCTGTGGGCCTTTCAAGTTACCAACCCAGGATGGTGGACAATGGCGATGATCAGGCTGGCACAGTGATTAAAGCACTTGCCTAGCAAGCGCAAAGCCCTGAGTTCAATTCCCCAGCACTCTATGAGACAGACAGGTGTGATGGTACATGTTTATAATCCTAGCATTCGGGAGGCTGAGGCAGGAGGATTGTCATGAGTCCAAGGCTAGCCTGGGCTACACAGTGAGTTCTGTCTGGACCAGCCTGGACTGCAGAAGGAGACCCTGCCTCAAAATAAAAGATAACAAAAAGCCTATTATTACTACATGTGGCTCCTCTGTCCTAGAGAGCCACTTCTAGGTCTCTGAGGCTTACCCACATTCGCCCTCAGAGTTTCAGCCTGGGCCATTGTTCCTACTGGGGGCCATCCTTACCTGAGCAAACTGGGTGAGGCAGGAAAGCTGGCCCTCTAGGAACACACATTGCACACTGGCTAGAGGCGTGCACAGCAAAGTCCACAACTCACTGTCATTTCACTGCCTGCTTGCTGGGCCCTCTTTCATTAATCAACAGAGACAGGCAGAAGCCTGGCAGAGAGTTGCTCAGCCATTGTCTGAGCGAATGAAGTACTCTGAATGGTAAGAGGCCTGTAGCTGATCTTCCCTCAAGTCTCTCTGTAAGGATTCACAAGCTAATGTGTTGGCAAAACTACCGAGAAGGCTCTCGGGGCTGGTCAGTGTTGTTTCTTGCTGTGTTCTCCCATGTTGGCAGCACAATCTCACAACTATGAGATGCAAACCAGGAATCTAAGCTGACTTGAGAAGGGCTTGGCAGGGCTAAAAAAGCTACTGGGATCCATGACCACAGCGATAAATGATGTATAAATGATGTCATCTTCCTCCAGATAATTAAGCAACAAGAAGTCAGGTCAACCACCTACATAGTTCTACCTCTATGCTGAGTACACTGTGCTCCCCAATGCTCATAACTCCTGAATATAGTCTGACTGCTTTACTATGTGGTATTTTAATTAAGCCCATTAACTGCCTTCTAAACTGAGTCTCAGACAATACAGGAAGAAAAGGTTCTAGATCATTCTGTTCCTATGGTTCATTTAAATACTGTCAGAATTGATGAAGGGTGGACTGAAAGATGGAAGGAGCTCAGCCTGCCAACACGGCTCTCCTGGTCCCCGTAGCTCCTGGATGCTAGAGTTTTAAATTTTCTATTTTGTCTTTTGGGGACATAGGATGAGTGGAACTCTTGTTTCCTTGGCATGGACTGTTACCACATGGTTTAGCTGATAAAATCAGCCATTTCTTCCTTCTGTATTTCATCCAAAAGGGAATAGCTTCCCTGCTGGCCTTCCCTTCCAGCCTTGCCCCTCACCAATCCAGGTCTACCCAACAGGCATTACAACCCTTTAAAAGATACAAGTGCATGGTGCCATTCCTTAATTAAATCCTGTAGCTTCCCTATGCACTTTGGATAAAATTTAAGTTCTTTAACTTGGTCTGTAAGGTCCCAGGGGGCTGGGTCCTGCATCTCCTCCAAATTCCCCCCTCCTCATGCCCTAACCTCACCCCCGGAAGTTCCCTAAATGTGCTCAGCTCTTTGCTTTTGCATTTGCTTCTGCCCCCACCTGGAACATGCTCCCCAACTCACTGCTGGGCAGGCCGCTCTTGGTCTTCAGTTCCCAGGTCAAACATCACCCTTGGAGATGACCTTATCTGATGTAAATACTCTTTCCTGGCACCTGATCACTCCCTTCCCCTCCCTTCCCACCGCCTGGCACTGTTCACTCCCACACTGTCTGCTTCATCGGAAGGAGTGAGCTCAGCCAGGTCAGGGTCCACATCTGACTCATTCTTCAGCTCTGTTTTTTTTTTGTTGTTGTTGTTGTTGTTTTGTTTTGTCTTGTTTTTTGAGACAGGGTCTGGCTCTGTGGTCCAGGCTACTCCTGAACTCACTATGTACCCCAGGCTGTCCTCGAGCTCACAGCAATCCTCCTGCCTCAGCCTTCCAAATGCTGAGATTACAGGTGTGCATCACCATGCTCAGCATATGTGGTGCTGGGCAATCAAACTGAGGGCCTTGAGCTGGCTAGGCAGTGCTTTAACTGATGAGTGATTCCTCCAGCTCCATGGCCTTACTGTTGTCTCTGAATGCAATCACCTCCTTTCCTCACCTCAGGAGAGACTAACATCACTGCTGTAGGGTCCCTAGTCCATTTCCCCCAGTCTCCAGGAGGTTGACAAGACCTGGATTGCAGACCTCTTTTAAGAACTGATGAGGGGCTGGAGGAAGAGCACAATGATTAAAGGACTTGCCTACCAAGTTCAAAGCCGTGGGTTCGATTCCCCAGCACCACATACAGCTGGGTGTGGTGGTGCATGCCTGTAATCCCAGCACACAGGAGGCTGAGGCAGGAGGATTGAGTCCAAAGCTATCCTGGGCTACACAGTAAGTTCAGGACCAGCCTGGGCTAGAGACCCTGTCTCAAGGAAGGAAGGAAGGAAGGAAGGAAGGAAGGAAGGAAGGAAGGAAGGAAGGAAGAAAGAACGAACGAACGAACTGATAAGTTAGGCATGGTGGTGCATACCTATAATCCCAGCACTCAGGAGACTGAGGGAGGATTGCTGTGAGTTTGAAGTCAGCCCGGGCTACAAAGTAAATTCAGGACCAGACTGGACTACTGTGAAACCTTTCCTCAAAAGAACTTAAGCCTGTGACCACATATTGTCATCCTTAGCCAAACACAGTGGGTCTTTGTTTTCTGCTGCCATCTATCGAAGGTTTCATGAGCCACTCCCAACGAATTGCTCTCTCTCTAAAGGCCTTCTCGTTCTTGTTTCTGACCTTTTGCTACCTTTATATTTGAGACTTAACCTTCCGGGTCATTTCCCTTCATTACTCCTTTTTTTTTTTTTTTGTCTTTTCCAATCATTCCTTGCAATCTAGAAAGCTCACTCTGCACCCCTCAGGCCTGGATCCTATCTAGTGCTTTTCATCTCTGGCACAGCACTTATCTGTGAAGACCTCTTCTGTCTCCTCTGGCCCACCCCACTCCACAGCTGGGTTTATCACAGAAGGCCCTTCAGCCACACACAGGTGTACTCTGCATGTCTCCGACCTGTGTCCATTTGCACCTGCTAGAACTGCTGCTTTTCTCACTTGATTCACCTGAAAAATTTTAAATGGATCCATGTGTATGAATTTCTACTACTGGTACTCAGTGTATTTCTGATTTTTTTCTGAAACTATAAACTTAGAAGTCTGTAGATGTAAGCCAATGGTTATGTCAACCATGCACAGAAACAAGTAAAGAGTGTACAGGGGGGAAAAAATCAAATGAATAGCCTAATCTTTGAACTTGCCTAACAAATAGTAATCTGCGTCAGGTTTACTTTACTCCTTTCACCCACTGAGCTCTTTGCCATAGGCAGTCAGGGCAAGTACCAAACCAAGGGTCCTCACTTATGGGCTTGTAGTTAAACCACTGATGCCTTTCCTTGGGTGTGATGCCCAAACCGCCAACATTCAGGCCTACATCCTGAAATGACTCTGACAACAGTCAGGCTCTAAGATGTATATGGACCATGAGGATTCTGGAGTAGCTAAACCTGTAAGGGTCTGACCCTGAGCAGGTCACTTAACCTTGTCCCTCATTTTCCTACTCAAATAAAGATAAGAATTGCACTTTTCATAGAGTCAGTACACTTATGAATAAATCAATAAAGCACTTAGGACATTGCCTGGACCAAATGTTAACTTTCTATCTATGGAACTGGAACTCATATTTATTGGGCACATGAAGTGTGTTACTTTTCTGTCACTACCAGAAATACCTGAAATAATCAGCATATAAGAGAAAAGGCTTATTTTGGATCACGGTTTTAGGTTTTTCAGTCCGTGACTGGTAAGTAGCACTGACCTGGCCTACGTCATAGTAGGAGTGTGAAGCACAGCAAAACCACTTGCCTCATTGCTAGGACACTAAAGAGAAGAAGACAAAAGGACTGGATCACCCTATCCCTTTCAAGGGCACATCTCTAGTGCACTGAGGACCTCTTACTAGGCACCAACTCCTACAGCTTCTACCAGCTCCCACCAGTGCCACATTGGGGGCCAAGATTTTACCACGTGGGCCACTCGGAGGCACTGTGATCCAAACTATAGTGCGTGATATGTACCAGATCTTATATTTAGAAACAGCAATTCAAAAACCAGGTGTGGTGGAAAAATGCCTGTATCCCAGTACTCTGGTGGCTGAGGCAGGATGATTGCTATGAGCTCAAGGCCACACTGGGCTACATAATGAGTTCAGGTCTAGTCTGGAGAGCAGAGTGAGACTCTGTCTCAAAAAAAAAAAAAAAAGTATTTCAATTGATCTTACTAAACAAGGCTTCCAGGAAACCAGTATCAGTAGAGGGAGAGGAAACCTTCTGAGAAACTTCAGTGTAGGCCATTTATTTCACTACCCTTGCTCTCTACTAGCAAATATAACATGCAGTACTCTCAAAGAATCATGCAAATCTGTGCAGCACAGAACCATAATTCCTTATTTTAGTATCAGACTTCATAGCTTGTAAAGTACTTTCCCATATATTATTTCATTCGATCTTCAACAATCTAAAGGGCACAGAGAACAGGCATTACTTACCTCCATTTAATAGACTTACCCTCACAGAAGAACAATTATTTGCTCTAGGTCAGCACTTGTAAAGCATACCACTGACAAGCAGTGCTCCTAACTCCAATTTTGTGGCCTTTCTTAATTTAATACTATCTTTAGGTTCTGTAACACCAAAAGTCCTTTGATAGAGGTGGGAAACATTTCACATCAAAAGATTCTTTAA
This sequence comes from Ctenodactylus gundi, assembly GCA_004027205.1. Lineage (NCBI taxonomy): Eukaryota > Metazoa > Chordata > Mammalia > Rodentia > Ctenodactylidae > Ctenodactylus > Ctenodactylus gundi. The sequence goes on along the minus strand of PVKB01003569.1, from coordinate 32,646 downwards.
AGAGAAAGCTTCCAAAGTAGAAAGTTACTGAAATTCAGATGAGACTCTTCATTCCTAAATCCAACTGTTTCTAAATCTAGAGAAATGTGGCCAAAATTTGAAGGGTTCTTTCCCTATCCCAACACGCAGACTAAAATCCTGCTCTTAAAGAATTTTCTCCAGCAGCACTTGCCTAGCAAGCGCTAAGACAAGTGCTAAGTACCCAAGTTCGATTCCCCAGCACCACATAAGCAGGGCATGGTGGCACATGCCTGTCATCCCAGTGCTTGAGAGGCTGAGACAGGAGGACTGCCATGTGTCTAAGGCCCGTCTCAAAAAATATTTTTTTCCTCCAACTGTTATATTGCTGAGATACTGCAGTACATGTTAAGATAGATGTTTCACATTGAGATTCAGAGCCTGGCCACTTCTATACCCAGCCCATGCATCCACTGTACCAATCACTAAGGGCTAATCATGGAACACCTAATAGATTAGGCACTGGACTTGCAATGGTGGTGGTGAAAGAGACACAATCCCTCCCCTTCTAAGGAATTATAATTTAAGAAGATATAGACAAAATAACTGTACAAATACACATTTAGCAACAGTAATAAGTACTGGGAAAATAAACCATATGAGACCATGAGCAAGTAGTTATACTTAGCATGCTTCTCTCTCCTCATTACACCGTCTGCATAAACGCTTGCTTTCCCCAGTCACATGCTTCATGGGCAGCAGGTATCATAACAGCAGACCCAAAGGCTACAGTTACATGTAGAACACTCTGAGCGAGGCTGGATGCTAAACACTTATCTCTGAAGCTTCTGGCTGTCTTAACTACCAACCTCCATGGCAGGTGCTTTTATATTATCATTTCTTACTTTAGAGAGAATGAAACTGAGACTCAGAAAAACAGAAAAAGTTGTCCAAGCTCTTCTGAAAAGTACTTCAAACCATACCTGGCTGATGGCAATGCTTTGCTCTTCATTTTAATCTTACTTGGGGTTCTCTTTTTCTCCTTGTCCCAGCATGGTTCTCTTCCCAGAGATGATACTCAATAAATATTTGCCTAATAAAAATACATGCTAGGGCAACCCACATTTCCGGGCCCCTCTTCTGTCTAGTAGAAGCGTTGTCCTCTATCTTTCACCCTCTGAAAGTTTCCCAATAAAGACTTTTAAGAAAACATATATATGCTAACTGAGCACGAGGAACGTTTCCAAGTGCACTTCCTGAAGCCATCTCATAACCCCGTCCAGACTGGCATCGCCATCCACCCAGAGAGAAATTTTGTTGCTGATACTCTTTCCGGACCACATCTGTGTTCAGCTGGTCTGCTGGGACAGGTGTGGGAGTTGCAGAGGACATAATCCGGCCAATGCCCAGATTATAAAGGGCCAACCTCCTGTACCATGGGACTTTTACAGGAAGTGACAGTGAGGACCAGACAGAACATGCCCCAGTCCAAACTCCTCTGATATGCTTCTCCTAGACTATGTTGCAGGGTACAGCAGCATTAATGATCTTTAGGAAAGAACTTTTGAAAAAATGAACCTATGATTAGAGGAGAAAAACAGAAAACAACATGGCGGGAGTAAAAGAAGAATTGGACAATTGTTATTTCCACAAAACATTAGGAAAAAATGAGAGTGGGTGTTTGCATAGGTGGCAAAATATGGTCATATACATACACCCTATTATAGAAATAGTTCTGGGCCAGCGGTGAGGAGACCTACACAGAGTCCCTCTGTATCACTATGGGCAAGGCACTTGAATGTTCTGGGCTGTTTTCTCACATGTAAAATGAGGGTGTTGATACAGATGAGCTTGAAGGTCCCTTTTACCTTTAACAGTCCATGAACAGAGGACATAAATGCCAAATCCCAAGTGAGAAAACACAATCTCTGAGGAAAGACATCAGTACGTGATGTTCACTTTCCACATGGTAGAAGCTCTGTGAAATCCAGGGTGATTTCTGAAATTTGGTCTTGTTGAAAAATCAGCACAGGAGTGTGGTAGGATGGTGATACAAGGATGAGTTCTGTAATTCTGTAAGGGGCAACTACAATTGCCCAAAGCACTGGAGGAGAGATACAGATGACCAACGTAGAGAAGCTCTGGCACAAAAGGGCAGGAAACATAGGACATTCCCTGGGTTATTTAGGACTAGACTAGCAGAGCGGACACCATAACTGACGAGAAAGAAATGGTTTCCCAAATCAAGAAAGACAGAACTAACTTGGAGGAGGTCTTAGTTAATGACCACCCTGGGTGAGGCCCCCACTACCACTCACCAGAGGGAGTCTCTGGCATTAGGCAGGGATGGACCACCACTGGATGTATAATACCTTTGTGGCTTTTAAAACACAATGGGGGCCAGATTTTTTTAGTCTGAGTCCCTCCCCTCACACCATTAGATGAGGCAGGGAGCCCAACCCTTTGGAAGATCCCTGCACTCCCTGTGCTGCTCATAAAAACCAGGCTCTTCTCTCCCATTTACTTGCAAATACACTGCTCCAGCCCTGCACCTGCCTAGAGAAGAGGGGTGGACATTAAAAATGTTAATGGAGGTCATCATTCATGGGGAGAAAATAGGTTTGTTGCTAAATTTGGCATCAGTTGAGGAATCTTACCAAAAAACGAACTCACTGCCTTGTTTGTGTGGGAGACTTAATCCTTACTTTGCCCGAGAGGATTACTGGATCTTAGAAAGCAGCTCACATGTATTTTTTTTTTTTTTGTAAGCCTGTGCCAACTGCATCTGTGTCCACAATATCCAAGATTCGTTATGCTTTTTAGGATAGATAATAGACATTCCATGCTATTTAAATGCCTCCAAATCTCAAATCTGTTTCCAACATTGCTATCACCCCGAACAGACTGTCTCCCAAGCTTCCCCAGCTGTTGCTTAATTCTGTGGAAGCATAATTTACACAGAAGGTGCACTACCATGGCGCAGCCACTATATGGCAAGCTGACCATTTATAGCTCACAGCAGACCTCTGCAAGGTGACTGGAACTGTCATTCTGTGGGTTGGAGCTCCTACTTCTGGATTCACTCATCTGTACAGATTGAGCATCCTAAGATGAAAATATGAAAACTTTTTAAGTTTTGGATTTTAGAGCATTTTGGGTTTCAAGCTAGGAATCCTCAACTGGTAAAGTCTATGCAGATATTCTAAAATTCAAAATTCTCCAAAAATATGAAACAGTGATATGCAGCCCATATAATACAAAGTAGGGTAAAAAAAAAAACCCTATATCTTTAGTTTAGCATGGCATTAAAACATTATTTAAAAACTCTATACCTGGGTTAAGCTTCTTGTTTTACAAAATATTTTTACCTAACAGATTTCACCCCTATGAAGTATCACAGGACACAGACATACATGAAATTTTAAGAACTTACTCAAAATTACAAAAAAAAAAAAAAAGTGATAAAGCCAGGTTCTCACAAGGCTCCATCAGAGTACGGAACCCCCTTCTTTCAAGATCATGTTACCCAATGGCTTTAGGGCTAAAAAAAAAAAACCCCTAGTAACCAGAACTGCCTTATCCCAGAAAACATAATTCTTCCAGTATTGTATTTCTCAAAAACAATGATGATTTTCGTGGCTTCTACATGTGACTACTTACTCCTCGCCTCATCATCAGTGTACTCCATATGGTGAAATGGAACTTTAAATATTAAGGTCTTCTCCTTTACAGAGAAATGGCTTCTCCTTCCTTCCTCAGGCCTAGGGCGCAAACCGGCAGCCGTGGCTTCTTGCTGCCCATATGAACGAACAATGTGCAAGGGTCCTGAGGAGGAGAGAGGAGCTGGGGTCCGGAAGGAATCAGAGAAATCACAGTTCAATTTACTCCCTTAGGCAAGAGCGGGAGAGGCTGGGTCCAGGAAAGGATGGTGCAAGCCTAGACTGCCCATTGCCCCTCCCCGTTGCCCAAGGGCTATCTTGGTGTATTCCCTGCCCCACTCCACCTTGCTGTAGAAGACCCCTGTCCACTACACAAAAGGAGATGATGTTTTGGGGCAAACTCCATCTCCTCAAAGGCAGTTTTAAATAAATCCTTTTCCTATTTACCATAATAAATGCCTTCCTCTGAGTTGGTCTGTGGTGAGCAAATGAACCTATGCTCAGGACTCCTAGGTGGGTGATAACACCAGGACTGCTTAATTTCTACCAGTAGTTACAAGGCCTGGCTCTACACTGGAGTCAACTGGACTCAGATTAGTAAGGGATTTAAGTAGCTCTCAAACAGTGACATGAGATAGCCCCGAGAAAATGTCTTCACTAGCTGTTTTTTTTTTTTGGAATTTCAAGGCCCCCCAGTTCTCCCCCTTGGATCTTGATTCCAGATCCTGACTGCTCTTCCAAATGATACCAACTCTTCAAAACTGGAGTCAACCCGGTTAATATCAACTAACTAGTCAATGATGGCATGGGGGACAAAACTGACTGGGAGCACATACGGAAATGAGTGTTTGAGAACAGTTTCTCCTTCTTCACTGGAACTCAATACATGGAGTGCTACCTCAGGAAGAAGTTGGCCAGTCATGGCACAACCAGGCAGGGCCACCAAGAACAGGAAACACCTAGTCAGCCGTCCATCAGCCCACAGGTCTCCTCCCACTGCAACCTGAACACGTCAGGCCTGGGAAAGGTACAGAACCCAGGACAAAGAGAAAGCACTGGACTGTGACCCCATCTCACAAATCCAGCTGCGGATCAACGGCCTCCGCCCCAGCTGGACCTGGCTCAGTGGGGTAGGCAGCCCCCTCTCAGCACACATTCCAGCTGCAAGTAGTGAGGAGGTAACCATGGGAACCGACACAAAGGGCTGCAAGTTAGAAAGGCTGTAGGCCATGGGGAAGAGACTGAGAGGGACTTCAAGTGCCGGTCCTGCAATTCTCCTAACTTTTGCCATGCCTGTCCATTGTGACTCAGACTGAGACTGAAGTAGGACTTGCAGTGAGCAGGCCTGGCACAAGGCCTCCAAAGAGCCCAGACAACCAGAGAAAGAAAATCCTTGTGAGATCTTCTTCCATATTATCTTTTTCCCTTGAAGGAGTACAGCCCTAATAATTTCACCTGTGAAATTGTGCCCTACGATAGCATGGCTAATTCTGACGGACGGAACTGGTACACCGTTCTGCAAACACAGGGGCGCAGGCAATACCTTATGAAGGGCTCCAGTCAGCACTCCCTGTCCTCGGCCCAGTTATGGGGCTATCTACTATGCAGGCTGGGGGCTCCTCACGCCGTCTGCAAACAGACCCCTGGAGCATTTGGGGAAGCAGTTCTGATATTCCAGATGTCTAGCCAACTCTCTACCATGAAGAGGCTTGGATGTCAACACCACTCACCCAGAGTATTAAACTCAACCATCAGGACTCGAGAATGAAAAGGTCAGTCCCTAATCAAGTACAAGCAGCCATGTCGCATTTATTTAATTACATCTTCTCCCCTGGCATCAATACATTATCTTAACGAACTGGCCAGTGTAACTACAACTTCATTAAATTAGTACATTTTTCAACCTACCACTTGAGGCTTATTTTTTTTGACAGCTTCAGTTCAAGGTTCTACAGAATTTGGAAGCTGAGAAAATGGCAACAAACATGGGCAACACAAAATATTCTAGGCCAACCGTTGCCTTTTCCTCTATCACAATGCTTGGACACACATTTCTCACTTTGCTTGCCTTTGGGAGACCTAGAAAACATTACATCTATGTTAGTCTTCACACTGACTTCACAATACTTAGGTCAACCTTGGTTCCCCACATTTTTGGCTCACAAATTGATAAACTTATTTAATTGGAGTCCCTAGGGTAAGGTGTGAAGCACTATGCCAGAAATGGACCCTGACAGGTGACCTTTTGCAGAAATGGGGTAAGAATCCCACACAGTCATTGGCTCTTCTATAGTAATCTTCCCCTAAGACACAATATGGAAGACTCATTAGCCATTTAAAAACACACCCAGAAGTCAACCAATTCTGTTCATCTACGTGTAGCCTACACTGGTGACAGAGCACCACTTATTGGTGCTACTTTCCCCTGCAACAACTAGCCCTCAAAAATAATTTTACCAAAGAGGGAAAGGTAATTAACATCTCTTAAGAGCCTTAATAGTTACTAGACAGGATGGCATTGGGTTCTGACCCTAGTATTTCTATGCCCCCATCAAAGCAATCTTCAGAGTTTTGATTTGAAAGGTAACAATACTAGTGGCTACCTCCCAGAAGTGTAGGGAAAATGAAATCAGAAGAATAGCTTTAGGTAGGGCTTGACTCAGTAAATATTGAATAAATGTTAGCAATTAATACCCACCAGGTGCCCAGCTAGTGACTTTTACATGTGTTCTGTCATTTAATCCTTAGAACAACCTTAACCTGGTAAATAGCAAGGCCTCTCACAAGGCATAATTACAACTACTTTGTAGGTGCAGAGGCAGAAGCTCAATGGACTCCCCAAATCACTAGTAAGCAGCAGAGCTCAGTTTCAACATGAAGTCTTCTGTTCCCAGAATCTGTGTCATTGGGCTTAGGATGTAGCTCAGTGGCAGAGCGCTTGCCTGGTATGCTCAAGGACCTAAGTTCAATTCCCAGTTACAAAACTAAAAACTAAAAAATAAAAAGTTCCCCCCACAGAGTCTGTGTTGCTTCTAACAACACTCAACTATCTTTATATAAGAACATTTCATTGACATCATTTTTAGTAAAGAGTAGTAAGAACAAACCTTACTCAGAAATTAGTGTTTAAGAAAACAGCATCAATGGAAGAAAACCAGGGTCTTAAGCTTCTACTTTCACCAGGAGGCTTTGAAAACAAAATTCAGAAATACAGACTGGAGGAACAGTTCGGTGGTTAAAGCACTTGCCTCGCAAGGTCCTGTGTTCAATTCCCCAGCACCAGATAAATTGGGTGTGGCAGCACATTCCTATAAGCCCAACACTAGGGAGGCTGAGAAAGGAGGACTGTCAAGAGATTGGGGACAGCCCGGGCTACATAATGAGTTTAGGACCTGCCTAGACTACAGAGCGAAAATGAGTCTCAAAGAAAAAAAAATTACACACACAATACATGAAAAAACAAGACTAGATGAGAACACTCTCTGCTCAGAAATATATTCCAAAAGAAACATATACACATTCACAGTGAAAGGCAGAATATCTACCAACACCTGAATGTAAGGTCTTATTGTTCATCACTGAATTCCCACAGGGTAAAAGTGAGTTCTCAGTGGGTAGTAAGTGGTTACCAAATAAATTAAACCAAAACAACAATAAATATCTCTTTGAGTTGGCTAAGTAAGTAACATCTTTGCCACACACTTTGTTGAATTAAAAGGAAACTATTGAAATTTAATAGATTAAGTAAACTACTGTCATATTTGCATTCTGTCCAAAATGTTTCACTGAAAATTCAAGTTATAAAATAGCACCTTGAAAAAAACCCACAAGGCTGATTTAATATAGAGATCAAGAATTCTTGGGCTGGAGGAATAGCTCAGTGGCTACGTGCTTGCCTTGCCAGCTTGAGATCCTGGATTCAATTCCCCAGCACCACATAAACTGGGCATGGTGGTGCATGCCTGTAACCCCTGTGCTCAGGAAGCTGAGGCAGGAGAATTGCCACTAGTCCAAGGCAAGCCTCGGCTCCCTAATGAATTCAGGACCAGCCTGAGCTACAGAGTGAAACCCTGTCTCTAAGAAAAAAAAAAAATTCTTCACACCCCTATCTTTGGAAAGAAAATGTAGTATGCAAGCATTCCACCTGTATTCCCAGTAAATACAATGAGTTAGTCCAGGAGTTTGGCTTTGAATGCTAATACTGAATCAGTTTTCAAAGGAAAGATCTTTGGAGTGAGAGTTCTCAGGATTTACCTTTAAAGCCGAAGCCAAGATATACTGGTATTTTGATCAAGTAGGCAAAGAACTTAACATGCAAATTTCCCACATGCTCATATAAAGACCTATTAAAATGAAGGTACTGTATTTATGCTACAAAATCCTTGTTAGCCTTAAATGAGATGGTATTTACAAAAAGGAAATAATACTCTTATCACCAAAATCATATATTACACCTACTGCACTGCATGGAAATAATACAGGACAATACTGAGTTCTTACCAAGCTACTTTTAATCACTATCTAACTCAATCTTCACAGCAAATTCTGAGACTCAGATATTCCCTAAGTTACCCAAGTTAATGTAAACCTGCTGGTAGTATATCCTGCTATAATTAGAACCCAAGTTTGTCTTTTTTTAATTGAGGTAATCCTTTGCCTCTAATAAAATGCATAAATCTTCCATTCAGTTCTAGGGTTTAATAGTTGTGTACACCTATATAACCATCACTGACAACAATAATAAAACATCTGTATCACCCCGGAAAACCTTTTCCCCTTTTCCAGACAAAGGCCCCAGTAAGGAAGCAACTATTGACTCACGCCGTGGATTACTTTTGCCTCCTCCTCCTCCAGCACCTCACAACGGAATTATTTATGTCTTTTTGTGTCTGGCTTCTTTTAGTTAACATAATACTTCCGAGATTCATCTAGACTTTTTTTTTTTTTTTAATCAACAGTTCATTTCAGGGCCTGGGGGCAGAGCTCCAGGATTAGGATGCCTCCCACATAGTAAGATGTTTCTGGATAAATGAATGACTACTGTTCATACTCCTCTTCCTTGTCTGGCTGATACAGCAGCATGAGAAAACTGTAAGAGTCTGGAGAGTGCATGACGAGACATGCCGGCTGAACAGAAGTGCAGGCCCAATCTGGCCAGCTGAGAGATTCTGCCTCCTCTCTCGTCTTTACCATAACCTTTCCTACAAAGTGAGCTCCTCTCTGGGATCACATAGGAAGACACACATGTGGCCGCCCCTGTTCTAGGAACACTGTTACGAGGAAAAAGGGTATCACTGCAACTGAGGTCACACAGTGACAGAATTACAGGATACTTCTGTCAAACAGGGGACACAGGAAATCTTGACCTTCTTCAATTAACCAGGAAAACTAAAGCCCCCCTGGAATCCACGGAAATGTCCTTTCAGCAGAATTTATAGGAACCCTTGGTTTTGATCAACATGTTATATGAGCTCTATATAGAAAGGAATAATACAATTTGAGGAGAAACTAAAATATTAATTCTTTTACAATGTAACCACAATGAAATGATAAATGTTTGAAGAGCTCTGTTTACCCTCATCTGGAACATGAGGCATTGTATACCCTCATCAACACATCACATGGTATCCCACAAATATGTGTCAATTTTGATGTGTCAATTAGAAAGCTAATTGGTAACTGGGTCTGGTGATGAAGGTTGAGAATATAGTTGGCCAAATTCAATCTCCATTACCACAAAATAGAAAAAACGTGGTGATTAAAAAAAAAAATTGAACCAGATGTAACATACAAGGTAAGGTACAATGATGACACTTAGCTAAAATGGAGAATGTATACATGCCAGGACACTGTTTCAGTAGTAGCTACTGTGGAGGGTAAAGTAGGAGGATTAAATGGCTCAGGAGTCACACGTATATACACATGCACATACATACACACACACACACACACACACACACTTCATACCCTTTCCACCTTTGAGGCAATACTTCTAATTCCTGTAACTTAATTTCTTTTCTTTAAATCATAGAACTTTGTATTCAACCTGCACCTTCATAGAAAGCAGTTAAATCAATGTCAGTTTTATGACATTTCATAGGTGAGTTCTAGGATAATCTTAAATTTTTCTTATTAAAGGAATATCTTTGTTTCACATAAATCAAAACAGGGTTTCACATCATAGAAGGCTCCATACACTGAGGTTTAAACAAACAGGTAGTGGGTGTGAGGAGCAGAGTGTTTATACTGAAAGACACTGAAGAAAGAGTTGGCCGTTATCATTTCCGTTGGTCCCAGATCACTGAGGATGGAAATCTGCTTAGTCCCTCAACTCTAAGGTCCTGAGAGATGACCTTGCCTTCCCTTATTCAGACAGTACCGCACTGAAGCCATCTGAGGCAGGTGGACGTTTATCCTGTTCTTAAAATCTCCAGGGAAGAAAACTCTCTACATCATCCCTTGGTAACCTTCTCCAGGGTTTTATCAAGGTTTGGTAAGGAATTTCTGTAGAAACCAATATAAATATTAACTCTATGAGCAAGCTATGAGGACTGGAACGGGGTATGTGTCTGGCAGTTGGCCGGGTAGTGGAGGGAGGTATTTACAAAACAGACTGTACACACAAAAACCATTTGCCAGGAGCAGATGTGGAAAGTTTATTCAAAAGAAATTGCCACAATAAACTCTGCTCCAGCCCAAGAACAACATAACTTATTGTTGACAACAAGTTTTTTTTAAAAAGTACATTTATTTTCTTTTCAATTCCTACTTTTAGTTCCTAAACTATGTGTGATGTTTGTTAGCAACAGAAGAGAAAAAAGTCTCAGTTTTCAAAAGATGAGGCTTCTATTAAAAATGAGGTTTTAGTAAATGAAACAGGTTTTTATGTTTGCTTCTTCTTTTGTTATATCTCACCTTTTCTGCACTGATGCTGTAATACTTCTAGAATCAGGAAAACGGTACGTTAAAAAGGTGACAATAACCATCAAAATTGATTGAAATCTAAACCAACTTCTGGTGAAATTATTTGGGGGAAAACAGCAATATATCTAACAGGATAAGTTTTAATAGAAACGGGGATTAAAATTTACTAATCAGAAATAGACAACGCACAGTGCTACCCCGGGAAGTACCGGTGCTGGGACTGTCTGTCGCAGCCTGGTGTCTCTCCATGGAGATCACATGCATGTGGGCACCCACTTGCTCCCAGTGGAAACACGTCCCTGCTCACAAACGCTCCTCCATACACTAAGATTTAAAGGAACGGGCAGCGAGTGTTTATACCGAAAGACACCGAAGAAGGAATCACATGCCCCTCTCCACCTTCAAAGGTCACTCTGTGTTAAGCTTTATAACCAGGCTCGCCTCCCCGGCAAGTTCCACCCCTCTGGCAATCCACAGGAAAGCAAGCGCCAGGGGTAGCTTCCAGTTCATGCCACTCCACAGCAGAACACACTTTTTAAAATAATTGCTTTAAGAAACGCGAGGTGGGGGGGAGGATGCGCGCCCCCGGGGCAAGTTTGGAGCCTTTCTTACAGAAACAAGTCCAGTAAAACGAAGAAAGGCGAGACGTGCTAGCCTCAGTGGGGACCCTCGTGGGAAGCAATTTATCAAAATTACAGCATTTCACAGATCATTTCTTCTGAGAACTTTGCATGCTGTCAATAGTCAACAGCGCTTCTCTGTGAGCGGCAGCTTCTGCCTCCCTAATAAGAAAGCCCAGCCCCGGGGCGTCAGGGGACGCCGGATCCAGCCACCTGCCCGCGCGGGCCGGCTGCGCGCTCCCGGGCACCGGCTCGGCGAGCCATCGTCAGGCAGGGCTTCCGAGAGAAAGGGCACGCGTTGGAAGGCCGCTGGCGCCGCCCGCCCCGATCCTGAAGCAGCTCCGGCCCGCGCCGCCCGCCCCAGCGCGGTCGGAAGCGGGCTCGCGCCCCGCACTCACCGTCCCCGCCGTCCGCTCCGCGCGGCTGCGCGGGGCTCCGGCCGCCGCCAAGTTCAAATCTCGCCGCCCCCGCGAGACCCGGGGCCGCACCGAGCTTCACAATGGGCGCCCCGCCGGGCCGGCGATGGCGGCGGGAGCGCGGGCCGATCCGCCGCGGGGCGCGGGCTGTGGGCGCCCCTCCGCCCACCCCGCCTCCGGGCCGGCGCGGGGCTCCGCCCGCCGCCCGAGGGGCCGCCCCGCCGCCGCCAGGTAATCCGGCAGGAAGCCGCGGGATTGGCCGGCGCGGGGCTGCATTTGCATGTCAATGGCAGCCCGGCGCGGAGGGGCGCGGGCCGGGACGCAGCCGCAGTCCTCGGAGCGCCGGGGACCCGCGCGCGCCCGTCCCCCCTGTCACCGCCGGCGGGGCGTCTCCAGCACCCCTTCCCCCGCTGTGAAATGAGCGGAGTCCGAAGGCGCAAGAGCAGCTTCAAGAAGCCCGCGCCCGCTCTCCAAGGGCTGTCATCAGTAACTGGCCGCACGAAGCTAGGGAAAAATTAAAGCTAAAAAAGAAAAGGAAAAATTTTAAAAAGCTCCTATTACTTTTTCTCAGTATGAGCCAACCAGACCCCCTCAAGTTGGTGGCGAAGAGAAGCGGCTGAGTCCCTTCTGCGTCCCTGTGCGTCACCGCAAATGAACAAAGGAGGGGTCGATTTTGGACGTTATGACTGCGATCTTCCGGGAGATTTTTGATTTCGCTTTGCAGACCTTGGAATTTTACAGGATATATACATTCGCATTTTTGCAATTAAGATATAGATGACTGGCTAATTAGTTATCTTATGCAAAGAATACTATTTTCAGCTTCATCTTTATTCAAAGGTTCTTTTATCCTCTTTCAATGGGTGTAAGGTGGAGTGGGGTTTTTTGCCTCAGGGACTATTTCTCTTAATTGCTTCCACATGTCATCTCCAGAGTTTAAAATAACAGGAAGGGATGAAATTAGATTTTTACTAAAACAGAATCCCTGTTAAATATCCTCGTTCCATATGTAAGTTAATAAATATGTACGTAGCCTCAGAGACTCCCTACCTGGGTAAGAACTGGGGGCCTCAGGTACTGAGTGGCAGTTGTCAATTACAGCTGATGCCATGTTCATTCTCTTGGATGGGCTCTTTGTTACACCTGGGTGGGATTAAAAAACTGGCAGACACAAACTGCTTTACTGACATCTTCACTGACAGGGCCCCAGCCTCCCACCCAAGGTATGGTCTCCCTTAAAACTGTGTTTTGCTTTACATGTGCTGCAAACACTCTCACTCTCTCTCTCTCTCTCTCTCTCTCTCTCTCTCTCCCCCCCCCCCACCCCAACCCACCCCCTTGCTGCCAAGGGAACCACACTGTTGCTAGGGACGGGAAGCAGGGAAGCTAAATCCGGTGTGGGAAGAGGCAGGTACTGCCCTGAGCATAAGCTCTGCAGAAATGAGTGACGCTGACAGTTTGGAAAGCCTGTTGCCTCTGCCACTACCACGCTGGGAAATGAGTAAGTGCTGAAGAGCACAGGCAGGTGCTCTGCAGGCAGAACAGGTAAGGCCCCTCTTCTGCTGCTGCCTCGTCTTTGTTTCCCAAGTGCTCGGGGTCAGGTGAAATCTGCTAGGGTGCAACAGGCCCCTCTATTCCTGGGTGGAATATCACTGTAAACTGAAGATTAAAAACACTCTTTGGGTCCAAGTCTTACCTCCCACACATCCTGTACTGTACCTGTGAAATGCACCCTTATGACCACAGGTCCCTGGACTTGTACAGTACAGGTTCTGGAAAAATACGTTTTATTTGTATCTGCATCATCAGATATTTTTAGATGGGAGGAAAGCAAACTGCCTCCTGGGATCAAAGGTGAGCCAGGAAATGAAACCTTAGCAGCCCTACAAACTGCTGGCTCCAGCTGAGGTAAGTGCCCCAGCTGGGCGCCTCAGTTCCCCGTACCCACGTGGCCTGTCCCTGCCTTCACAATAATGACCAGTAAGCGACCTGACATAGCTTCACATGTCCAGTGTGCATATGTACAAATCCAGTGCACTTAAAGACGTTCTCTGGTAAGTCACACTACTGTGGGGTTCCTGTATTTTTTCCTTGGCTGGAGGAACGGCACAGTGCTTAAAGCACGTGCCTACCTACCAAGCGCACAGCCCTAAGTTCGATTCCCTGGTAACACATAAGCTGGGTGTGGTGGCACTCAGGAGGCTGAGACAGGAGGACTGTCACGTATACAAGTCGGCCTGGGCTACATAGAGAGTTCAGGACCAGCCTGGAGTACATAGTGAGACTCTGTCACAAAGAAAATAAAATAAAAAAGAAGAAGAAGAAAGAAGCTGGGTCTTTGGATCCTTTAAAAAAAGAAAAGACTGGTTGCAGAATGGTAAAACAATTAAAATTCTTGCTTGTCTTTTTTTCGAGATAAGAGTCTTGCTTTGGTAGTGCAGGACGGCTTCAAATGTGCCTCCTCAGCCTCCTGAGCAGCTAAGATTAAAGGTGTGCACCACCGCACCTAGTCTCCAAGTCTTTTTTTTTTCTTTTTTTAGTTAACAGAAAAAAAAAATCTACTGGTGAAGAAATAAAGCTTTATAAAAAATGTTACAATATGTTGTGAAGAAATAATAAATAGGACAAAAAGAAGACATAGTCTATTCATAAAAAGATGCTGGTCAGTCTAGAACCTGCTATTTTCATACTTTATTTTAAAATCATGACTATTTTTAAAAAACTTTAATGGAAGGCTGAGGCAGGAGGATTGCCCTGAGTTCAAGGCCAGTCTGGGCTCTATAGTGAGTTCAGGACCAGCCTGAGCTACAGTGTTAGACACTGTCTCAAAAAAAGAAAGAAACTTTAATTGAGAAACAATTCATTAAAATGTACATTCTTTAAAAGGGCCCAATGGGGATGGAGGAATGGTACAGCAGTTAAAGCACTATCCTAGCAAGCACAAGGCCCTGCTGCCATTCCCCAGCACCACATAAAGCTGGGCATGATTATGCCTGTCATCACAGCTTTCAGGATGCTGAGGCAGGAAGATTGCCAAGGCCAAGGCTATCCTTGGCTCCACAGTGAGTGCAGGACCAGCCTGGGCTACAGAGTAAAACCTTACCTCTAAATAAAATAAAATAATAGGGCCCAGCAATTGGGGAGACTAAAGAGGAAGATTACAAATTCGAGCCCAATTTGAGCAATTTGGTAACTTAGTGAGACCCTATCTCAAAATCAAAAATATACAAGAGGACTGGAGGAGTAGCTCAGCAGTTACAGCACCTGCCTAACAAACGCAAGGTCCTGAGTTTGTTTTCCCAACACCATATAAACTGGGTATGGTGGCACAGGCCTGTAATCCCAGCACTTAGGAGGAGGCTGAGGCAGGAGAACTTGCCCGTGTTTGAAGCAAGCCTGGGCTACAGTGAGTTTGGGACCAGCCTGGACTACAGAGCGAGAACCTGTTTCAAAAAGAAAGAAAGAAAGAAAGAAAGAAAGAAAGAAAGAAAGAAAGAAAGAAAGAAAGAAAGAAAGGAAGGAAGGAAAAAAGAAAAATACTTATACTGGGCCCATTTGCACAGGCCTGTAACCACAGCAATCTGGGAGGCTGAGGCAAAGGAATCACAAGTTTGAGCCAGTGTAGGCAATTTAGTGAGACCCTGCTTCAAAATTAAAAAATGAAAAATGTGTCTGGGGATGTGGATCCTTTGATTTCAATCCCCAGTATCAATAAACAAATGAATAAATACATAAATAAGCAGACAGACAAATAGGCTAGAGATGTAGCTTTGTATGAAGGACCTGGGCTTAATCCTTAATACCATGAAACAAATAAATAGGCATGGCTTTCGCTACCCTCTAGCCCCAGGCCTTCCTGAGGTGAAAAAGACTCCCTAGACTCAATAGACTGTCATACCACAGCAGCAGAGTGAGGCTGCAGGGGCCAGGAGGTCAAGGCCAGCCTGGGCTACAGTAATACAATTCGGCCTGCATTACTTGATGAGACCCTGTCAAATAATAAAATAACAATGATAATGATAATAATAATAAAAAATTTATTCACCACATATGCTACTACAAAGATGTATTAGTCCAGCAGTCCACTGTAATGGGCATGGTTTGCTAGATTCAATTTGGTATCTTGTATCAAACCTCTGAAGGGTTTTTTTCTGTTGTTGTCATTTAGTTTTGTTTTGTTTTGGGGTGGTGGGGTTTGAGACAGGGTCCTACTCTGTAGTCCAGGCTAGGATTACAGATGTGCCCACCACTCCCAACATATGTAAGGAACTCAGGGCCTTGCATCCGCTAGGCACTATTTGCTGTGCTATTCCTCCAGCCCCAAACCTGTGTGGCTTTAAACAGAAGCAAAAGCTAAGGGAAAGAAATAACACCTAGCAGAATGAGACTTGGAAGGATAGCTTTGGAGGATGGAAGTGCTTGTTCTCCCGGGACTGTGGGACACAGAATGTTGTCAGCAGGCGGGGAGAGGCAGTGGCTGAGTACCAGTCCCTCAGGTTGGCAGTCTAAGGCATGAAGAAGACAAGAATCTTTCTTTCTTTTCTTCCTTCCTTTCTTCTTTTTTTTGACACAGGTTCTCGATGTTGCTAAGTTACCCAAGATAGGCTCAAAGTTAGGACCCTCCTGCCTCAGCCCCCCAGAGTATGAGATTACAGGCCTGTGCCACTAGGCCTGACTTAGGATTTCTGTTCACCCTTTTCTCTTCCTTCTTATGCTGAGATATCTGATAACCCAAGAATAACCTGAGAGCCAAAACTTAGGTGAATCTGTCACTCCTTGTAGATGAATTCGGTTTCCTAACAGACTGGGTATGCCAAGGCTAACATGGAAAGGAAGGGAAAAATGGAAAATGAAAAAGATAAAAGAAAACAATGAGATGGAAGAGGAATGGGGAACAGGAAGGGCAAAGAATGAGGGATGTTAACTAGAAGGTAAAAGACAGGAAGGATAAACCAGGCATGGCAGCACACACCTGTAATCCCAGCACTTGGGAGGGAGGCTGAGGCAGGAAGACTGCCCCAAGTTTGAGGCCAGCCTGGGCTATAAGTGAGTTTAGGACCAGGCCTGGAGGAATGGCACAGTGGTTAAAGCCCTTGCCTAGCAAGCTCAAGGCCCAGAGTTCAATTCCCCAGTACCACATAAAAACCGGGTGTGGTGGCACATGCCAGTAATCCCAGGATGATTGCCATGAGTATAAGGCTAGCCTTGGTTACATAGTGAGCTCAAGGCCAATCTGGTCTACAGAACAAGACCCTCCTTCACACACACACACACACACACACACACACAAAGAGAGAGAGAGAGAGAGAGAGAGAGAGAGAGAGAGAGAGAGAGAGAGAGAACAGGAAGGAGCCCTGAGACAGAACCTAAAAAGCAGCGCGTATCCACCTAAACATGTGCCTGACCGGAGCCCATGAATGAGGAAAGCACACCGGCTGCTGGCATGAGTTCCGTGTGTGGGGGCAGGAAATGATGAGCTTCATCATTTTACTGGTATCGTATTGTAGTATCTGTTATAATGCTAAAAAATAAAATATTTGTATTTAGCAGAATACAAGAAAAAAACCACAATTCAGCAAACTTGCCTTGACTGGAACTCAAAGATGTCACAGACTAAGATTTTTACCTTCCCCCACACGCTGACATTTGTTACCAGAGATATTTATGTAATGGGGTACATCAGAACTCACGGAACAGAGCACCGGCCTAAGACTGAAGACTCGTCAACTGTTCTCTTGGGCCTACACTGCTCTCCAGGAGACAAAACAGCATTCCAGGACTAACACGAAGGGGCACAGAGTCCGATGGAGCAGCAGGGGCAGCTCTAAACCCTAAGTTGAGGCACAGGGCCAGGGCAGCTGGGCAAAAGCACGTGGGCCCTGAGCAGGCAGGAGCCTAGAGCGTGGGGCAGGGCCAAGGATGGGCCTCAAAGGGGCTCAGGAAGAAGGTGTCACCTATAGCCAAGGATGGCACAGCCTCCTCGTTAGTCTGAGGTGGCAGCAGGTTGGCACCAGCCGGGAAGGTGACAGGACACCAACCAGGTGCAGCATGGAGACAACGCTGTGGGGCTTCAGAGCCCCTCTGGACTCTGCCCAGTCTCCTCCTCAGCTGCCAACCCACAGTCACACCAGGAGGGCCACAGGCAGGAGCTACAGGAGACCCTGAACCAGCTGATGGACATTTCTGACTGCCACCTGAGTGAGGTCTCAAAATAGAAATTACAGTCAGTTTAAGGGAAAATGGTTCCATTTCTCCCAAAGATGAGCCTGTGGTTCAGGATGTGTACCTAGAAAGCATGTAGAGGGCCCAACACTGGGCCTGTTGCATGAGAACCCACACATGGTAGCTGTCATTATTCAGATCAATAGTTCTATGTCCTGGGAGCAAACAGAGGAGAGATTGGTTATGTCAGAGAAGGTGTACAGGCAGCCCGTGAGCAAGGTCCTGAAGGAGGAACAGGAGGCACACAGAGCAGGCCTCAAGTCTTCAAAAGGCACAGGCCACCTGGAGTACTTTCAGTACCCTCCCCAGGGCACTGGCAGGTGGCAGCTGACGTCCACGGAGAGGCAGATGACGTGTAAATGTGGCCTTGTGGGCCATCTTCAGGATGGGGACTTTTTATCTCGTAGGCAGGAGAATCACTAAACCTTTCATACCAGTGTCACAGTCGGATGACAGGAAGAGGTCACACTGATGCATGCAGAGGCCAGCACTGCATCACAGCTCCAAGGGCAGTGTCAGGAATCAGCATAGGAAGCTGTGAGTCCTGCCTGTAGCCCTCCTGATGTGACTGTGGGCTGGCCTTGCCTCCATGAAGAAGCCTCCCTCACCTGTGGAGTGTGAGCAAGCACTGAATCGGAATAATAGGTTTTATTTATTTCATTTTTTGTGGCACTGGGGCTCAAGCCCAGGGCCATCACATTGAGGTATACCCCCAGGCCATTTTAAGGTCTTTCAAATTTGTGATCCTCCTGCCTTAGCCTCCCAGGGTGCTGGTTTATAGGTCTGCACCTCTGGACTTAGCTGAATCTAATATTTCATGTGAAGCCCTTACAAGAGTGCCTGCGATCAAGCTAGTACACATTAGATTTTAGCTCTTGTGAGTTAGGCAGCAATTAAAACGACCACTAAATTAAATGGAGGAGAATGGCAATTAGTTAGGGAATTATTGTTAAGTCTTTTGTTCAAGGTATTCTCTCTTTCTCTCTCTCTGAGACAGTGTCTCACTCTGTAGCCCAGGCATGTCCTGAACTCACTTTGTAGCCCAGGCTGGCCTTGAACTCATGGCAATACTCAGCCTCCTGTGTGCTGGGATTACAGGTGTGCATCACCATACCCGGCTTATGTGGTGCTGGGGAAGTGAACCCAGAGTCGTGTGCTTGCTAGGCAAGTGATTTAACCACTGGGCCACACCCCCAGCCCAAGGTGTTCATCTAAAGTTTTGTCACCAAGAAAAATCACTCATAAAAGGTGGAAGTCAAGCTACAACCCAGACAATTCAGACCACCAGCCTAAAACTGATTCTGGTGGTTTGTGCCACAGAAAGTGTTTTACCTTGTCAACCTTGAGACTCTAAACCAGGCTGACATGAGCTGCTGGCAGCTGCCACCTCTCATTACAGGCAGCAACCTTCTGGAAGAAGGTGAAGTGCCCTTGGTATGTGAAGGGCACTGACTCTTTGAAAAAGGCATGTGATCTAGGTGACAGTGAGTTGTGCCGGCTGGGGATCCTGAAAGGTAAAACTCTGCCAGTGACAGGTCCTTAACATCGCGGGTTCAACTGGAGTGCATTCAAATCCTGGTTGGTCCTTGTCACCAGCAAGAATGTGCACAGGGGAAAGGGAAGGCGGGTGGCCAAGGGCAGGCAGGACTGGGCCAGACGGCGATCAGTACCTAAGCTGTGCCTGCCCAGAGAGTGGACGTTGTTTTCCACCAGGTAAATGAGGGTTCATTAATGACGTCCAAGAGGCACAGGACCTGAGGGCTGAAGTGGTTTCTGAGACAGAATCCCATATGTTCTGATGGATGCTATAAACCTCTTTTATTCCCTTCAGAAAAAATATTTATATTTTCAAGATATAGGTGAAGATAAATAAAAATGGAAAAGTATAAAGAAAGGGGATCATAACTGATTAGAGACAGAATTGTTACAATTCCTGTCCTTGGCTTATGGGTTGTATTTTAACAAATACAAACCAGACGTGGTGACACAGATCTGTAATCCCAGCATTCTGCGAGGCACATGTTCAAGCCCAACCTGGGCAACTTAGTGACTAAGAGAGATTCTGCTTCAACAACCAAAAATAAAAACAGGCTAGGTATGTAGCTCAGGGCAAGGGTCTTGGGCTCACTTCTCAGTAAGACCCCCCCCCCCCCATTGTAACAAGCAAATAAAAACAAATGCAGTTGTCCCTTTGTATCCACAGGGGGCCAACATGCATGGATGCCCAAGTCCCCTCTACAAAGTGGCATCGTGTTTGCAAGTGATACACACATATCCTCCCACAGACTATACATCACTTCTACATTATTCGTAATACCTAACATGATGGAAATGCTATATACATAGCTGTTTCACTGTTATCATTTAGGGAATAATGACAAGAGAAAGGTCTGTACATGATCATTCTAGAGGCAATATCTCAGGTCTAGTCTTGATGTGTGCTTGGTTGATTCAGTAGATACCGAGGCCAGCAGTTCTGCTTCCCCTCTGAGAACTTGCCAGTGACTGGTAGGGACAGAGCCAGAAAGCAAGTGCAAGAGATGAGAGATTTAAAAAAAAAAAAAAAAAAAAGGAGAAGGCCTTCACAAACAGTGGAACAGGAATGGAAAACACCGTCCTGCCCGGAGGGCAGTAGGGAAGGTTGAAAGCCAGGGTGAGGCCCCTGACTCTAATCTCATGTGATAAGGGGGGTGGGGGGGACTGTAAATGGAGGCAGGTGACAGTCCTAGAAACTGGCATGCAGAATGAACAATGGGGATAGAGATCTGTTTTAATGACCAAAAGGGTCATGTTTTTCCACTACTTACAAACCTATGACTCGTGGCTTCCTTGACTCATCAAAGACGCCAGCAAGGATTGCTTCATAAAAACAACACAAAACATCAACAATGGAACCCAAATCACTTAAAAAAAAAAAGGCTTACTCATTGATTTGGTTTTTCATGTTTTTGCAGTATGTCTAAAACTGGAGTCTTTCTGAAAGGCTGAAGCAGGAGGATGGCAAGTTTGAACACAGCCTGGGCAACTTGAGTGACTTAGCGAGAGCCTGTTTCAAAATCAAAACTAAAAATTGGCTGGGGATGTACCCGAGTGCCCTAAGGTGGCGCCTCAGTGTGGGGCCAGGGGTGGGGAAGAAGGGGGAATTGAGAAAGAAAAAAGCACACCTATTCTACTTTGGTTTTCTCCCTAAAACTCTGGTATAGGAATTCTTTTTTTTTTTCCTTGACTACATATAACTTAAACGTCAAGCCAGGTGGTAGTGGCGCATGCCTATAATCCCAGCACTCAGCAGGCTGAGGCAAAAGGCTGGCCATGAGTTCAAGAACAGCCCTGGGCTACAGAGTGAGGCCATGTGTTATAAATAAATAAACAAAATAAGTAAAAAGTTAAATGCCATCAACATTGTCATGATCAATACTGTAAAACAATCCAAGATGCTTGGGAAGAGCAAGAGATAAAAGCAGCTGGCAGGGTGGTGCAGGCCTGTAATCCTAGTATCTGGGAGGCTGAGGTGGAAGACTGCAAGTTTGAGCCCACACAGGTATAATAAGACTGTTACAAAATAAAAAAAATAAAAATAAAAATAGGGCTGAGGAGTAGCTTAGTGCAGAGGCTCCAGCCTCGCTTCTGTACTACAACAATAATCAATAAATCAGAAAATCAATAGGCTGGGAGCCTAGCGCAATTTTGAAGCTCCTCCAAAAGTTCAATCCCCAGTTTGAGGAAGGAGGAAAAGGAGGAGGACAGGATGGGAGAGGGAGAGAGAGAGAACGAGAAAGCTCGTTGCTGGGATGAAACTAACTGGAACTTTTGAAATGCAGGTGACTCCCACTTCACTGCCACTGAGGTTCATACAAGATGCTGAGGCAAGTGTACATGTTCTTCAAAGAGACTAAACCTTATTTGGTATTCCAGATTGTTTTTTTTAGAAAACTCACCTTATCTTAATTTTTAAATATTACCATTTATATTTGAAAATAAAATTTTTTCAACAACCAGTTGGCAGCCTCACTAGTCCTGGAGTACTAGTTTCTTTGGCTCTCAACAGAAAAATAGAGGGATTAAACCTAACTCCTGCCACCTAACTTCTTGGCCATCTCGCTTACATGACTACCTCCCTTTATTCTTTAAACACCTGTAAACAAGATGCTTCCAGAAGCGGTCCTGGGGCTGGAGGAGCAGCACAGCATGAGAGCACTTGCCTAGAAAGTTCAAGGCCCTGAGAGTTTGTTCCTCAGTATCCCAGCAGAGTGTGGTGATGCGCGCTTGTAATCTCAGTGCTCCAGAGTCAGAGGCAGGAGGATTGCTGTGAGTTCTAGGCCAGTCTGGGCTACATGGCAAGTTCCGAACCAACCCGGACCACAGAGCAAGACCCTGTTTCAAACAACAAAAAGCCATTCCACTCATCTTCACGGTGACTCTTTCCAGAGTTCTTAATTTTCTAGAATCTCTTTCATCTGCCTCAAATCTTAGGTTTTATTTTATACCTTTACATATGAATTCCAGCAGGAAGAAAATCTGCCTGTGTTTTCTAGTTGTGTTTTGTTTTGACAGTCGTGCTCTGCGGTGCAGGCTGGGCCTGAAAAAAATATAGCCTGGGCTGACCTCAAACTCACAACAATCCTCCTGCCTCAGCCTCCAGGGTGCTGGAATTATAGGCATGTGCCACCGATCCTGGCTTATATGGTGCTTGGGAATCAAATCCAAGGCCTTGCGTTTGTGAAGCAGGCCCTTGAACAGCTGAGCTCAGCCCCCAGCTCCTGCTTTCAGTTTGTTTCGGCACAGCTTTTCCCGGCAGGTGTTCCGGAAGCTCTACTCCAAGCCCACGGCACTGTTGTTCCTGTGCAGCACACCTGACTTAACGTTCTTGCTAGGAACCAGAAGATAAGATGGGAGAGAAAATTCATTTTCAAGGTTCTTGTAATCAGCACTTTGGGAGTTGTCCCAGGTGCCTGTATAGGCCAAGGGCAAGGGGACAACGGAGCCCGTGTAGTTCTCGTGAGCTGGTGGCGGCCATTATTCCTGGCAGAGGCAGCGCAAAGACAGACTTGCCCAGAAACAGCTGAGCCACAGCCTGTAAGGTGCAGTGGCAGCCACTGCTTATCTGTCCTGGTATTAGTCATACATCACATCATGGGCTTTATATATATATATATATATATATATATATATATATATATATATATATATATATACAATTTCTGATTTCTACAACAATGCCTCAAGGTAGCTATTACCAGTACAGTCTTATAGAAGAGAAAGCAAACCTCAGCTTTTAAGTAACTTCTCATGGTCTATTAGAGAAGAGGGGACAGACAAGGAATAGAAGAAATTGGACTCCAGCGTCTGGCCCTCAGACCACCAAAGTACATGGTATGTTAATTTTATTGGGAGTGTTTTCTATTCATTCTCTGTAGGCAAGGGCTCTGTTATTCAGGGCACCAGGAAGAGCTACCTAAAACCCGTAAGTCTAATGGAGGATGAACAAAGGCCTAGATTCTGCTAGAATCATCTTTTTCCTCAGTCAGTAAAAACTTAAGGCTATTTTCTTTAAAATTATACCTTTCTCAAATACAGAATCCTTAAATTTCCCTGACTTCTTCCTAGTTGGCACAGATATAAGGAACAGAATTTTCCTGGCCTTTCCCTGAGTCACTGGCTCACCATGTTGCAGGCGCGCCCTGGCCTCTGCTGGCACCGGACCCAGAGGCCCCGCTGTCTGGGTTCCCTCTCCCTAACCTTCACACTCTGCTGTGGAATTGCCTGTCAGCCATGGTGGACTTGCAGCATGTAGTTTCCTCAGTGACACTTTCTGATCCTTATCTGAAAGAATCTCTTCCTCCTTGGAATGTTCAAAATGACATTCATCTTTTACACTCTTACTCATCTTACCTTTATTAAAACTAAGTTCCATTAAAGCAAAAATTTCAGCCAGGTACAGGGGCACAACCCTGCATTTTCACTACTCCAGGAGGCTGAGGCAAGAAGATCTCAGGTTTGAGCCCATCCTGAACAACTTAATGAATGACACCTTGCCTTAAAATTAAAAAAGACAAGAGATTTAGCTCAGCGGGAAAGCCCTGGGTTCAAACCCCAGTACTACAGATAAATATAAAATCACCCTCTCCTCATCCAGCAGTGTTCTGGGAGCAGGATTTTGCCTCACCCTTCTTGGGTGTCCCAAATTGCACACAGATGAGGTTGAATTCTGTCCCCCCGCTCCTAGGCACAGGCCTACTATCTCATTTTTATGAGTCTAGGTTGTCCCCCTTTGATTAGGTAAGTCCCATTCTTTTCAAGGTCTCTCTGCAATTACTTTAGACATTTTCCCCCTGAATTTGTGAGCTAAACGTCTGGTACTTACCATAAACTGCTATGACATGGTGTGTGTATATGTCCCATTCTCCCAACTAGACTAACTAGATTTCTGGGACTAATTTATCTGAATGAGGGTACTATTTTTCATGTCACTATGAGCAACTTTCTCTTTTTCTGTATTTCTGTCTTTCTTTTAGCAATATCTCAAGTATTCTGCTGAGTGCTTTCCTTACCTTTCCTGTTTAATTTCCTAAAAACTTCAGGGTTCCCTGTGTTAGGCAGGAGAATAGCTTAGGAGAGAGGGATAGGCAGGAATAAGACAGGGCGGTCTAGCTTCCAGGGGAGCAGAAGAGGAATCAAGGTGGAGTCAAGGTCCCAGTCAAGGCCCTGACCCCTCTGGGAACAAGAAAGGAGAAGCAGCTAAGACAAGGAGCTTATCCTCCCCCTCCCAGTTTCTTCTACATGCCCTAAGGTAATTAGGGGGTTTACCTTGTCTACAACCTCCACCCCAGAGACTGCCTGAAACTGCCTGAGCAGAAGCTTCATAAAGGGCTCAAGTCCTTCATTCCCTAGGGATCCTCATTGAGAGCCCCTCTCAACATCTCCTCAAGAACTCTTACTTTCTCAATGAACCCCTTTTTGCTTTACATCTGCCAAGTGACTCCAACTGATTATTCTTAATCATATCGAGAGTTCCTGAACTCGGACATTAGGCAACATCAGCGGTAACACCTGACCATATTACTTAGCCTAGTCCAACCTTTGGTCTGCTCTGTCATAATAATAAACTCCAGAGGCTGGACTTGGTGCCACAGACTTGTAATCCCAGCACTTTGGGAAACTGAGGTAGGAGGACTGCACATTTGAGCCCAGGCCAGGCAATCCAGTGACTTGGTGCGACCCTATCTGAAAATTAAAAATGAAAAACAGTCTAGCTCAGTGTACAGGCCTTGGGTTCCCAATATCACAGTGTAGGCGGATAGACAGACACACAGATATAGACTGATTCCAGGGTTTTGACAAGATTCTGGGAGAGGGAGGCCTGTATCTTTCTATTTCTTCTGGGATTCAAAAGTGTCTATAATAGAATGCATGAGAAAATAAAACCCCACTAAATTCCTATTGAAGTTTTTAACCTACCAAATTCACAAAGCAAATAATGTTTTAAAACCTATTTGTTGGACAATCAAATATGGCAACCTCAGCTGGGCATGTTGGCGCACATCTGTAATCTTAGTCACTCTGAAGAAGGCTGAGGCAGGAGGATCACAAGTTCAAGGCTAGCCTGAGCAAGTCAGGGAGACTATTTAATAATAATAATAATAATAATTAATAATAATACAATGGGCTGTAGGCACAGTTCAGTGGTTAAGAGCACTTGCCTGGACAGTGTGGGGTCCTGGGTTCAATTCCCAAGCACCACATATCCACATATTCTAAGTGTGGTAACACATAACATACTTATAGAAAATAAATGAATAAATAGAACATAATGGCTCACACCACTGGTCCTGGCTCCAAAAAAAAAAAAAAAAAACAAATAAGTACATAAAAAGGTCTAGGGATATAGCTCAGTCCTCCCTGGGTTCAATCCCTAGTACAAACATAAAAAAAAAAAAAAAATCTGACCTCAGGTAATAACAGAGCAAATTAAAAGAGTAGTTTCAATGAAAAGTTAGGAGGTGTAGTAGATAGGTCTTGTCAATTTTTTTTCTTGTTAATTTTCTTAAAGACCTTTAGGACTGGAGGAATGGCTCAGCGGTTATGAGTGCGATTCCCCAGCACCATATAAGCTGGGCATGGTGGCACACTCCTGTAAACCCTGGAGGACTGCTGTGAGTCCAAGGCCAGCCTGGGCTCCATAGTGAGTTCAGGACCAGCCTGGGCCACAGAGCGAGACCCTGTCTCATAAAAAAAAAGCAATAAAAAAGTTTAAAATTTCTCTTGATTTTTGATTTAAACAGTCATGTCTCTTTGCATTCCTTTTTATAAGTTTGAGTCAATATAAAATATCTAAGTTACTTTCCAAAAAAAAAAAAAAAAAAAAAAAAAGCTCATTTTGGGGCTGGCAGTGTAGCTCAGTAGTTAAAGCACTTGCCTAACATACTCAAGGCCCCGGGTTTGAACCCAGCACCACATAAAGATTCGCCGGTTGTGGTGATACATGCCCATACTCCCAGCACTCGGGACTGCCTGAGTTTAAGGCCAGCCTGGACTACCTAGTGAGTTCAGGGCCAGCCTGGGATACAGGGTTAAGACCCTGTTTCAAAAAAATAAAAAAGAAAAGACAAAACAAAACAAAAGAATAAAATGTTCATTTAAAAGTATACAATTCAATTATTTTTAGTGAATTTACAGAGGTTTGCAGCCATCGCCATACTCCAGTTTTAGGGTATTTTCATCATCCCCACCCTGTGCCCCAGGCAAGGCCCAGCTGTTCATGGACACACCTTCTAACCTCTATAGATTTGCCTTTCAAATAAGCAGAATCATAAATTATGCAGTCCTTTGTGTCTGGCTTCTTTCACTGGCATGTGTCTGAGATATGTCCATGTTGTACTAAGTATTAGTAGTTCCTTCCTTTTTATTGCATCTCACGATACAGCTATACAACATTTGTTTTCTCATTTATCAGCTGATAATCACTTGTATTGTCCCCACCTTCCATGTAGGGCGAATAACGCTGCTTTGCACATCTGTGTAAAAGTCTGTGAGAGAGCAGTCAGGGGTCTTGTTAATTTGGATTAAATGTGGAGGTTGTAAGAACAACAGAGGGTCCAGGAAGATGCCCGCAAGTCACGCAACAGGATGGGTGAGGACTCCCAATCCACGGACAAATGGGAAGACCAGAATAGTAATGATGACACCCAGGACCTCAGTTTGAACAAAGGCCTGTAAGTCATAGAACGGGGCTTGCCAGGTGGGACAGCACTCTGGGAGGCTGAGGCAGGAGAAAGAATCATAAGCTATAGCCCAGCCTGGGCAACTTAGCAAGACTCTGTCTCAAATAAGCAATAAAAAGGGGTTGGGGGCGTAGCCCAGAACACAGGTTCCTTGCTCAACCCCAGTACTGGGAAAAACAACAACAACAACAACAAACCGTAATTAAAAAAAAACCCCAGACACGAAGGGTCACATCAAGCTGACAGGGCCAGGTGGATTTAGAACTTGAGGGCAGCTTCCGCTGACAGTCTAACACAGGCCTGGCTTTGAACATCTCATTCTAAGTGCAAAATTTATTTCCCAGGCCTAATAGTAATTCTCTGTGACACAGCCTCTTCTCTATAAAAGTCTGATCAAACAAGATGTTTGTATGACCTCAAATATTCCTTTTGGTTTGTATGGCGAGGACAGCTTCCACTTGCTCGGCATTTCCTTTTTTTAAAAATTGTGGCAAAGTATACATAATAGTAAAATGTACCACCATAACCATTCATGACTGTATGTTGCTCAGTGGCATTCATATATTCACAATTCACACAGTCAAACTACAATCCATTAACAGTCATCCACAGAGCTCTTTATCTCCCAAAACCAAAACCCTGTACTCATTCAACAATCCTCTACTCCACCTGCTCCCACGGCCTGCCAACCACTCTTGGACTTTCTTTTTCTATGAACTTGACCACTTTAGGTATCTTGCATATGCTGAATCCTACTGGATCTATCTTTATGTAAATGGCTTGTTTTATTTAGCGTCATGTCCTCAGGTTTCATCCATGGTGTGACCTATAACAGGATTTCATTCATTCTTAAGGCTGAACTGTTGCCCGTTGGATGTAAGTCCCACATCCTGCTCGCCCGTGGGCAGACGCCTGGCTCCCTCCACATTTGGCTGTTATATGAACGTGGGTGTATGACACCTGAGTTCCTGCTTGCTCAGCAGCTCCTCCGGTGAAACTAAGAGATGCAAGCGTATACAGATCTTTCTCTTCATTTATTATTATTTTTTAATTGTTTGTTTTTTGAGGCAGAGTCTCGCTCCACATTTCAGGCTGGCTCTGAACTCACTGTGTAGTCCAGGTTGGCCTTGAACTTACAGCAATCCTCCTGTCTCAGCCTCCCCAGTGCTGGGATGACAGGCATGTGTCACCATGCCCAGCTTGTGCGGTGCTGTGGAATCAAATTCAGGGTCTTACACTTGCCCAGCAAGCACTCTAAACGCTGAGCGACATTTCCTGCTTAGACAGATTTTCCTCATATTCAGTTCAGGCAAGCTGAAATATATGCTGCATCCGAGTACCAGGTAATCCCACAACCAGTCCAACCCTGGAATTGCATATCTCCAGCTGCTGAGGGAAGCCAGACTTCCTCCGACTTTAAGAGACACTAGGTATTACAGACTTTCCTTCAACTCCAGACCCACAATGTAGAAAATGGCTTTTTTTTTCTTTAAGGACTTTGGAGATATTGTTTTAAATCAAT
This sequence comes from Ctenodactylus gundi, assembly GCA_004027205.1. Classification (NCBI taxonomy): domain Eukaryota; kingdom Metazoa; phylum Chordata; class Mammalia; order Rodentia; family Ctenodactylidae; genus Ctenodactylus; species Ctenodactylus gundi. The sequence goes on along the minus strand of PVKB01003569.1, from coordinate 4,104 downwards.
GACTACATCAGTTCAAAACTTTTTTCATAAAATTCCCTTTTTCCCATATGTGTAGAGTCTTAAAAGTGACCCAGTTCTGTTTGCTTTTGAGATAAAAATGTCCAGTTGGAACTTTCTAACCCATGTAAAGGTTTCTGTAGCCTGCTAGGTTAGGCAGGCTAGCACTGATACAGTGGAATCTAACAGGGCAGCGCTTATCAGGGAATGAAGGGATGACGGGGTCAGGATGTCACACCTGATGGCAGAGGGAAAGATTAGACCACATCAGCAAAAAGGAAGAGAGGTTTTGAATTTCGTGTTACAAAGGAAGGATGCACATAAGGCCCAACCTTCATATTTCTATCTAAAAAGGAAAAAAACACTGCTCTCTGCAGTACAGCAGGTAGACAAAGCAGGCCTCTTGTGGAAAATACCAGAACAGGGCAATGTTTCCATTCTCTCAGGTGCAAGGGGCACTGTTGAGGCATGTCAAGAACTAAGGTAATAAAATCAGTGAGCTTCAAGAGCTCTAAGCACCAGGAAGCATCAGTGTCATTGTCATATGAGATGTGACAAAAAGCAGACCTCTAGGCAGAGCTGTGGGTCTCCCCACGACCAGGGCAAGAAAGCCACGTGGACTCGGCCTTCTAGCGCTTTCTCTTCTCCAGAGCGATTCTCCTGATGGGGCCTTATCCTGGGTTCAGGGAGCTCCAGGAATGCCACAGCTTCCTGGTGCACTTTCCCAGTTGCCCCACCTGCAACTGGTATGGAGGGTGGATCAAGAAATTAAACACAAGCTACCAGTGGCAGCAAGATAGTCCATCAAAACCCCTGGACCACAGCCAGGCCACACCGCATGAGCAGGTACCTCACAGAAGAGCTGTGGCCAATCTGAACTGATTCCACTATTTAAGATCCAAGGCAGGGTATAATAATTACTCATAATAAGACAGACATAAGAGGTCCTGTGACTATTATGGAGGCAATAAACCCATCCCACCTAGTCTTACAGGATATTGGCAGCTGTGTAAAAGCCAATATACAGTCTCTTGTGGTGGGAAACCTGTCTAAGGAATGACTTCGTCTGGGGCTCCTCTGATTCAACTTAAAGGGGCTGGAGGAATAGCCCAGCGATTGGAGCGTTTGTCTATCAAGCACAAGGCTCTGAGTTTCATTCCCCAGCACCACATAAACTGGGCGTGATGGCACACACCTGTAATCCCAGCACTCAGGAGGCTGAGGCAGGAGGATTGCTATGAACTCTAGGCCAGCTAGGAAAACAAAGTTACTTCAGAACCAGCCTGGACTATACAGTGAGACCCTGTCTCAAATAAATAAATAAATCCAAACCCTGGGAAGGAGAAGCAGGGAGTTGTTTTTAAAATACTACACCCTTTTAATTTGGAAAGGTGAGAAATTTCTGAAGATCCATTCATAATTCTCACGTACAACAACATGAATAAACTTAACATTACTGAAATGTATATATACTTAATTAGATGGTTAAATTTAATGTTACATGATTTTTATCACAACAAAACAAAACAACAAAAGCAGAACCAAAAACAGCAAAGGCCCAGGTCCAACTCCAAATCCACTACATTACAAATTCCTGGGAATGGATTCCAGGCATCTCCACCATGTGACTACCTTGATTGTAATGTGGGTACCACTGTTTTGTACAGCTCCCCATACCACCCTTGTGGGCAGCTAAAAGAGACAGGTTCTCTGGGAAGCACAACTACCAGTCAGCTATGGATTCTGGCTGCCTTAGCTCAAGGATACTCATTAATAAGCAACCAACTGTACACACTTCACACAGCTACACAGCTTCCTCCAAAGAAATATGGTTCGATATGCTCTTAAGATGAGAAAATGCCTTTTCAAAATAAACTCTGACTTTACAATAACAAATGATTTCTCTCTGTACAGTCAGAATTTTCTGATGAGTAAGCTAACCCATGAGAATAAGGGCTCTTTTGAAGTTCCACAGACGCTGATGGCCACAAGGGTCCCATGTGGTGACTATGGGCCTACAGAAAAAATGTTCTTTCTTCCAACAAAGCCAGACTTAATGCCAGGAAGTAGCTCACCCACTTGAAACTCTGGCTTATCATCTTCAACTGCCAGGAAGTGAGGGCCAAGCATACTTGGTGTATATAGACCAGATAAGAAATTAACAGCCAGATAAGGTGTCACAAAGCTGCAGCTTGGGGTGAGGCAAGTGTCAAGACTCAAATTCCTATAGAGCCAAAAAAATAAAAAAGGGAGGAAGAGAGAAAGAAGAAAATCAGGGGGCTGTCCTGTCTAAAGGGCTCTAACAACCATGCTGTTGCCTTGCAGGCCCAGTTCTCAACTTCTTAGAACAAAGCTGGGCATCTGAAATTTTACGAGAAACTGTCCTTCTTTTGGGGGGTTGGGGGGGGGCAAAGTCTCACCCTGTAGTCCAGGATGGCCTTGAACTCATGGCAATCCTCCTGCCTGAGTCTCCCTAGTGCATGCACCACTACACCTGGCTCATGTGGTTGGTGCTGGGGAATCGAACTCAAGGCCTTCAGCATGCTAGGCAAGTACTTTAAACACTGAGAGATTCTTTTTGGCCCAAATTATAAAATTTTTAAATACTGAAATTCTGAAATTAAAAAATAATCAGGTCTTGGGGCTAAAACAATAACACATCAGTTAAAGTGCTTTCCTAGCAAGCTCAAGGCCCTGAGTTTTATTTCCTAGCACCACATATAGCTGGCAGTGGTGGTGCACACCTGTCATCCTAGCACTTAGGATGCTGAGGCTGAAAGATTGATCGTGAGTCCGAGGCCAGCCTGGGCTACATAGTGAGTTCAGGACCAGCCTGGGCTACACAGGGAGACCCTAGAGACCCTGGCTCAAAAAACAAATGAAACAAACAAACAAATCAGGGCTGAGAGTGTAGCTCAGTGGAAGGGCAGTTGCCTAGCATGTACAAGGACCTGGGTTTTATCCCCAGCAGACACACACAAAAAAAGAATTTTTGAGCTACATGCATGTGTTCCCAGGTACTTGAAGGCTGAGGCAGAAGGGTCATTTGAACTGAAGAGTCCGAGCCTAGCCTAGCCAACATAATAAGATCCCACCTTAAAAACAGCCAAGTAATCAAACAATGTAAAAAACAAAGTCCAAAACACATAAAACTGAAAATCTATGGGTCAAAAGGAAAGAGAGATTGTTTGGTTTGCTGCTATTGTAATCACTGGTGTAGTCACAAACTACAACATGGATTCTAGTCATGACCTGGCAAGTTTTGTGACTCTATAACCAATTTTCCTGGAGTTTATCTTACAAAATAATGGGGATTATAAACAGTGCCTTGAAGACCAAATCTATGATTCTATTATTCTCTATTAGTGGGAAATGCAGGGCCCAATGCCCAGTATGATTTTATATACTCAAAGAAGTACGGAACAAAAATTCCTAACACCTTGACATCAGCCAGGCCCAGTGGTGCAGGCCTGTTGTCCCAGCACTACGGGAAGTTGAAACAGGAGGATCATAAGTTCAAGCCCAGTCCAGGTAACATAACTACCTATGGAGACCTTGTCGTAGAATTAATACTAAAGAATTAGCTGGAGGTAGTAGGGTTAATCTCCAATACTATTTTTTTTTTTTTGTTAATTTCTTTAAATGGAGAAAGTGCTTTAAGAGCCAAAACTTTCTAAGTACCAACATTGTACAAGAAAATTTTGTATCTGACTTTTTTTTTTTTTTTTTTTTTGAGACAGGGTCTTGCTCTGTAGCCCAGGCTGGTTCTGAACTCATAGTGGAGCCCAGGCTGGTCTTGGACTCATGGCAATCCTCCTGCCTCAGCCTCCTGAGTACCGAGATAACAGGTGTGTGCCACCACGCTCAGTTTATGTGGTGCTGGGGAATCAAACGCGGGTATTTAGTGCTTGACTTAGCTCTTGCTAGGCAAGCACTTTAACCACTCAGCCATTCTGCCAACCCCTTTATGTGATGAGTCTAAGTTAAAATATAGGTGCATCAGGAACACTGTATGAAATCACCTTATGGCTACATAAATAGGATGGATATATATAAATGTGTGTGTGTGTGTGTGTGTGTGTGTGTGTGTGTGTGTGTGTGTGTGTG
>PVKB01003568.1:0-192593 GCA_004027205.1 Ctenodactylus gundi | reverse complement strand
CTTCAAAGGTCCAGGACACCAGTCACAGCCCTAGTTCTGGGTTGGGTCACTTTAATACCTCATGGAGGGCTGGCAACTACCCGTGAGTGGCTGGACTTGACCTGGCCAATTATTGCTAAAATATAAAGCAAAATTCCAAGTGACTTTCAGCTCCAGTCTGAGGCCTCCGTCTTGCAGCTCTGTCCGTGCAGTTCCGCCTACCATGCAAGGTGCTCAGACTGCAACTGGAAACGAGATCTGACGAGAGGTCTAGCAGACCGCAGACCACCACTGGCTCCTGCTTACACAGGCTGAGAGAAGCAAAGCGGGAGGGGGGGGGGGGGGGGGGGGGGGGCAGGACAGGGTCCCTGCTGGCTGCTTGCCGCTGGCCTGGTGGGGTAGAGGCGCAGTGTCCCCTGCCCATCTCTATGAGCCCTGCCTCATTTCGCTCCCTTCTCAAAGCCGCCTTGGCTCCCTCAGAATAAACGCATGCACACACACAATCATTACCTTTCCTCGCCAAATTAAGAGTGCCGGGAAGGTTGAGCAGCCATAAATTAGACCTTGTCTGGCTCTGTGTTTTGCCACTGAGCCTGAACATAAGGGCCAGCTATGCAGAATCTCCTTGGGATGGAGACAGAGTGGAATCAAAGCCAAAATCCAGCACTTGTTCCGCAAGCCCAGACCTCAGCTCCGGAGACCTGTGTGTGGTTCCCACCACGGGAAGTGGGCACCAAGTCAGCTGCTCCTTTAAGCATCTCCTGCCATGGTGACACGAAGTTATTGGAAATAGCAAAGAGATGGTTTTAAAAATGAAGGTGCAGTGCTACAGAAGTAGGATGGAAGAAATAAAAATCGGTAAAAAGGAGACAAGAAGATTTTCATTTTAAAATTGTAATTTTGAGAAAACTATAGCTTCAAGACATAGAGTTACCTAAGGTTTCATGCCTTTTTGACTGTTATGTCTGTTTTCTCTTACCAGCTTCTTACACTTTAATTCCTAAGAGTCTCACAGATATAATAAATCTATAAATCTGGATTTGTTTTTCTACTGATACTATAAATCCACAGATTCCATACATCCACCTTCAAAGGATGAGCAATATTAATCGGTGCCATATTACTATACCTTAACACATGAAAACAATTTGTATTTTCCCCTACTTGGGAGAGTCAATTTTTGCCTTAGTCCACTATCAACCTGAAAGGTACTAGGTAAATAATAGATAAGTCAAAGGATAAACATCCTAGATCATCTATCTTGACTGCTCCAACAACCCCATCAATCGCAGACCATGGTTGGTCTCAGTACTTGGGCTCTGGCCTTGCTCACTTTGCATGTGTACTTCTTTGGTTCAGCCTAATGAGCCTACCTACTCCTTTCACTGATGGTGTGTTCTGAAATGTTTTTCTGCAATGTGAACTCAAGAACCTACCTAGGGCTAGTTGAAACCCCCATCCTCTTTAAGAGGACTTCCTTGGACCTTGTTTATTGGTGCTACAATCTTGCAAGCTCATTTAGTTGTATAACTTTAGGAATTTATGTAACATTTCTGAGCCACAAGGACCTCTCCTTCGTGGTTCTTTGAGAGGACTGCAATAGCTGAATCATGCTGGTGACACTCTAAGTATGGTCCCTAGATCAGCATCTCTTAGGAATCTATTAGAAATATAAATTATAAGACTCAAGTCCAAACCTAAGAGCTAGAAAACAGGGAAAACTCAGAAGTCTTTGGTTTTAGGGAGACTTCCAGGGGATCCTGGTGTAACTTCAAATTTGAGACCCATTGGTCCTTTTTAAGGCATTGAGTAAGTATCTAGAATGGCAAGTACAAATGACAGTCTCTATTTTTCCATTTCCCCATCCAGGAATAAAAAAGCAAAAGGTTTCTAAAATTCACATGGCTTCACAAGAATTCAATTCAATTGAACTATTTGCAGGAAGGTAGCTCTGTGCCTCCCATCGTGGAGATACAAAGAGAAGTGAGAGAGATCGGGTGACACTCAATTCTGCGTGTCGCGCTGAAGATCTGCACTTTTTTCTAAGGAAATGAAGCAGAAATGAAAATTGTCAAAACCGCATTATTACATAGTGCTAGTTCTCAAGACCTTATCCTGGAGGTTACTTGCCTAGGAGTAAAGACATGTCTTAGTCAATTATGCCACTAGCATTTCTAGAACCTCGATAAGTCCAATTCTTGTGATCTTGTGATCTTTGTTTTCTTTCTCATTACTTTAGAGATAAGACTTCATAGCGAATGTTCTCTAGTCATCTGAATGCCGGGGCAGAAGTCACCCCATCAGTGTGGAGCCCCCTACCCTGCCACTTCTGGATCCGTTAGCCTGAGGCGAGCTGTGTAATGATTCTGGCCTTCTGTCTCCTTGCCTTGAGGATAGACACTATCATGGGCGCCCGCACATTTGTTTTGCAGATTAGACAGCTGCATGTGAAGAAATTTAAGCAGCAACAACATCGCAGGTTATAACTTCGCAATTAAATCACAGGGAGCTGTTCTGGAGGGCAGGACACAACATTAGGGATCTCCAAAACATGGCGGGAAAAGCATGGGGAGGGGTAGGCAGTGCATGTAAAGCAATCTGCTCCACTGCCGCCGAAGTCAGAGGAAGAGCAACTGTCCAGCACAGGGCGACAGGAGAGCCTCGCGTAGGAACAGGACCAGGTACCACGTTCATCAGACAATTGTAGTTAAATAAGGACTGGGAGCATCCAGGCAACCTAGTGGCTAGTAGGGCAAATCCAAGCTCCTAGAACCCACCTCTAGGAGAAGCCATTCCGTAACTCACCCATGTATGACATGAGATATCTGATGTAGCAGCAAGCTTCTTTGGGTTTTCCCCAAGACACAATGAGAGTCAAACTTACCACGTACAAGAGTTCACTGCTCTATGCTAGAAAATCTCTTAAGACAGAGATTAAAATTTCCTGTTTTTCATGGTTTTGCAGTCAATGTGGAAATCTGGGTGGTTTAGCCAATTCTTTGTTAGAGTAGTCCAGCACTGTGGGCGTGCTCTGAATCATTGATGTCACTCAAAGAAACAGAAGCAGAGAAAGCCACACAATTTTTACCCTGGGTGTTGACTTTCCACCAACAACCAGTATTGATTAAAAGTGTATTTCCCAGATTGTTCCACCTTATTTCTCCTGTATTTTTGAATACTGATGTTTTTTTGTTTATAGTTTATTTTTCTTTTCTATTTATTATCCTTGTTTAGATGTCTGTATTTCACACTATTTAATTTAGTCAACTTTTATGAATTTCATGTTAATGGGCTTTTGCTAGGCTATGCCATCCTATTTTTTAATTGTTATTGTTATTACTGTTATTGTTACCTTTTGACTTCCCCAAGTTTTCCCTTCCTCTCATCGCTCACACATTTCCTTTCATAGAGGTGAGTGTGGACTCTATGGCAGGTGCTTCCCGGGACCAGCAAAGGCTTCATTCACTTTTCTGCACCAAGTCAGCTGCCAGGTGGAGTTTCTTGTGGTGGTAAGAACACTTCCTACTGGAAGAAGCATGATGCCAAACTTGAAGTCATCAAATACCACCAGGTCAGGTCCAGCATCACATGTAGCATGTGCTGTGTTTTACTGACCTCTCTGTTTGAGAAGAACATTTATTTCCCTTGTGTTACAAATGTTATAACATTTTGGAAGTGACAATGAAATCTCCACAGATCAAATCACAACAAAGTAGAATCCTATCACTTAAAAGAGGGGAAACATGAATCTAAGATTGATAGAAATCTAGAAATTCTAAAAGATGATGAAGGGTAAGACTATTCTCCATGGAAGGCTTGAATGGTATCATGGAACTTGTAAGAGCAGGTGAAAAACGTGAAGTAGGAACAAGGGCCCAGCATATGTGCAGAAGGGAAAGCTACTTTGTTTTTCTCACTGATCCTGCTCACCAAGAGGCTATGCCTTTCCCTTCAGTCAACTCTCCACATGCCGCCAAGCCTGGTGCCCCTACCCAGGACACTCCCTCGCAAAGTGTCCTCACTCACCACATTTGATGTCCTTGCTGCCTAAATTCTGACACACAAAGAAGTTTTCCTGTAGTTTCTGTCCACTTGGACACAAACACCAAGCAAAGGGAAACAGTGTGCCACTGGGACGCCTGGAATCGAATCCCTTCCCGTTTATTCTCTTTAGAATATAAGAGAAGAAATTTACTTTTGCAGCAATCTGTTTCTAAAAATGAGTCAAGTAGGAGTTTGACACTTGACACAATGCAATTTGATGCTGGGAAACAGCAAACACCTTATATTGGGGAATAAGCTTTAGATAAATTCTAATGCATTACCTAGCTTTTTACTAGATGCTTACAAATAGATTCTTACTCTGAAGAAAATTGGCCTAGCAGCCCTAAGGAGAAGGAAAATATTTCATCGGCTCGAGAAGCCTATTTTTCCCCTGTCCACTTGCACGTAAGCTCGACTGCACAGTGTTTACCAAACACATTTGCCTTTATGATCTTCCCTGGTATTTTCTGATTTGGTGCTGATGACGTACTCTCCACCTGAGTAGATGCTGGTCATCCATTACGGCCCAGCTCAACCATGGCTGCCGGCTCCTCCTCCCATGCCCGTGCATTACTATGGCAACCTGCATATTTATTTATCACAGCATTTACTACATTGTATTAAAGTCCTTTCTCGGTTGTCTCCCACAGTAGCCTCTTAGCTTTTCAGGGGTAGCTATCCTGCTCATTCATATTAATGGTGATAAATTTACCTGATTTTTATAATCCTGGAAGACAGTAAAAATTCAGAAACCCTTCCTTTTTTGTGTTGCAAGAACTGTGGACTGCATAGAATTCCCTTCCCAGATAATTTAGATAAGACAGTCCCTTATTTTCCAAGGACAAGCCCAGGCACAGATCCTCCAGATGTCTGTTCTTTGCGTCATAAATACTTAGTGATCCACTTTTCCCCATTGATCAAGCAGAACAAAATGCCTGTTAAACAAATTTGGTTAAGATTTTCTCTCTTCCCCAGACCCTTGGACTTTGGCTCATCTTCAGACTGAGCCCGGAGAAGCTCCTTCTGGCCTCCAGGCAGAGCATCCTCTGATCTGCGGTCCCTTCGTGCCGTCTCCCCACTCCGCTTCCCACACTGGGCTCTTTCTCATCTTCCTTTCTCCTCCATATGAAAGCAAACCCTTTTTTGCCTAGTTCTTGAGTGCCTGCAGAAATTATGGTCGCAGCATTCTCTATTGCAATAGCTCCTCTCCTGGGCTTGCAGTAATCTTTTCTGAACAAAATCTCTCTTTAAAACGTGCAGATTGGTTTTTTTTTTTATAGATGACAAAATATTTACTATCATGTAGTAAGCGCTTGGTAAAAGTTTAGAAAGTGATTTCTTTTCTTACCTTTACAACTCAATATTCCTGATTAATAATTAATTTCAATGGTTTCTTCTATTTATTCTTCCTGTTGGCTACAGATGTTCTCATATTTACCACATTCTCCATTATCCTTCCTTGCGACCTTCACAGACACTTGACGAGAGTTATAATTACTTGGTAGAGTTCTGATTTTTAAATGGCTTTTCTGATTATGATTACTTCTTACTATGGTTTACACCTATTTGTTATTTGCTATGAAAAAATTATTAAACTTTAAAATTTCCCTATTTCTACTTATTTCTGTCTTTATTCAAAAATTATTTAACTTTTTTATTTCCTAAGCAGTGTACTTTTAAACTATACAACAAATGCACAGAAAATAAATGGACTTAAAAACTTAAATGACTGTAACTCTTATAGATATTTTCAATGTCAACTCACATTGTCAATAATAGACTCACAGACAAACTTTAAAAAAATGAATAGAACTGAATAAATATAAAACTTTCAGTTAGATATGGCTAGTTGAGCTATGAGTTTTTTCCTCTGTGGCTGAAATTTTATTTACAGGAGAGTAAAGGAACTTTTAAAAATGCATAAACCTAGAAAACAAAGAATATATGTGATGATGGTAGATAAGAAGAAGCATCGGTTTTTGAGTTTTACAGCGAGATGGGCAAGTACCGTGAGTAACCAGAGAGAGGAAGCCAGTGAGAAGCAAGCCACTTGGCACCACAGCTCCTGGAAAGGCTCAGGATGCAGAGCCCCCAGTGAAGAGGGGGACAGGTGGCCAATTAGGAACTCCCTGAGAGTGATTAGTGCATCGACATCTAGACCCACATTCCACAGTAGGGACTCCCAGTGTCTGTGGGGCGGGAAAAGGAAGAGGCTCCAACCAAGCTTAGCTGAAGTCAAATTCAAGGGGACAGAAAGGGGGAAGTGAAAGCCTACATGCCAACCTGAGAGGCCACTAGCCCATTCCCCACTCAGCTCCTAGAAAATTGGCAATCACCCTTAATCAGGAGACTGAGAAGGCATCTCTGTTATCATGCTATTGCTGGCTTAAGAAAAAAAAAAAAAAAGGATGCTGAGGATGCTGATATTCAGGAGTTTTTCAAGCCAAGCCTGGCGACTCTGGCCTGTAATTCCAGCACTCTGGGAGACTGGAGCAGGAGGATTACAATTCAAACCTGGATAATAGGAAGATTTAGTGAAACCTTATCTCAAAATAAAAATAAAAAAATGAGCTGGGGCTGTAGCTCAGGGTTCAATCCCTAGTATGACAAAAATAAAATAAAATAAAAGAATACTACAATCAAAAACTAGCTGGCTACCTTACCATGCCACCCTGTTCCTCACCAGGTGACCGTAGCACTCTTGTGCACGTAGCACTTCCACACAGATTGTTAATCTTTCTGCTTGAGGGACAATTTGTCAGTCAAGGATTGGCAACACAAAAGGAAACTTTTCCAACAAAAAAAAAGAACAAAAAAGCTCAAAGGCAAAAAAAAATAGAACCTGAAGAAAGTAAGAAAACTCAGAAAGAAAGAAGAATTAGAACTAGTATCTCCAAAGAGATAAGAAAAGGCATTGCATCTGTGGGGGAAAACACATAGATACTATCAACAAGAAAGAAGAAGTAGAATATTTTATGCAAAAAAGTACAAGCCAGGAAAAGACTACCACGTTGGAGAAGTTATCAGAAAGAGAACAAAGAGACAAAAAAGGAGATTTTTTAAAAGTTTAGAAGTAATTCTTAAAAATCAAACATTGAAGTATAAGCTTGAAAAAGTAAATACGAGAGAAAACAGAAGAGGAGACCTAATGAAGACTGAAGTAAGAAACTTCCCTGGAGAGAAGATCATGCTGTTTTGGACTAAATGAACTCAAAGTGGACAAATGGAAAGGCCCGACCAAATGCAGCGATATGGAATTGCAGAACCCCAGACGATCTTTCTGGGGAAAGGCTCCTGGAAGGAAGGAACAGTCTTCGTGTGAAGGATGGAGGATTAAAATAGCCCTGGACTTAATAGCAATATTAGCAGCTTAACAATGAAGCAATGTCTTCAGAAGGCTGGAGGAAATCACCTTCCAATATAAAAATCTGATACCAAGCTTGGCTCAGCATGCAGAGTATCTGCCGAGTCCACTCTCAGCAAAATAATGACATAAATCCAGAGGGAAAAGGAAGTGAGATCAAGAAAATAGCAGAGAAAACACAAAGGAGAAATGGTGAGTTTCAAAAAGGATGGAGAGGAGAGGTGATGATGGATCGCAGTAGTGCCGCAGGGCTGGGAGAATGATGCAACTCTGAAAGGAGGGGCTTTTCTAACAAAACAAATTGTTAGGTGACGTGTTTGGGTGAACTGCAGGGAGAAGGAGTCCTGTCGTCTGTTGAGGTTGAATTACTGAGAGGCGAATATACCACAACCTGTGATCAGAACCGTAATAAGAAGCAGGCGTCCAGCCTGCAGCCCACTCGATCCCCACACCTTGCTCCTTACTCGGACAACAGACCAAGACCTTGTCTCAGTTAAAAGGGAGGGACCTTGCACAAGCAGACAGCTTTGCAATGGAAACTTTGGGTGTAAGCAGAGCCGCAGCATCTGTCTTTGCAAGGAGGAGCAGGGAACAGAGCTCCGAGCCATCTGAGCAGGGCATCCCGAAGGGCAGGGTGTCAGAAAGAGTATCTGTGAGGACAGCTAGTATTGGCTTCTGGTGAGGATATCTCTCTATGTGTGGCTTTGAGGTCCCCATGAACCTCTGAGTGCTTGGGGAAGGTAAGGCTGAGGAAAAGCCAGAGGGAGGCTTCTAAGCATCAATCTAAAACTAATGGCCAAGGACAAAGGGTCTTTATTTTTTGTAACTGGACGCTTAGAGCATTAAACATATTCTTTTTTTATTATTATTATTTTGAGACAAGGTCTCGCTCCATAGTCCAGGCTGGTCTTGAACTCACTATGAAGCCCATGCTGGCCTTGGACTCATGGTAACCCTCCTGTCTCAGACTCCCAAGTTTTGGGATTACAGGTGTGCGCCACTACGCTCAGTTTATATGATGCTGGGTAATTGCGCTGCGGTACTTAGCACTTGACTTAACACTTTTTAAGCAAGAGCTTTAACCACTGAGCGATTCCTCCAGCCCTCATTAAACATATTCTTATAAAAGGAACTTCTAACTGAACAGATGGCAAAAAATTGTGTAAGAAAGAGATGTCATCCCACTTTTTTATTTTAAAAATCAAATGTCATCAGATTTGTAATGTGTCTTAGTTATTATTAATATTTATGTAGCAATAATACTAACTATACCAAATATTGATTTAGCCCCAACTTGTGATTTAATTATTTGGAGAGATTGGGGAGAAGGGAAATTTATGTACAAGGTGGAATTACACTTTACTTATTATACTCTAAATGGTAAGTAAGATAAGAAGTCAGAGTTAATCTGTTATATTTTAAATATACAGGTAAATGCCAGGATATGTACCTAACATGACTGAAATTGTTTTCCTCTGCAACAGGAATTAGAGACAGAGGTACAGTGATGTGCAGAGAGGTACAAAGATGCTGCATCCTGTGAAAACACTGCTAAAGGGACTTATATTGTTGGGCTAGAGGTGTAGCTCAGCAGTTAGAGCACTTGCCAAACAAGTGCAGGGTCTTAGGTTTGAATCCCAGCACCAAATAAGCCAAGTATAGCAGCCTATACCCATAATCCCAGCATTCATACAGCTGAGGTAGGAAGATTGCTGTGTATGTGAGGCCAGCCTGGGCTACATAGTAAGTTCAGAACCAAACTAGAGTAGAGACCAAGACCCTGTCTCAATAAAAAGGAAGCGGGATTTATATTGTTATGTTGATAAAATAAAAATGAACTTAAAATAAACAGCATTGAAACTAAATACCAAAAATTAAATGAGAAAGAATACAAAAACTAGAAACATTTTTCAAATAGATAAACGCAGAGATACAATTTGCAGTGATAATGATGATTTCATTTTAGATGCATGGCACCGTCCAGCAAAGCTTCTGCGGGTTGTCATTCATCAATTTTATTGCTTTCGGTTTTTTTTTTCTTTTTCACAACATCCCTTCCAGTTAGTCTTCAGGCAACGTAAAATGTCCAGCATACATATAGCACATGATGAGGGGGAAGGGGAGTTAAGAAGAAAAGACAAAATCGTGTTTCCGGGAGATGTCTCTCCTGCAGAGAGAATGAACTTAAGCAGGAAAACATGAAAACGCCAATGAAAGACACACAGAAATCCATCTAAGGCAAATTGGAAGCGAACACACATGCTGGAGAGCTTCCAAGGAACTGGGGCATTTGTCGTCCGAAGCAGGATTTACGGAAACAAGCAAGTCAGGGATTTGTTCAAGGCCTTGAGCAGGAAAGAAAAGATGGTCTGTGATGGTGGCAAGGGAGGTGGGAAGAGGGACTGACCGGCCAGGGCCGGGTCAACAGCACGGCAGGCAAGTCAGGCCGCAGGGCTGGGACAGCCCGCTCACCTGGACCTGCCCCTGCGAGTCCTGCCCACGCCGTGCCCACGTCGGCTCATCACCTGCCAATCTCAGTCTTCACCTAAGCCACCAAGCACGCTCCATTAGAAAAAAAAATCATTTCTTCCTCTTTTAGTCTTCAACCAGGTCCAGTATTCTCATCTATTTCGGGTTCTTTTTGAGTTTTCCACAGGCGAGAAATCTCCCGGCAGCACAATTGTGTCCTTTTGTATTAATTCCCTTCCATTCTCATCCTGTGCTGTATTTATGATGGACATTTGGTGTTGCCTTTAGACACGCAGTGTTCTTGGATGAATGGAAACAACTGACATAAAAAGCAATGGACAGAAACCGACGTGCAAGTCATGGAAGCTACTGATATTACCAAGATATGATTACTCATAGAAATATGTTGTCTTTAATCGAATGACATGTAACCTGAGTATGGGCTTCGTCTTTTTGTTACTTCGGTGTCCTGATGCCAGACACTTGGTGGCTGTTACTGAATTCGCAGAAAGGCCACTGATCAGTCTGTCAATTAGAAAAGTTTAAATACATGCTACTAATTTAAGAGGTTCTAGATATGCCAGAGACAGCTGAACCTGATTCTAACATGAGAACAAGAATATTCAGGAACACAATGATCTTGCTATGTGTAAAATGACAGAAAAAAATGAAATGGCTTTGAAAATATGAAAATATCTGAAAAGGAGGTGAAAGAATAGCACAGTGGTTAGAGTGTTTGTCTAGCAAGTACAAGGCCCTGCATTTGACTCCCCAGCACCTCATAAGCCAGGTGTGGTGGTGCACACCTGTAATCCCAGCACTCAGAGGCTGAGGCAGGAGGATTACCTTGAGTTTGAGGACAGCCTGGGCTACATAGTGAGTTCTGTACCAGTCAGGGCTGCAGAGCGACACCCTGTCTCAAAATTAAAGAGATAGATAGACAGATAGATAGATAGATAGATAGATAGATAGATAGATAGATAGATAATCTGAGCAGTATTTATTTTCAGTGTGCACACAGGGATAAAGTCATTTAGAGAAGTTGAAACTTTTACATCATGGATAGATTTGAAAGTAGATCAGTTTGATTTAATTCAGCAATATTGAGGGCCAACTAAATGCAATACACTAAGATAGCTACAAGAAAGCAGATAACATATAGTCTTTGTTTTTTTTGAAGAGCCTGCTTAGAAGATAAACCAGTTATCTACAAACCATAGTACTACAAGTAACCGGAAACTGTGATTACTGTTTTGTCCCTTAATAGACGGAAATGCTGAATGAGGTCTGGATGTCAGGCAATAAAGCATTACCAGAAGCACTGGAGTTTATGCCAATATCTATGCATGCTTATGCTCAATATTGAATATATTTTAAATTTCTGGGATTTGAAGTCATTTAGATTCTTTCAAAATGAGTGTCATTGCAATATATGTAAACAATGTTTTTATTTCTTCTTTTTATAACTGAAGAGAACAAATGGCCCTGTTCCTTATTGGGCTCATAGGGAGCTCTCTCTACAGCTATTGAGAGTTTCATTCCCACTTGTGAACACAGCCTCCTGTGCTCACATATCTGAATTTCCCTTACTCCAATTGAAGACATCGACATCAGCTCACTCTTGGTGATAGTGTGAATATCATATTCATGAGAGATGTTAAATCAAAAATCCTTTAACTAAAATGAACCATGTTTCTAGGGGTTTCGAGTATTAAAAGATAAAATCAGCATTTTTGGGGCCATGTTTATTATGTGGAATGAAATCCTAAATCACAAAAGAATATGCCTTGGAAAGTATCTGAATGCTAAGTCTCTTTTAAATAGAATGTCAGATTTAGAATTACTGACCTGAAATTTTCCCTCCTGCACTTCAACAAATATCTATTACAGCACTTACTTATGTTAAATGATCTGCTTTGTGCTGTAAGGCCTTGGCTTCTCTCCTATGTTGTTTAATGGCTAAAAATTCTTTCCATTTCCAGTGACGTCTCCTCTGTATGTGACCTCCCTGCCCCTGCCCCAGTAGAGGCAGTCTTCCTGTACACCCTTTCAAGACAGTCTGGCTACATGACTTGTTTTAGAATCACAAGTTTAAGCCAAGTCTGGGCAACTTAGACTCTATCTTGAAATAAAAACTAAAAATGGACCGGGATATACCTAAGTGTGAAGGCTCTGTGATGGATCCCAGTACCACACACACACACACACACACACACACACACACACACACACAAGTGTGTTGGAAGGGAATATGAGTTCCAGAGCCTAGGCCTCAAGAGATCTTGTAGCTTTTGCCTTTTTAGCCATGATGTTGTATGGAAATCCAAGATCAAAAGCCACATGGAGGTAGAAAATCAGCTCCTCAGCCATTGCTGCTGCTGAGCTCACCTAACCCCTGGCCCCATACCCGAGTGTAGCCATGAGGAGATCCAGGAGAAAATATCAAAGAACCACATGCTCAAACCACAGAATCATGAAATAATAAATGGCCATTATTTTAAGCTATAAAATTATGGAATAGCTTACCATGCTGAAAACCACAACAGACCCAAATAAGTATTCCGAAACATATGACTCTAGCTTTACTTTTGGGTTGCGGTGCTGGCTGAAAGGCAGTGAAAAGGCGTTCGGTAAATGCTGGCAAAGCAGTGGGAGTTGCCATTAGAATCTGGGGAAAGGCATTCCGTTTATGGAGCGATGGAGCATTTGCAAAGCTATTTTCTGAGGCTCTGTACAACACAGCAAACGTGCCTCATGGGCCTGCACATCTGGCAGGAAGTTGACAGTGTCAACTGGCACTTTTTCTCTGTATGATAAATGATGTCAAGACAGACGAACTAAAGAAGGAAATGGTTAGTTTGTGAGCATGATTTAAAGAACGGCAAAAGGCCCTGGGTTTGCGGGGCTGGAATTTAAATTCCTCTGTAGTTTCATCTGTCCTGCTACCAATTAATGTGCAGCATGGCTTCAGCGTGAAGACCAACCCAAGGCTGCAGCTCGCAGACCTTCATTAACACCTTGGAAAGATTTAAGATGGTGCCGGGAAGACATTTCCAATGAGGTGTATAGAGCATCTACGAACTTCAAGGCACTGTTGTATAGTAGCTACCCGCCTAGAATACACAAGGGTGACTCCCCAAAAAGAAACTGAGAAGACTCGTAGGAAACCCACAATGTTGTTAGGAGTTGCGTTGATCCAAAAGAACTATGGATGTGATTCAAATAGAGAGATTGCTTAGCCCTACGGACTCTACAGCCAGTGACAAAGTGAGAATAATACTAAGCTGCAGGCATAAGTAACCTTATCATCTTCATTGAGGAATAATGTACCAATAAAATTATACATATTAAATATACAAAGCATGATGACTAGACATATGTACACAGCACCGTATAATTATTATAATATCTAAGTCAGTTCTCATATCTGTATCCTCACATAGCTTATTCCTTTCTCCCTCTGTCTGTGTGTGGGGAGGTGGTGTATGTTTATATGTGTGTGTTTGTGTGTGTTTGTGTATGGAGATAATTTCTTAAGAAAGAAAAGATGTCTCATAGGACAAAACCAAGAGGCAAAGCTAATTGCCAAGGAGGACCCAAGTCAGGACATCACTACAAAGAAGCAGAAGCTAGTTTATAATAAGAAAAAGAAATAGGGGAAAGTGGAGAGATGTCCCAGCTGGATTACATGAATGCTGTGGTCTAGGGGTGGTCATGTGTTTCCTGTTCCTCCTCGCTTTGACCAAGAGGGCCTTCTGCAGCTATCCACATCATACAGTGCACATACTAGCAGAAAATTTGTCATTTTAGGCCACAGATACTGATATCAACACCTGTTGATCCCAAAATACTGCACCAGAGAAACCTTGTCCATTTCTAGAAATGGTGGAATCCATGTGACCATAGCTTTAGACCCTGATGCCGATAACCGGAATGAGACTTTTGAAAGGTTAACAGTGTATTTTGCATTAAAGAGGAATGTGAGGTTCGTTGGGCCCAATAATGGATGTTGGCAAACAACTGAAGCTCTAACATTTTCTCCCTGTTTTTACAACCCTTTACCATAGGAGTCACTTTGTCATTTCTCCCATCAAACAGGGGTTGGACTTCCTTGATCTTTTAATCTGGACAGACCTTGTGAGGTGCTTTCACCAATAGAATGTGTGGGGCATGACCCTGGAAGCTCCAGCCTCCGAAGGCCTCGGGGCCTTTGCTTTTGTCCTCTTGGGAACTGTCCTGGGAACACCAGACCCTAAGGAAGCCTGGAATGAAAGAACAATCCAACCATTCACATGCTTCCGCTCTTCAAATGACACTCCCTCTACTCTCCCAAAGCTGCATTTACATGAGTAGGTTGAACAAAGCCTGGAAATAAGCACATAGTCAACTCACAGATTTGTAAGAAATAACGCATTGTGAAGACATCAAGTTCAGCAGTGGCTTATGCAGCAACGGATAGCTGAGAAAGTTCTTGCTCTTTAGGTGCACACACTTAAGAATGCATCACTGAATGATTGTGCTGAGTATCACGAGACATGGCAGCACTGGATAAAAATAAAGGAGTCTCAGTTTTGTTTAGAAAGACTGGGGAAGAGCTGTAGTGCAGACAATGTTATGTGTGGTGCTGTAACAAAAACACCTGAGTCCGGATACCCTATTGGTAAAGCAGTTTGTTTGCCTCACAATTCTGGTTGCTAGAAGTTCTGCACCTCACTGTGCTAGCACTCTGGTAAGGGTCCCCTTAACTGTGTCATAGCACAGCAGAGAAGTAGAGACATGGCCACACACAGAAGTAACCAAACGTGTGGGATGGCCTCTATTCAAAACCACCTGATCTCATGAGAACTCATTCACGTGTGCAACTCAATCTGGGTGGGGCCCAGAGACCTAATGTCATTAAGCCCCATCTCTTAAAAGTCCCTTACCATCACCACAAGGGAAACCAAGCTTCATACATGAACCAGCGGGAAACAAGCCTAGCCACAGGAATCCTGAATCCCCCTTATTGGTTACTTGAGGTAAGTGTACCATTTCCAAAAAGAGCCAGAGTGGCGTGAGAAAGTGAGAAAAGTAATTTTAATTTGTCAAAGGTACATCCCTCTATTTTCAGAAGAAAGTAAGAGCTACCCTCTCTGCATTTCAGTTAATAACAGGCTTAGGTTTCATCAGTCTTTATTAAAACAAGGTAGATAAAAACCGTCTTCGGGTGGGCTGGCAAGAATTTTACACTTCCAAAGGCACTGGGAGTCCCTAAGGCTTATTCCTTATGCAAACTTGATCCCAGGAATCCACAGGGAACACATAGAGGGTGTCATTCAGGAGTAAGATGGCATCATGTAACTAATTATCATTGCATAATCCTCATACAGGATGAGAATCCTTGCAATACTAGTTTCAATTCGCAGTCAGCATGAAGTCCCAGTCTTACATTTATCAGGACTCAAACTTGCAGTGGCACTCTTATCAGTCTTCCAGAGGACCTGCTGTGTTTCCGTTCTAACCACCTGTGTCTGAATATTAGAACACAGCACATCTACTTCAGTATATAGAAACAGAGTAAGTTACTGGACAGTTAAATGCCTGAAGAATCTGATTATTTATCCAGTATACTTTATGAGCACCTAGCACCTGCCAGGGGCTGCTGTCAATGCTTAGACTATGCCGAGGAAGAGAACACCCAAAGATCCCAATTCTCCATCTAGGAGTTTAGACTGTAGTGGAGTTAGAATGGAGTCAAACAAGAACAACTATAAAACAACCAATTAAGCAAGATAAATATAACATATACTATTTTTATATACTGTTTTGTTTAAAAGTGTGGAAAAAGAACAAGAGGGAGCCAGAAGAAGTGGGAGCACAGGGTATAGGGGAAGGGCTGGCAGCTCTAAAATGGATGGCCTAGGAAGCCCTCACTGAGAATGCAGGAGGAGAAAAAGAATAAAAGAGCTATTTCCCCCTCTAAAAGAGATATATTGTGAGCAACAAGAGAAAATATACTTGAAAATAAGATGAAACTTTCTCATTTATCATTTTTAAGAAAGTCTCAGCGAATGTTTCCTTTATGGATATTTGAGAAGCTGCTGAAGAGGATTACTCTGGTAAGAGGAATTGCACGGATTTGAAAAGACCCACATTTTCACTGAATGAGACATGGGACAGTATTCAGTGGCAATATGGCGAATTTTTCCTGGCACAAAGCAATGCTCTAGGTGAAAATGTAGCATATATTCTGCTCCAAGAAAACTAAACATCAGGACAGTGACCGGCCGTACACACAAGCAGGGAAAGTATTTCTCTGCCTGAAAGAAAGAGTAGGAAGAGGATTCGTGGGAGAAAATTTTACAGGCATGTAGAAGGAAATAACCAAGTCACTGAGAAAGAAGTAATCCACGACAAAGTCGGGTCATTCTCAGACTCCTCAGCAGCCAATCTGCCAGCAGGCAGGCTAGCATATCACCCTAGAATTTGTGAGGACAGACCCTGAGAGCCTACACTCAGCCAGGTCACCCTGTGCCTGGGATATTAGCAAAAATAATCTCAGCTACTCAGACACAAAAAAATCGTACATGCACAAAATTGCACAAAATTGTCCATGGTTTTCTTGAATAAGATATTGGAAAATCTAGGCCAGGACAATGAGCAACATACCAAAACATGCCCAGACAGAACGGGGAATCCTGGCTGGACAGATACTAAGAGAGAGAGGAATATACCGAGATGAGTTTAAACATTTACTTGAAATGTTAATTAGTTATAAAATTGATTGCTGTAAAGTATCTTAATGTGAGCACTTGCATTTTCCCCCACCATTTTTATTAATATATGTGTGGTACATAATGTTTACAATGAAATTGAGTATTTTGTGCGCATACATATCATACCAACTTTACAATCCCTTTCCATTTTTGGCCTTCCAAAACCATCTCCACCCTCCTAACTCCCACTATCACATCCATTTCGTTCTATAGAATGCCTGTATTCTGGGTTTCCCAAATCAGAGAAACCATGTGATATTTAACATACTTATTCTTCTGTGTCTGACTCACTTCACCACTCAAATCACCACTCTTTAGCTCAGCTTCCCATCCCTAGAATGGGCTACAGTGGCCAATTTTTTTTTTTTTAAGACAGGGTCTCGCTCTGTAGTCCAGGCTAGTCCTGAACTCACTATGAAGCCCAGGCTGGCCTTGGACTCAGGACAATCCGCCTGTCTCAGCCTCCCGAGTGCTGGGATTACAGGCGTGCACCACCACGCCCAGCTTATGCGGTGCTGGGGAATTGAACTCGGGTACTTAGCACTTGACTTAGCGCTTGCTAAGCAAGCACTTTAACCACTGAGCCATTCCTCCAGCCCAGTGGCCAAACCTTGATGCTTCTTCTCTTGCATTTTTAATTCAATACAAAAATAATTATAACATTTATAACCACAGTGTAAATAAAAACCAGAGTAAGAGTGGTGGAATGCATTATAATTTTATATTTCTTGTCTTCACAGAAGATGGTGTCATGACTGAAATATTTGAGCCTGCCCCTTCCCCCACTCATATGTTGAAATCCTAACTCTCAAGGTGATGGCATTTGCAGATGGGGTCTTCAGCAGGTGACCAGATCCTAAAGTCCCTGGGGAACTAATACCCATGTAAAAGAGATGAGAGGAGAAAGATCTTGTTCTTCCCTCCCACTGTGTGAGGAAAGATCAAGAAGACACTATCTGTGAACTAAGAAGTGGGCTCTGACCAACAAAAAAATCCGCCAGGGAGTTAGTCTTGGGTGTTTGAGCTTCCAGAAGTGTGAGAAATAAATTTCCATTGTTCATAAACTACCCAGTCAATGGCATTTTTAAAAGCAGCCTGAATAGATTAAGACAGACAACTTTTTTATTACAAAGTCATTATTTGCTATGAGCTAATTAGATGCAGGCTAAGATTGTCCTTGAAAAGTCTAACCACTGCTAATGGTGGAAGCACAAAGTTTCTCTCCTAAATTATCACCAGAAAAAAGGTAAATAAAAGTAAATATACACAGTAAAATATAGCAGTAAAAACTCATAAACAGCAAAAAGAAGAAAGCACTAAACAGTAATACAATCCATAACAGTTGAAACTTATAAAAGCCACATCTAAAATAACATAGAAAAACCTGACACAGTTAAGGAGACCAAAAACAGTGTATGTAGCTCCAAAATGAGAATAGGTAGAGGCAGAATTTTAATTATCTGATAAATCAGAATTACCAAAAAGAATAATAGCACAAATATGTACATAGGCATGTTCTCTAATCATTGCTGAATGTATAATGGATCATATAGGCTTTATAGAAATCAATCTTACAGAAAAGATTGATTAAAAAATGTTAACATATTAGAAAAATTTGACACACTTACAAATGTGTGATAACTCTTTAGGCCAAAATAGTTGAAAGATATAAATGTTTAATGAAACAGGAATCAAATTTAACAACACTTTTAGAATGATATGTTATATGAATGTGACCCAAGGAAACTAGAGACTTAGAGAAGGTCAACGAATGCAAGATAAATATACAAACTATATTCCATATCATATATTAGTAATCCTACTTAAGGAGATAGAATAAGTTGGCACTAAAAAGCAATAATCTTTCTTCAGCTATACAAAAGTGTGAAATATACACATTTGAAAACTTTTTGGGGGAGGGGACGGGAGACAGGGTCTTGTTCTGTCTTGCCCTGGCTGGTCCTGAACTCACTATGTAGTCCAGACTGGCCTTGGACTCACAGCAATCCTCATGCCTTAGGTTTCCAAATGCTGGGATCACAGGTGTGCTCCACAACACCCCACTTATGTGGTACTAGGGAATAAAATGCAGGGCCTTATGCTTGCTGGCAAGTACTTTAGCTGCTGTGCCATTCCTCCATCCCCTACATTCGAAAACTTTTAATTCAAGATTGAAATCAAAAGTAAGACAGAACTATCTCCAGGGATTATGAATGAGCAGGAATTGTCAAGGTGAAAGTGACCTTGAAACCTTATGCAGCAACTGAGGCAGATCTATCTCTGCAGGGCTAGCGTTTAGCACTCCTATTGTAGATGAGATGAAGTCAAAGGTTTGGGTTAGGAGCTACATCTGTGTCCACAGATAAAATGAGGAACTGAAAATGAGGACTTCTAGGTTTAACAAGCAGATAAAAAAAATTCTCCTTTTCTTTGGGCATCACATAAAATAGGACTTTCACCTACCTATTGGGGAGAAGAAAGAGCCCAAACCATAATTTGTCTTTACTCTCTCCTTGTACACACACATGGAGGCAGAGCCTAATTTCTGGAATAGAACTCCTGATACAAGCGACTAATTTAAAAATAGGTCCAGAACTAGTGAGGTCACAGAAAAAGCAACAAGGTGGCTCTCAGTGCAGAAAATACTTGTGGGAACTCTGTAGAAAATAATTTCCATCAAAATGAAGTTCTAAACTCCCCCCGCCACCCCCCCCCCAAAAAAAAGCACAAAAATAGTTTAGTGCCAGGTAGAGTCAGCTTGTATAAATATAGAAGAAATTGCAGCCAGGACTACAGCTAATATATTGATTGGAAAGGAGATTTAGAATCATGTTTAAAATATTCAGACATGTAAGAATGAATAGAAAATATCAGAAAGAATAAAACAGTATGAAAAAATAAGTGGACTTGAAAAAATTAAGTAGAAATTTAAGAATGAAAACTCTAAAAACTGAATTAAAACATATCAACTATGCCTTTAAAAAGAAAAAGAAACTTGAACACAGAACTACAACTATCCTCCAAAATTTTGGTCAGAAAGATAGAAACATGAAAAACTAAAAGAAAAGCTAACACCCTTAAAATTGAATGCGAATTTCTAATTTCAAAACAAGGAATTTCCTGTGGAAGTAATAGAAAATAATAAAAAGCAAACCAATAATTGAAGAAATAAAAGAGAATTTTTCAGAATTAAAAGGACTTGTGAGTCCTGAGAAGGACAGAAAGACTCCGAACTCTAATGCCGCATAGGCTCCCTGAGAGCAGGGACGGACTTAGTTCTTGCTCACTGCTGTGTGCCTCCTATCTGGAGAACACCTGGTAGGTATGTAATAGGTGTTCCGTAAATGTTTGTGACAGACTGAGCAAAATGAGTGAAACAAAAGGCATATGAAGAATCAAGTAGGAGCTTTTAATATGAACAAATAAAAATAAAACACCTTGATTCAATTGCTAAACACAAGGAGAAAATTTAAGAGAGAAAAACCAAATTACCTATAAAGGAACTGCAGTTAAACCAACACCACACTTTTTTCTTTCTTTTATTTTTGTGGTGCTACATATTGATTCTAAGTCCTCAAATGTGCCAGGTGAGTCCTCTGCCACTGCGCTCTACCTCTAGCCCTTTTCAGTCTTTATCTTGAGTCAAGGTCTTGCTAAATTGCTCAGGCTCCCCGTAAACTTGTGACCCTCGGGCCTCAGCTGCTCATATAGCTGGGATTATAGGAAGACACTACTATACCCAGCTACATACTCTTTTAAAGCAACCAGAATGCAGCTGCCAATAATAAGTATTTTCAAAATGTTAATGAAAAAGAATTTTATTCTAGAACTATGTACAAGGCTGACATTTTAGAGAAAATAAATATTTAAAAAAAAAAACGTTAAGGGAGTTGACTAGCCACAGCCTTTCACTTGAGTAAGAGTGAAATGGAACCCTAGAGATTGTACAGCAAGACATAGCAGTGAGCAGAGAGATTAGTAAAACATCTTGCTAAATTTGACCAGCTTAATTGCAAGTAATAATCACAGAAACAATAGTAACCGTGAGATTGAACACAGGGTAGGATTGGAACAGTGGGGGAAGTCATCTTAAAGTAAGAGATTTTAGAGTTAAATGAAAGCATTCGTTCATATTTTGGATGAGAACGGAAAGGTTGAGTCTAATTTTTAGCCAAATAAATTGCAAAATATTTATCTTAAATTTTTGTAAATAACAATAACAATTAATAACTACTAATCCAGTGTAGTGGAGATAAAGGAAAACAGAAAACAGAATTTGGTTAGACCATGGGCTGGGGATAAATCAGCGGCAAAGCAGTTGTTTATGAAGCACAAGACCCTGGGTTCAAGTCCACTGCCCTTCACATGCAAAAACAGTGCTTTCATAATAAATCCTTTTGTTATAAAATGTGAGACAAGGGGGATTGGCACTCTCATAACACTGCTTGTGGGAGTAGAGACCAGAGCAGTATTTCTGGAAAGCAATTTAACTCTGTGCACCAAGAATCATGGAAAATTTCACGGCCCACTAATTCAACTTCTTGGAACTTATCCTAAGAGGGGGAAAAACTGAAAAGGTGAGAAAAATTTTATATATTCACGCCATTATTTATATTGGTTAAAAATGGAAATAGCCTAATGTACAGCATTAGCCATGTTTTAAAGTATCTAGTCATAATTTGTGACTACTGCTATGGTTTGAAAGTGTCCCCTCCAAAATTCAAGCATTGAAACTGCACGGTCAAAGTGATGATACAAAGAGGTGGGCCCCATAAGGGGAGATCAGGCCATGAGATTAGGCCATTACTGAAATGAGGCCTCTTAAGAGAGGCCTCCCGCTGTGTGTGGCCCACTCACCCGCCACCTTGCCTGGACACAAGAACACTTCATCATTTGCCCCTAAAGGACACATCTGAGAATAGACATTAGGATAGCCCTG
This sequence comes from Ctenodactylus gundi, assembly GCA_004027205.1. Lineage (NCBI taxonomy): Eukaryota > Metazoa > Chordata > Mammalia > Rodentia > Ctenodactylidae > Ctenodactylus > Ctenodactylus gundi. The sequence goes on along the minus strand of PVKB01003568.1, from coordinate 171,043 downwards.
ACCAGACAATGCTGATACCTCGATCTAGAACTTTTCAACATCTGGTACTGTGTGAAATAAATATCCGTTCTTCATGAATTGCCCAAGTATTTTGTTATGGCAGCACAAACAAGACAAATAATTGGTAACCTGGAAGAGTAACCATGATATAATTTTAAGTGAAAAAAAGCAGAATAACCAAAACAGTTGACACTTAGTGAGTGCTAACTATGGGCCAAACATTTTTCTAAGCCTTTACTTGTGTTCATTCTTACTATTATCCGTACTTTGTAGATGACTAAGTTGAGTCACATTGTGTCAAAGTAAATTTTCCAAGCTCAACCACGTAGGGAGTCGTGAACCCTTGACTGAGACAATCTAACAACCACTGTGCTTAAGGTTTTTATTACTATAGTATCTTGTCCAAAGTCGTAAAGCTATTCAGCATAAGTTTAACTGTATGCGGATGTATGTGTATATAAGTAGAATGCATTTCAGATCTTAAAAAAATGGTGGTTATATGTAAGTGGCGTGATTTTTGGATGAGTTTTAATGTTCCAAATAAAGCTTTCTCTATTTTCATCATTTTCCATCGGGAGAAAGTTAATCCTTATGAGAACACAATGATTCCTGTTTAGCACAGAGCTATCAATCCACTTGGTAGCCATTCTGTGATATACTATTCTAATTAGATGTTTGCCTTCCCAGGTCAACACAGAAATATACACCTGGGCTCACCAATAGCAAGACAATAAAATGTACTGGTTCCTAAGCGACTTTGAGTTGTGAGCCTATTAAGAAACTAGTAAAAGCTGACACTTGCCTCTACTAAATGCATAGGCTCCTACAATTTCAAAGGATTCCCATATTCCTTGTAGTCAACCATAAGGCCAAAGATTGGTATCCCCAAGTGAAGAATGAATTGGTATTCCTCAAGTGAAAAAAAGATACCCCACTTAGTGAGCAGCTTCAGCTACCAACACCCCTGGAAGGACCAGCGAGGAAAGGATTGGCCGTGGTTTCTCTTCCGCAAAGGCATCGCTGTGTCACCCCAACCTGTGGATATCTGGGGCCAGAAAGGATCAAAGCAGTATGAATTTAAATCTATACATACAAACGTTGCGGTGACCACGGTGGGGTCAAGTCATACATGCCATGATGACCACTCTGGAAAGGAGAAGGAAGCTAGCTCAGTTGAGGGGCCAAAGGGAAGGATCCCGGGAACAATGCCTTTGGAATGCCTGTTGACTTAGAGGACGTACTGCGTGAAGATGAAGAGGGGAGTAAAAAGTAAATAGAAAAAGAAGATACTTTATTTTCCACCCTGATGTATCTGTTTGGAGAGGCAAAGCCTAGAGTTTAAAAATGAAAATACAAAGGATAATTATCATTTTGGTAAAAATAAAAATGTTTTTAGTCCGAGTTTAAGTGAAGACATAACTCTGTTGTGGTTCATACCGATAATACAAGCACTTTGGGAAGTTTGGGAGACAGAAGAACCACATATTTATGCCCCATGTGGGCAACTTAGTGAGGCCCTGTCTCAAAATCAGAAATAAATAAAAAAGAGCTCAGTGTGAAGGTTCTGGCCTCATACCTCAGTACCGGAATAAATAAATTCAGATACAGATCACTTCCTGTTAAGCAAGGTAAAATATTAAAAAGGAATTAGAGGTGTAAAGTGTATGCATCCAAGATGGGAGAAGTGTTGGAAGAAAGCTGCCTGCTTTCAGTACTGTATGACTTCCAATAGATGCTGCAATGAAGGAGGCTCCGGGCCCTGCCTGCGGGTGCATTGGGCAGAGCTATATTTTGGAGCATACTGATGGCGTGGTATAAAATTCATGCACTGCTGCAGATCATTTACTTTATTTCTTGGGATTCCCTGTAGGTCCTTACTGAAAGCATATAATTCAATAAGTTGAGACTTCTGACTTCCCAATCCACAGAAAATTAGAAACAAAGGAGGATTTCAGGGAGAACTACTAACAGCAACTGAAATTGACACCTGAGAGAAGGGGTCCACAACTTCTGGGTTTTAGATCAGTACTAGCTTGTGGCCTGTCTTGCCAGAGCCAAACTTCTGTGACAGATGAGCAGGGAGTGACCAGCAGGAAATGAGCAGGAGGAAGGACCGTCCTGTCAGCTTGTGCCTGTGATGCTCCAACACCACTGCCAACCAGACAGGAGGTGGCACTTCGCTCTCTTCTCTCCTCCTGTTGCTGCTTGTCACTGCAAAGCTATTCTCCAACAACCTACTGTGTAACAAGCACCCATCACTGCCCTCCTTGAGATAATGGTCTTCAACTAACCCAGTCAAAAAGATTGGGGATCACTGCCTTAGGGGACAAAAAAAAAGTTTGAAAAAGACAATAGAGCCAAGCATGGTGGTCACCCCTGAAATCCCAGCATTCTGGGGACTTAGGTAGAGGATGGCAAGTTCAAGTCAAGCCCAGGCAATTTAACAAGATCCTGTTTCTGAATAAAACAAAACAAAAAAAGCATATAGTTCAGTGTGAGGTCCTGGATTCAATCCCTAGTTCCACAAAAAAAAAAAAAAAAAAAAAAAGATATTACATAATTCCCAAAGAGTAGCATGTGGCTCGTGTAGGAGAGCAAGGCCCCACATTATCCTAAGAATCTTCATCATGGTGGGTGTTTCAGAGCTCAGGGTACAATGATTCCCAGGCAGCATCTGTTATGAGGTGTAAGTTGAATGTAGCAAGAAGAGGGAGTGCTTCCTTAAGATCGATCCTTACAAAGTCATCCCTCAGCTGTTTGGAAAATTGATTTCTTTGGAATACCCTTTCCCATCAAGAAGATACAAGGTAAATGAGGCATTGCAGCATGACTTGGGGGCACTCCAGAGATCAGACATCAGCCTGCACCTCTCAGCCTCTGGTGAGCCGACATGCCAACCAGTATGCATACAACCCCGCAGAAGCTCAGAAGGAAATCTGCTCTCACCAGAATTTATTGGAATCTGCCAGGAAGAGGGAACTCTGAGGAGAAAGAAGAAGCCAATCACAAAGAACAAGACAGGCAGATTTATTCCCCCAGTCTGGCGTGGAAGGTAACATCCCAAGCAACGGGGACTTCTATAGTGTGAGGCCTTTTCTTGCCTGTTTGGTACCAATGATAGATATAGAATATAGAATTTAAGAATTGAGAGAAAATAATAAAAAGCGTCTCCTTTCACAACATTATTATTAGGTGAGAAGAGTGGCCAAGCTTCACAGGAGATGGCACCCTCCAAACCCTTGCTATCAATTCATATTCTGCCCTTGATGCTTTTGCTGCTTCTATGACACTGTCTGTGCCCAGGGGGTCATCAGAAAGTCACTGGGCAAGAAGTGGGCAAAAGCACCCTATCCCTTCCTCCTTCATTCTTAAATTCAATCGCATACAAATTCAGACACCTGAATGGGAATGGGAATATTGACACTGGGAAGATTCTAGAAAGAGCTCTCATGCTTCCAACTTCTTGTAACAAGTCAGCCAGCCAAAAGAAAGCCACTGAGTCCTGTTTTGTGCTCACAGGCACCAATGAGGAACGACACCACCCTCAGCCTCTAGAGGCACTCCTGCTGCTCGAGGCGACTCCCGATAAGAACAGTGCGTAGGGCACTCAGGACACAAGCGGAGACATCAGGGCTGTCCACGTGTGGCAAAGCTCCCTAGCGTGGATACCAGATTTGAAAAACAAGACTCAAGACGCCCTAGCATAAGACCCCAGTTACTTCATCCCTAGCCTCAGCCTCATCTCTCACCATGTGGGCCATTAATTTTCATGTTCCATGGAAACAACTGAGGTTATTCCTGTAGGAAACCTTCGTTCCCAGGATCACTGCCTCCCACGCCCATTTGGCTCCAAAAGCCTCCCTCATGTGCACTTCCTTCACCCGCTTGCTTCTCCTTCAAGAGAAATAACCTCTCCAGAAAGACTTCTCTGAGGCCCAGCCAGCTGGATTGGGCGTCTCTTCTCTAATACATCCTCAGGACCTATGATCACCTGGTTGTAATGGGTTAAAGCTTGCCAAGAAACCCCAGCACTCTGGGAGGCAAAGGAGGAAGATCACAAGTTCAAACCAAGCCTGGGCCCTGTGTTCTACCTTGAATACTAGAGAAAAAAGAGAAAGGAGAGGAGAGGAGAGAGAGAGAGAGAGAGAGAGAGAGAGAGAGAGAGAGAGAGAGAGAGAGGGAGGAATGGGTTGAAAGAGGAGGGGTGACACATGCCAAGGTCAGGGAAAGCTGAGTCAAAGGGGAAGAGGCAAAGGAGAAAACTCTTTCAACTGAAGAAGACCTTCTTTGAACGAGGAAAGGAATGGCAGGTGATTAGGGTTTTAAAGGACAAGAACATATGGCAAAGAGATGGAGCCAGCTTTGCTCTGAGCAAGACTCCTGAACAAATTTTGAGCACTCAGAGGTTAGGTGGCACATGTGCTGAGAGCAGGCCCCAGTCTCAGTGCGGGCACATGAGGAAGGACAGGCCCACAGAGTCCAATCTCAGACCACCCTTGACATCAGGTGCACAGTAAATTCCTTCTATTTAAACCAAAGATAAGGTCTCCTTCATAAACTGTTGTAAGGATTAAATATAGCAGCAGGGCACAGGACAAAGCTCAATGTCTAGGAGCATCATTAATATAAGTGCTCTCCAATCCAGGACAACACTGTTATGGGTGCGAGTGCAGAACTTGAGATTAAATCCAGAGACACTCTGGAGTGCTGTGTACGGGGAAGAAGAAATAGAGGCAAAGAGAAGAGAAAACCAGCCAGAAGCAGAAAGAGAACACGCAAAGGGAAAACAACACATCACGTTAAAACTTCACAACAAAATTTATCTTCTCTTTATTTTCTTGTCTGATGTTGCATTTTGCAGTAGAGTAGCAATAACTTCTGCTGCTCTATAGTACACTCACAATAAATGGCTTTTGAGCTTGATTTACAATCTCAGCAAAGCAGGGCACTTAATCATTCCCAGCAGCTGTTTAAGGTTGTATATATCACCGCTCAAGAGTGATTATCTGGCAGCCATATTTAAAGAGCAAGAGAGCTGGTGGGTAGAGATGAACCTCCGGGCTCGGGAACTTGAGTTCCCGGTCTGTGCAGGGATTTCCTTCTAGGTCCTACAGTATCCTTCCAAACTGGTCAGAAAATGCTTCCTGGATTTATTGAGAACAAGGGAAAGGAATGAAGAACTCGGAAGACTGTTACTATAGGAAAGCTTAGAGTGCAACATTCTGCGTTGGCCAGGCGGAAATCTCCCAGTAAACACAGAATGCAGGTAGGACTATGACTGAAAATGCTCTTTCTGTACACCCTCTTTCACTGACTCTGGAGAAAGCATGGGTCGTGCCCCAGACTGCAGCGCCATTTCACGTGGAGTAACTTAAATGACCACAGCACTGACTGCCTTCACCATGAGCGGCCCCAAGAAAGGAAAGCTTGTTTTCATGTCCTTAAACTTTTGGCCCTCTGCAGAGTCTTTTTACCCCCCTCAACCCAATGAATGCGAAGCCTTTTATACTGCTAGGTTTTTAAGTGAGAGTTTAGGAGAAGCAGCTGAACAGGAAAGATACGCTGTGAACGCATGTTCACCTGGTCCTTCCGGGCCCCACAGCTGCAGATTCACTTGCCCTGCCACGGTGTCTGGGAGCTGTGTGACGCCTACATCTTCCTGAGGGGCGGCCTCCGGGTTAGGCGGGGACATGCATGATTGTGTTGTCTTCCAGCGACTCCATTTCTCTCTCATCCTTTCCACCTATAGGAGCAACGGCTTTTAAAGGCAAGCTTTTAGGGGGCCAAGTTCAATCAGTTCATTCACAAAGGGACGCTGACAGTGAGTAAAAAGCAGCTGAGGCCCAGACTAAGGGGAATTACTGTGTGAGTGATGGAGTATGTATGATTGAGAAGAAATGTTTGGGGAGGGAGAAGCAATTCAAAAGAAATATTGAAAGACTTGCTTGGCCACAGCACAGGACAAGGCACGTACACTTGTAGAGGGTCGGGGAGGCAGCAGTTCAGGCTCATTAGGTGGTCGTCTGGCTTTACTCTCTCTTTAATCAACAGCTACATAGAAACACATAACAGAGGTTGTCCTCTTTTACAAGTGCTTGCATCTGAATGGGAAATCATGTTTTGTGAACTTTAGACTCTGGAGTAGGGGCAAACCATCTTAGCAATGGAAGAAAGAAAGTGTGTGTGAATTCTCTCCTCTACCACGCACATAGTATTATCTCCAACTACGTGCTGCTATTCCTGAACAAACAAGAAAAGTGAGGACAAGCAGATTCTGTATCTTACCAAGGTCAGCTGAGATTTCACTTGCCAGCTGTAATTGTGCACACACAATCATTTTAATGCACAGAATGAGTAGGCAAAGATGACATCTTCTGCTGGCTCAGATTAGAGTCACTTTTGGTAGCACATTCTAAGCAACAATGAGTTTGCTTTGCCGGGCTGGGAATTTTAAAAATCAAAATTGTTTTTGTTATCATTGTTCCTACTATCAAGTAATTGAGGCAAAGACAGAGGATGAGGATTTCAATCTCTGGTCTTTCCGTTTTCTCACTGAGAATGTCTGATTTGGTGGTCCCCAACTTTGACAAATGAGTTATAGTGATGAAATTTATAGCCTGGCATTCTATCAGAGGAGTTAAGTCTGAGATATCACTTTTTCACCACTTACCAGAGAAATGACCTTGATGTAACCTCTCGGAGCCTCGATTTCATTAGCAGCAAAATATGGATATCAATGGTGCCTACGTAGAAGGATTCTTTCCTAACACATGCAAATCCTGTAATAAACCCTCCGTTGTGCTTGACCTTGTGACTGTAATAGTAGCCTTCCTTCTTCCCAGCTAGTTTTGCTCATTCCCCAATGCACAACAGTTGGGAAACTGACCACCACCAGAGAGATTCTGGCAATATTTTTGTAGAAAGAACAGAAAGTTAAGCATTTTCCTTGGTCTTCCTTAATACACCTTGGGATTAGGGGGACAGGGCTATCCGGTGGCCCTGGTGGGCAGCATGACACCTCTCTAGTTTGCTTCTTTTCTTAGATATATGAGAAATCCAGCCCTTTTCCTGTCACAAGTAGTGATCACTCAGGACCATCAAACTGAGTGAGACACAGACCCCAGCTACTTGTCAAAAGTCCTTTAATGCTCTTGCAAGAGCGGATGGGAGAGCCTAAATCCACTTGCTTATTTACAGTTTGAAGAATTATATCCCACCCACTGCCTTCAGGATTTTCATCGGAAGAAAGAACTTGCTTCAAGCTCATCTTTCATGGCCACAGTGCCACGTTGCACTGGCAGAGTTAGGGGGCTTTTGCTGCACGAGGCCTTTGGAAGTTGTTGCCAACTAGCAATGGCCAGTGGCATTCAAAGGAGCTGCTATCTCCCCTGAATCCATCGAACAGATTACTGCTAAACAAGAGAGAACCAGGAAAGGCTGATTGCTTTCCCAGAAACAGCAGTAAGTGGAGACAGACTGTCCCTGTGAACAGACAGACCCAGGCGGCTTTCTGTAGAGCTGAGTAAACACGATACTTTCAGAATGTGAAGGACAGAAGGTCGGAGATGTTAGAACTGCTCAATTTTCTATCATCAGATACCCTTAGGGCCTAGGGAGGGAAGTACCAGGAGATGCCTTCCTTGAACTACATGAGGACACCTGGTGACCTTCAGAAACCACAGAGGCCAGGTTATCATCATAGCCATTCAATGTGCTCATTATGGAAATTATGAAGGAACTGGCCAGTGCCGCATCTATTTTTTTTAATTTGCTTAAACTGAGCCAGTGAATCCCTCCCCTGCTTTCTTTCCTCTCACTCATGTTGGGAACCTGACAAGTCCTCGACACTGAGCCTCCTGATCTTAACTTCTGATGCCCAACCCCCAGTACACAGTGATCTGTCTGAGCCATGTGAGGCTGTCAGCATCTCTTCACGGTTCACACTCAATCACCTCTGCCTCTTGGTGGAGAGAGAGTTGAGTTGGAGAATGGAATAAAAACCTTGAATTTGGACCCTGTAGCTACTCTGTCTCTTAGCAACACATCAAAATCACTCAGTTTTGATGGTTGGAGACTTCTGAAACTTGAAGGGTAGGAATGGTAAGTAGGATTTAGTGGAAAAGCATAATCTTTATGTTCAGAGTAGCAGAGAAGCCCATCTCTGGGGGGATAGAAGCTTGCAGAATGATGGGAACACAAAAATTATGCACAATTGCCCTTCGGTATCTGTAGGTTCTGCATTTTTAGTTTCAACCAACAGAAGACTGAAAATACTGAAAGGCAAAAAATGTCACACCCGAACTGGACACACAGATGTTCTCTTTTCATTGTTGTTTAAACAACACGACATAACATTTACATGGCATTACATATTATGTATAGTCTAAAGATGATATAAAAAATATGGGAAGATTTTGCAGGTCACCTGCAACACTATTTCATTTTGTACAAGGGATTGAGCAACTACCAATTTTAGCATCTGCCAGGAATCCTGAAAAGGACCCCCCACCGATGCTCAGGGGTCACTATGTGTGAAACACGGGGCACAAATTCACTTAAAGGATAATCATTTATGATAATGGTAAGATGTTTCTAGACAGTCCCCTACAGAGGCTGCCAAAGTGGAATACAGCTTTCCCACTTGCTTTGGAAATATGGTGATCTTTTTGATTATCACAATGGCTGGGAAAGGCAAAGGCAAAAATCCCACAGCCCAGAGCACAGCCCTGCACATTAGCAACCAAGCAGCTCGACCCTGATCCAGATCTTACCCTGTGTGTCTTGTTGCACTCATATCCACACCTGTCCTCCATTAAGAATCCACTCACAGCTTTGCAGAAGCTTCCTGGATATTTTAGGCCATCTGAGTACTCAGAGGCTGAGCGATTGTCGCTGCATGTCTTTGAAATGAACTCGAAATTGGAAAATCTTGGTTTTTCCATTGATGAGTCATATGGCTCCTTGACTGGGAATGCAGTCTCTTCCCGGCCCCTTATTTTGTCATTAGTTCCTCTGTGGTATTGGATACCTTAACTGGTTTTGAACATTAAATAAGAAAACATCCATGAGAGTACTTGGGGATCCCAAGGCTTGCTCTAGCAGGGTTGTACTGGCGTGTGCAGAATTAGGTGTAGTGTTATAGTTAACAAGAGCCAGCTGGAACTTCTGCCCAGGAGCGATCTGAGGGGTCTGAGCATTACTGAAGCCTGAGATCACAGAATGCTGCTGCTCCTCCCTTTAAAGTTTTGGTATTTTGTTCATTTAAAAAAAATTGGCATTAATTCTACTAACCTGCTTCATCCTTTCAGAAGACATAAATTACTCCCCTCATTTGAAGAAATACTGTCTACTGTCAGAATAAACTAAGTCAAGCTACCTTTAATTATTCTGGGAAAAAAATCAATATATATCTCCTAAAACAACAACAATAAGAAGTGTTTTGCCGGAATATCTACCATATTTCATCAGCATACTACTTATTTTCAGTAAATCACTGGGTCTTTTTGGTGCCTCTGTAAATTTTGCCCTTCCCTCAAAGCTCCATTCTGCAGGTGGGAGGTCAGTCTCAGAGGCCGTAATTTTCCATCCAAAAACTTCCTCCTCCCTCTTTCTACACTCGGGGAGAAAGAGCCAACTGAATTCTTTGTCTTCTTTGAATAACTCTGCATACTTGAAGGTAATAATCAAGTTGTTTGTCAACCCTTTTCTCTCTATTAAATTACCATAACTTAATTCTTCCCTAAAATACTCCAACTTCCTTTAAGAACCAATTTTTGAACAAATTTCTAACCTGCTTGCTGATTGCTGAGCTTTGAAATATGAGAAATAAGCAAGAATGAAGTGAGTCAGATGCAGAAAGTTAAATATCAGATTGTTTCTCTAATATGAGAAACCCAGATTACAGTTATTTCATAGAACTAAATGGGGAGACAGTGGGAACTAGTGGGGAGGGGGAGGGTGGGGGAGGGTGAAACAGGGAGAGTGGAAGGGCTTGTAACTTGGATGCCATACATTTGGGCACAAAATACTCAAGGTCAATGTAAACATTATGTAGTGCATATATACATATCAATAAAATGGGAAAATTTAAAAAATAAAAAACAGGAAAAAAGAAATAAAAACTAGGCTGGCAAAGAGTGTTCAATGGGACTTGGGCTCAGCTACTCTACACATAGCACTGATCCACACTACTGTGGTGCAATGTGTGGCTGTTATGACCTGGATCCCCAACATGCTTTTCTTATATGCTAATGATACATTGGACAATAGGCAGAGCCCAAAAGTTAGGTGACTTTTCAGATGTCCCCTCCCCTGTGCCCAGCCACAGGTGAGTTAGTATAGAGAACCTTCGAGCAATGTACCTTGAAATCTCAACGGTCATGTTATAAATAACTTTTCTAATTAGAAGAAAGTTGGTAATGGCACCAAATGCCACTGCCATTAAAACATCACATGTTGTAATTGACCTGATATTTTAGTTATTTGCCCGATTTTATCTACTTTTTAAGGTTACTAGGGTCATCCACACTCCCAATGTATAGATGAGAAACTGAGGGGGATATACATTTTAGCAGCTTGCTCAGGCAATGGCTGGTTAAAAGGTAGCTAGGATTCGAGTCTGGCCATTCAAGCTCAGAATCTGCGCACCTGATCATCATTCTGTTCTGCTTCTTGAACACCACTCACCAGGTGTGGCAGCCAGAGTTAGTCCTTGCACCAGCCTAGCAAGCCTGCTGGTTTAGCCAGTTTTCAGCTTGATAAATAAACTGAGACTCCAAAAAGGACAATCACTTGACCACATTTAACAAGTCTAATGGAGTGAAATTAGAAAATGCAAACATGCCCTCTTGAGAGGACCCAGGCATCAACGGCAGAGCAGGCCATATGATAAAGTGCAAGTCTCCACCTCAGAAAGTTCTTGCAGGTCCCTGTTAAGTGCCAAGCTGGTGAGCTGAAGTGTAAACTCTGCAGACCCTAGAAGGCCTGCTCTTGTTTGCTGAATGAAAACATAAATGCTCATTTCATCTAAGTCATTCGAGCTCAGCCTGGCAGCCTTAGAAAATACTGCAGCCAGATGCCTCTCTGCTGAGGCTCAGTGTCTGTAAGAGGCTAGTCATGCTCAGTAGCCCCAGTGCTGCCTGGGCCTTGGCGGCTGCCCCCTACTGGAGCCTGCAGGCAGCTTTGCAAGTACTACTTTCCTTTGCTCGCTGTTCTGCAACTTTGCTTGCCTGTCTAGGTCAAGATAAATGAGATTTACCTCATTTTAATAAATATTAATAACCATTTTAATCTCAGGAAACCTTTCACATGAGATATTCAAATCATTTCTCAGTCGTCTTGAGACCCCCCTTAATAAGCATAAAGCAATCATTTTCCATTGCTCTGCCAACTCTACCAGGCCTTCTGAGCCCCACTTGGGTTGGGTCTTGTGACAGGAAACATGTTTAGACAGAAATTGAGCAGGCCTTTAGGACAAACTTGTGAGAAAATAGCACATATTACCCCATTTTCCTTTCAAATATGGTACTCCTGTCTCTGATTCTAATCTACTTACCATCTGTGTTCTATTACTTTTATAGTGTGATATTTTAAAGTATTAGTAATAATACTAGAGGCTAATACTTAGTGAGTGCTTACTGTTGCCAAACCACCAAGTTTAATGCAGTATTTCATTGTTTAGCAAAATACTGACACATACAGACATCATTATCATCCGTAACTTACAAATAAGTAAATAGTCTCAGAGAGGCCCATGATCGCATGACCAGTAAATGAATGATAATATCCAAATTCAAGTTGAAGTTTGTGTGCATGTAGTGATCTTTGGCTGTCAAAGGAATAGCTTTACCATTACCACCTTGTTATTAAAAGCAAACTGGTTTGGAACAAATAGTGTACAATTTGAAGAAAATTGTATTAGAGGAGAGGAGAAAAAGAGAGAGGTGTCACTTCAAAAAGTCGAGTGAACTGGAGGCCGTGAAGAGGATTTTAAAATCCCTTCCTATCCATTGCATGAGGGTAAATGAGCTTCACATTCATGAGCTATTCGAGCTGGAAGGTATCTCAGGGACCATTTTACACATGAAGAACCTCAGGAACAGGGAAATGAGTCACTTGTCCAAGGTTATCACGATCACCAATATTTAGATTATTTCCTTTGCGACCTGTTTCTTTGTATTTCTTTATGTCACACATTGGCATATAACACATGAAATTCTAATACAAAATAAAATACTTTCCTGTGGCTCATCTCTCTGTATGTATATCACTGGTGTCCCTGTTCTGTCTGTCTTACCAGATGGAAGTTCTAGAACGCTAGCAACAATTTAGCACAAGTGATGTCAGCATGATTATTCTCTCAAATCATCAAAACCTTCTGGTTTCAACATCCAAAATGTTAATGTGCCATTCTCAGGAGGACAACTGTTCCCTCTAGAGTGGCACTTACACTTACGTTCTCTGCCAAGGGCCTGTCTATCTCGGAAGGAGTGGTTCTACAGTAGGTGGGGACAAGCTGTTGCTTTTCTATGCTATCATCACTGGACAACGAGTTTCACAACAAGGTCTTCACTGACAATGACCATGTTTTGGCCTCAGCGTCCTACGTGCCCAACTATAAGCCCTGCTTCAAAGTCTACACTGAACAAATGTTTGTAATTGAATGATAACAATAGATGAATATAAACCCCAGAAATCATTCTTGTCAGTGCTGCAATGTAACGAGAAGCTCGTTAATTACATAAATTATGATATGACAAATACGATGTGTAATTCCTTAACATGGTAATTGGATGAGGTGCAGACCTGATCAAACTCTATCTAGCCTGATAGTATTAAAATATTATAAAGAATTTTAGGGTTAGGTGGCCCTGCCCAATTTGTCAAACTGAAAAATAGCCAATGAGTATGAGGTGTCCTATACCACTATTATTAAGAGGGAGAGCAATTTGAAGCTCTTTAGAAGCGCTCTGTAAATACCTTCCAATGGTACTGGGAAGGTGCTCTGAGATACTTTTTAAGTTAAGCTGAGGTCTTCCAAAGAAACATGAACATTTCAGTAAAGATATCACTGTGAAAGAGGAAGTCACAGTTGATGCTTTGGAGATGGAGTCATTCATCTTTTCCTCCTTGAACACTAAATGGATATTGTGCCATTTGTCAAAGAAACAAGCATGCAAAAGACAGTTTCCTACCCTCAAGGAAACTTCACTCTTGAGAGGAGGGGCCAAGAATGCACAATGCAAACAATCACAAGAAAGTGGATTCAGGCAACTGGCTTTCAAGTCTTGCTCCCAGGGCTAAACTCTCTCTTTACTTCACTCTCTGTGTGACTCTGAGTGAGTTATTTGATGTCTCAAAGCCTGTGTCATTGAGTATCTATCTGCCAAGTTTCAGAGTGAATTAAACAAGTCGTTGATATATAAATGATTAGCTGAGTCTGTGGTAAGTATTCAAAAACATTATCTATAAAAACAATGAGACTTACACTCCTTTTGTAAAAGCTTAAATAGAAATATTAACAGAGGATGGGCATCTGGGCACGGCAGGGTTGGGCAGGGTGGATGAAGGCTGCTTTGCTGCAGATCACCGTGAGCAGTAGGCAGCCTAGATGGGGGATAGTTGAACTTGGGATAGCAGAGGGTTGATCTCTCCCATAGACATCGAGTGGAAAGAATCCAACAGTTCAGAGACATTTGAAAGCCACAGCCTTTCAGGCGAAAGCTTATACTTTCAACTAGCTAATCCAAAGAATTGACAAAGACAGAGGCAAAGCAGGAGATGTAGAAAGTATGTGTTATTTTGATTGAAGGCCTCTCAGAACATTGAGGAACTTTAATTAGGAGAGTGATATCACCCTGGCCACAGCACAGAGTGCAATGTCCCAGAAGAAGCCAAGGGCCAGATGCCACTTAGCAGCCTATTGTAGTGAGAGAAGTGAGAAATGATGAAAAGGTTAACTAAAGTAAGAGCATTGGGAACAAAAAGAAGGGAAGAGACTCAGGAGGTTTCTAAGAACAAAGGGATGAGATTTAGAAATTAGCTGGTGGTAAGCACAAAGCAAGGAGCGGTCAGTGATGACTGCCAGGTTCTGACTTGGGTGGCTGTGGAACAGAAGAACACGTGTATAAAGGGAGGACTTTCCACGTAAGGCATGTAGGGTTTGGAGCTCTTGATTGCACTTTGAGGGAGACATGTCCAGTAAGTATGTGGATAGAAAGAACTGTCACTCTCCAGAAATTGAAGACACTAAAGTTACTGAGAGGACCGAAGAAATAACTTTGTGTTGAAAGCCCTTGACTTAAGGCCATCTACTGAATTCATTTTTCAGTTGTTATTGAATATGAAAACATCAAATAGAGAATATCTTCTTTCAGAAGATTAAGTTTCAATTTTTTTTTACCATAAATCACATTGATGAACAAACTACTGACTTCTGAAATCTCCCTCATATTTAATATGATTCTATTATTCCAAAGCTCCACCTGGAGCCCAAGCTTGCCTATTGATGGCAGCACATCTGTGGCCATATATAATATAATATATAACATATTATATATATATATATATATATATATATATATATATATATATATATATTAAAAAAAAGAGTACTACCTGTAAAGCTATAAAACCCCACACATGCAGTGACAGTGCTAGGGGGAAACACCAAGTAAAGACACTATCTACATTTACCTACTCTGATCCCAATTGGCAGCAAACAGCAGAAGAATCTTCCTGCCGTAGTGGTCACGGTTTTCCAGCACTCCAGGGAACCCATCAATCAAGGCCCTTTTAATGCCAGGATCATCTGCCTTGAAGTTTTTGAACATGTCCAGATTTAACTGGCGGTATTGGAAGTACTGGGCCAGGAGTCTAAAGGCATCCGGTTGGTGAAACTTCCTGGCTCGAAGAAATCTCAGGATGAAGGCATCATCTGTACGTAAAAATCCAATGTCAGGCCTGGTGATGATCATGTCCCTGACTTGCTGAATATCCTGGTGCAAAACATCTGGGTTTTCATTGAGTTCCAGGCGGGCTTTCTCTATAGTCTCTGGACTGAGTCCAGCCTGCAAATGGGTCATCTTGGCCAAATCTCCTTCCCAAGTGCTCAATTTCTGATATTTTGGAAGAGGAGAGACTGGTCCCATTCACCTGATGGTGCACTGAAATCTTGGCCCATTCAATGGTTTTTCTCCTACCAGATTGCCACTGAAACAGACAAGTATAGGGTCTTCTTTCTGTTCCTGGAAAGCAGCAGAACATTCAGGCCCTACGTGGACATGGACGTGGCCATCCCAAAGAGAAGCAAAACCAACGCCATTTCAGACTGAAAAACAAATACACACAAGAAAACAAAACAGAGATGATAAAAAGAAATTCTGAACAAATCAACCAGAGCCTAAATAGAAAAGCACTACAGTAGTCTGTGAGTATGATTAATGAGTATTCAAAGAATGTGTGATTAAAAAACTCTTTAAATGGGTGTTTGATATTATTAGGGACAGCTGAATGTTTAATATGCAAGTATTTGAAACATGTCTGGGAACTTTTTAGCTACACTGACTAATTAGCATAGTGGTGTATGGTCAGATCAGTAATAGAGTTCTCTTTTATTAATTGACCCTAAGAAACTTTAAAAGCACAGAAAGATTCTTTTGTGCTACAGCATATTTTATGGAGGTGTTCACAGTTCTAGATACAACAGGAAAAAAAAAAGACGTGGCAGCTGTATAATTTATTGGTTTCCATTTGTCTCCTTTCTCAAACAGAAGTATATCTCACAGAAATGTCCCCTCTCCAATGTTTTTAAAGGAATCTATTTGCATCTTAATAATAAAAAGAGTGTTGGGGTCACCCTATTCTAACCCCACAGGTGCCTAATGCCTCAAGGGAGTCCTCTAACAGTGAGGATTAGGAAAGTGAGGCAGGCTTAGGGTTTGCAATAAGTGAGGACAGAGAAAGCTCACAGTTGAACACTTACCACGCTCTACTTTTTCTACCTGCCTTCCTTTTTCACACGGAGGGGAAAGTGATTCAAAGCTCTTGTCTCTCTAATAAACCAATATCTAAATAGGCTCAAGGTCATTTCATTTTACATCACTTTTCTGTTGTCCTGAGATACTGTTTTATGTATATGAATAATTTAGTGTTTTGATCCTCTCAGATACATCCCTAATGATTTCTCCACCTAAACGGTATACAGAGAAACACCCACTTTATTTCCATCTTCTCATCTTATGTCTCAGACATAACATAGTTAAGTGTGGAGGTGATTACACGTAACTCTCGCTACTTGGAAGGCTGTGGCAGGCAGATCAGTAGCTCTAGGTCAGCCTGAACAACTTAGTAAGACTGTCTTAAAATAAATTTTAGAAAGAGCTGGAAATATAGATCTTCCATAGAACACTTGGATAGCATAGTCAAGGTTCTGGATTCAATCACGATTTTAAAGATTAGGTATAAATAAATTAAGTTGAAACAGGATTTTTAAAGCTTTTTTAATATTTTGAGTAAGAGCCACAATTATTATTCCCATCTAATCATTGCTGATAATGCTTTCTTACACAAAATAATTTTAGGATTCTAAATATGTTTTCTTTTAGCCTAGAACTACATTTCAACTTTTTGATATAGTGAGTTGAAGACCACTTCAAGTAACTGGTATTCATTCTCAAATTAACAGAATAATTAACATAAATTTCTAAAATAATCGCATCTACCTCCACGATGTGAGAGACGAGAAACAGAGCCGAGTCATGGTTCTCATTAATTTCTGAGGATCCATAATAACAAACAAAACAACAAGAAACAAGAAATCAGTCCTATGAACTACTCCTAGAATTGACAGAAACTTCAAAATTCAACTAGTTCAGTACTCACCTAATGTTAAAATCCCTTCTCTCATAGCCTCACTACACCCCTTCAAGCTGTTGCCTCATCAGCTGCCTCCCTCCTCCTGAGCATTCCTACACCCACTGCAATCTATCTTTGATGTGCTGCTGAAACAATTCTCACCAACCAATGACAATGATGTAATTTATTACCCAAACATAGGCATTCAAGGGCATTAATAATGATGATGCTGGAACAACAAGCATAAAGTAGGACAATTCCAAGCAAATCCAGACAGATGGTCACTCTGCTAGTGAGTGAGACATTTATTTTTGCTGCTATATCCAATAGATATATCTCAGTATCCAACGTAGATGACCTCTATTAGCATTTGACATTGACCACTTGATCCATCTTTTAAATCACTCTCTTCCGTTCTGTTTTTTTTCTGTGACTGTGCATATCTTGATATTTGTCTTGCGTTTTTGCCCCTTCCTGCTCAGTAGTCCCTTTCTGTACTGACCACCTCAAAGCCATGATCTGGTCATTTATGTCTAAATCACCCCAATTCACATCTCCCTCCTGATCTCCAGGTTCCAGTCCAACTGCCCACTGGACATCTCCACTCAGATGTCCCACAGACACCACAAACTCAGCGTGTTCAAAACTGAGTGGTAGCTCCACATCCTGAACCTGCTCCTCCACTTCCATCTCTTAGTGAATGACGTCATCTTCCATACAGGTTCCCATGCTAGAAACCTGAGCGTCTACTATTACTCCACCCTATCCTTCACCACGACCAACAGGCAGTCACTTCCTTAACATTTCTCACATCTGCTCATTTCTTTCCAGCCCCTTGATCACACACCACCCACGTCATCACTCATCTGTGTCATATATAAACAGTCTCCCTGCCGGAATCCTTGCTGCCAATCCATTCCCTCTATGTCCCAATTTATTCTCTGTGTTACAACTGAAATATGATCAAGTCATTATTTGATTAGCATCCATCATTAGTTTCCAACGATCCTACCATAAACCATAATACTCTGTAATATGGCTTCCAAGACCCTTCATTGTCTGGCCCCTACCTGTCTCTCTCGGAGTCACCATTTAGCCACATAGCCACACAGAACCACAAACAGTTTATCCTCTCTTCTATATGCCTTGATAGTAGCTGCTTTTTACACCTAGAATAATACTAACTCTTCTTTATTCTTCAGAGATCAATTTGAAAGACATTTCCCCAGAAGTCCCTCTTTCTTGGAGGCCCCAGTATCCCCCAACCCCAGCCATGTCAAAATTTCATTTCCATATTCCCTCTGTCTCTTCATCCAGAACACCATATGGAAGGCTCCCATCTGTCAGGGTATCTTTTATCGTGTGTGACACTAAGAGGCTCAGTTCCATAAGTAGAGCAATTACAGTGTGTTCACTGCCATAGCCTTAGTACCTAGAACAGCATATTCATGGGGCAGGTGCTCAGTAATTATCCATAGCACAAATAAATTTTAAAAGTAGTTAAAATGCTATTTATATGAGTAAATAAGTGGTTTTGCCATGTGGACACCTCTAGGGCTGTCTTTTCTTAAACGAGGCATTACAGCTCATTTGTACATTACTCCCTCATCTACAAGGTATATTTCCCCTGGAAATTTTAGCCTGGGCACATCATATTTCAGATCCTTGTCTCCCTGAAGCATGCTGGGTAATGTTCACAGTTTCAAGCCAGGGAACACAGTGCTAAGGGCACAAGGTTTAGCAACAGCTCATTCTCCACTGAAGATTTACAGCTTCTGGGAGCAAGTTACTTACCTTATAGTTCAAGGAGCTCAACAATGTTTTGGAAATAAATTATTATGGGTTCAAGGTGAGAGTTGAGGTCATATTTTTTTTTCAAGACTCACTTCTACTATACTTCACGCTATAATGTCTGAGATAAATTTGCTTCAATCTACATCTTTATTCTGTGCCCAGCATACAGTAGAAGCTTCTGGGAAAAATACCAAAGCCAGAGTCATTGAGCTTCATAAATATTTTTCATAAAAGACACTTTTAAAAATATAGAAGCCTGAGTAGAATTCTATTTAAATATTTTCAACAAGGCCGGGAGTGTAGCTCAGTGGTTAAAGTGCTTGCCGAGCAAACACAAGGCCTTGGGCTCAATTCTCCAAAACCACGCAAACTGGGTGTAGTGGCACTTGTCTGTAATACTGCTGGGAGTTTGAGGTCAGCCTGGGCTACATAGGAATTTCAGGACCAGACTGGACTATAGAACAAGACCCTGCCTCAAAAATAAATAAATAACTTCAACCAATGACAGTCAAGTCGTTGTAACTTCAATTTATGACAGTTCAGGCATCTCCAACCAATGACCATTAAAGCATCTGGTGAAAAGTTACAGGAAGGGTATTTATTAGAATGTAGGATTTCCTGTTGACTCTAATCTTTTGCTTTTCCCACTTCTCAGAATTACTCATGAACACATTGGACTTGTCATATGAAAAAGTCAGAATAGCTTTCTGTCCTGATGATAGTAATAACAATAATAGTCACAATAGTAGCTATAGTTTATTATAACTTTGTTTCTTGTGTTTCTAAGACTTGTATACATTTTTATATACTACAGTACTTAATCCTTAGACAACTAGATGAGTGACAGAAGTTCAGTGACTTGTCCAAGAGGCCATAGTTACTAAGAGGCAGAAAATGGTTTTAAGCTCAAGCAATCTTTCTTCCAACTATGCTCTTGACTGAAATATCGCCCTGTCTTTTCTCTGTATCCGAGAGGTTGTAACGTGTACTACTTAAGAACTATGTGAACTTTAGCAAATCACTTTCTTCTCAGAACCACACTCTTTTTCCCTGAAACCACATCCAGATTTACTTTTCTGTGAGCTCAAACAGGCCAGTGGGTAAGAGGAATCTTGCAGGTGGCCCAGGGCTGTAACTGTGATGTCTAGTCACCATCTCATTCTCTTAGGGTTTTTTTGTTGGAAAAGGACTAGAACTATTTTAAGTCTCTCTGCCTATGCTTCTTCAGCTATCAATAATTTTTGCTTTTCTGTTTTGGATGTCTCTTTGGGGAAAAAAATGACAGACCCAAGACCCTCTCATTCTATTTGAAGGATTACTACTTTGCAGACCTTCTGTCAGCAGTGCTCTGACACTATCAATATCAGAGTGCCAGCATGGCCTCAACAGTACAATGGTCTTGACGATCAAAAAAGGCACTTAGGCAGAACAGAAACTTCCTCTTCCCACTGCTGGTAGAGTTCCAGATGGTTCTGTAGTTAAAGGTAATTAAAGGAATTCAGGAACATTCTCTTGGGAGGCCGAGAATATCTGCATCTTCTAATAAAGTAAAAACTCAAGGAGAGTATGTGCATTGTTTTTTTGTCACTGACCATCTTGGTGCTGACCATGGTGTAGAAGAAGAGGAGTTTCCATACCATAATACTTAAAATCATGGCATCCACAGATTCTAAATAAATACTCTGTCTCAAATATCTATTATAAAAGAGCCTATGTAAGCATTTCCTCATGTAGAATTTAGCCTCAAGAAAATATATTTGCGAACACATACCATAGTCTTTATTAAGCACTCTAAGTATAAAAATCTTTTCAGAAAATATAACAACTTAAATGACACGTATTTTAGTTAATTTATCACCTATTATTCTCAATTATTTTGTGTCATCTTCAGAAATGTGCATTTCATTTCAGGAAAGACTAGAACAGTAGCAATGCCTGATCTAAAAAATGTAGATGTATGTGTATCATTTCAAAGCATTTTATACCAGTTATTCTTGGTAAGGATCCTCCCATAGGTAGGAGGAAGATAATTCTCTGGGAAATGCTGAGGCAAAGTCATGTGAAATAACACAGGTAAAAGTGCTTGTGAAATGAAAAGATTCATTTTACATTAGCTGTAATATTCTTAATATCATAATTATGTTGTGCCCAGATAAAAGATCCTGAGGTATGTAAGAGCAAAATAAATCACTTAGAGTCAAATATGAGTGAGGATTAAAGTCAGAAAACAAACGAATATTTGCTAAGTATTTGTTATGTGTCAAGAGCTTTGATGTTATATGACCTAATTTACACACCAGTTTTAAAAACTAGGTTATTTTTTATTGGATGAAAGGAACCATTGGATATTTAAATGAAGTACAGGTAGAAGAAGAAATATTTTCTCTCAAACCTATTAAAGCTATGTTCTATCCCTGGCTCCTCTACCTTTCTAAAAGGCACCTGCTTTCTCTAGCATCACTCTGGGTACCAGCGACTTTCTCATCACTAATTTAACATCCTTAAGGAAGATACCTACTAGTCCCAGGAAGATCACTTAAGAAATACTATAAAACTTCCCAAGTCTCAGTAGGAAAGAGAACATTATTTTCTTGAGCAAAAAGATAAAACCTATAAAGTCTAAGCATATTTTAAAATATAATATCATTAACTAATGAACAATATGTCAAGTTTGCATGATTTCTGGGTATTCTTAGTAAGCAAAGAGCAATTTTAAGTACATCTAGGTTAATAGGAATGTAAAGTGAAAAAGAATGTGGATATTTGTTTTGTGAGCTTTAAAGGATGAAAAATGAGTCTCGGTGATGGCACTCAGTGCATGAGCATCTAACTGAATAACTCAGCCATCAGCAAATGCGAAGTTCATGTTCCTCAATTTTAAATATACATTGAACTAGGTTAACCCTTATTGCTCTTCGTCTTTGGGAAACTTCGCTGCTGCATGTGCACCAATTCACCAAGTTGAATGTAATTACTATACATCACAAACACATTCTAATAAAAGTAATAATTAGGGGGAATTAAATACAGCTTCCCTTTAAATTTTTAATTGAATACGAAATTTCACCTATGAATGCCAAAAGTAATTTTTATACTAAATGCAGCAAAAGTGGATGCTGCTGACCAAACTTTTGTTCGCAACGATCACAAGCATTTTTATTAATACATGCAACTCTGAAATCTTTCTTGAATGATACATCCCTTCCTGCCAATAGAGCCTACACTTAAATCTCTGGGATTGTTAATTACGTTATTTCTTAGCACTGACCAGAATGGAGTCTTTTTTCAATTGATGACTTTTCAGATGGACTCTTGTGGTTTGCAGGACTTCTATGTGAGTACTAGCAAAGGACTTAAACCATGTGAGTGACAAAGTGGTTCCCAATGCACTGACTTTCTATCCGATGTTAGCCAGCTTATGGATATCAACTGCCCATACTAGGGGCAGAAAATAGTAGTCTGCGAGGTTAAAGGTGAGACCTTTATTCATCTGAGAGTATAGTATGGCCAACTTAGCCCTTGGCTCATAGGCAACA
Organism: Ctenodactylus gundi; assembly: GCA_004027205.1. Lineage (NCBI taxonomy): Eukaryota > Metazoa > Chordata > Mammalia > Rodentia > Ctenodactylidae > Ctenodactylus > Ctenodactylus gundi. The sequence continues at coordinate 148,859 of PVKB01003568.1, read as the reverse complement.
TTCCATCCCCTTTAGTTCAGTCTGAGCCCAAGGCTCACTCTTGCATCCATTGTGTGGACTCTCTTGGCTCCCTTTAAAATAGCAACCAAACCCAAAGTCATCTGCTTTCCTTTGTTCCTCCTCTTAAGAAAGGTTAAAAGTAAATTGGAATGGGTTCCAACAAAATCAATACACTAAGAACTTCTTACCCAAAATAGATCACAGATCAGAATTAAAATAGACCAGGGCCTCAAACACAGTGGATTTATTTGGCAAAGGATTGAGTCCTGAGTCTGGAAGCCATCTATGAGTCATTTAATCTTTTAGTTTGTTTTGGGACAAATAATACAGCGAGTTGGGTGGGGGGGAGGGGGCGGGAAGCCAACTTATAGGGAAAACATAGAACCGTTCTTCCTACACTGTGTTATGTAGAAAAGTTTGTAACTGAAGCAATATTGGCTCCCTCCTTTAATGTATTTTAAAGAAAGAAATATTACATACACATGGGAAATTAGACTGTAGTATTTTCTATGCTGTTAAGCTATCCCATAGGAAGACATTGGCATCCGATGCCCCAATTTTAAAAGCACATTAGCTGCACCTCTTCAGAGTATCAGTGGGTGATGAAAAGAGAGCAAATATTTGACTCTTGCTATTGAAAGAAAAGAATGTTACTTTAATAGATTCTTTCTTATTTGTAAAAGAGAACCTGGAAGAACGTGATGGTCCAAAGATGGCTATGATATCTACTCACCCAGTGTTTCCCTAGCCTATCTGTAGCTGGGGCTCCTTTTCTGGGTAGGATGGGGTAAAGGATGGTAGCAGCAGGGATCAGAATGAAGAAACTGTCTGACGAAAATGAAGCTGGTAAGGGAGGTGGGAAGAAGGGTCTATCCAGCTTTCTCCCAAGTTAGACATGATTTCTGAATCCTTATAGCTTCAGAAGTTAGAGGAAGTGCAATCATTTACTCATCAGGCCTGAAGGTGGAAATGCTAAAAAAAAAAAAAAAAGAAGGAATTTCCCTTTGTTCTTGCTTCTCAGTGAATAGCCTATGCTTTGTGATAAGTGTAACAAATGAAGCACAGAAGGACAGACAGCATATGCTCTCACTCATCACTCATATGAAACCTGATTGAGCACATTCCATAGAAGAAAATAGGATAGTAGTCAGGGAAGGACAGGGGCAGGGATAATAGAGGGAAGTAAGTAGCAAAGTGCAGTTAGACAGGACTAGGTGCTTGTATTCTCTAGTAGAGTGGTAACTATTGCGACAGTTCATTGTATATCCCACAATAACCTGGAGACGAATCCAGAGTTTCCTAACATAGAAATGCTTTTTAACCTGATTTGATCATTATGCATCATATACATGTGTCAAAATTTCACATTATATCCCCCAATACATTCAATTATTGTGTGTCAATGAAGAGTTTGTTTAAAAGTCAGTCCATGGGACAGCAGCATCAACAAGGAACTTGTTGGAAGTATGAATTATCAGACCCACCCAGTCCGGCCAAATGGGTTACAGACGACCTAGGAAAGTTATGTGCACATATCGTCTGCGAAGTGCTGGTTTAGGGGATTCGTACTGCTCCAGAGAGGTTAGAAAAATAGGTTAATTACCCCAAAGTAGAACCTGTACCACCAGTGGGCATCACCCTACACTGTCCAGGAGAATAGTAAAAGCACCCCAGTGAGTCCACTCCTCATGGAGCAATGGCTTGTCACCGCACCCAGCTTGTTCCTCTCATGCATGCTTGCATGACATATATATCAACAAAAAGAAAGCAAAAAGGAAGGAAGGAAGACTGGATGAAAGAAAGGGGGAGGTGGGTAAAGGAGAGAGAGGGAGGGGGAAGGGAATAAATGAACAAGAGTGGGAGGACAGAGAAGAAAAGAAATAGGAGAGAGAAAAATCTCGTGTTTTACTTATTTTGCTGTTTTTTTTAACCACAAATCAAGACTCTTTAGTTGTAGATCCTGTGATTTGAGCACCTCAACTGCTATTTCCAGATCCGCAACTTTCCTCTTTCTTCCTCCAAAACTACAAATGAACATTGAATATACTATGTGTGTGACACACATACAAGAAGTATGGAATTTTACATAAGACATTTGAGCAATAATAGAAGCTGAATTGAGGTGATGCTATTTTAAGGAGCAGCGATGGAAAAGAGGTTGCCAGCGGCCTACCCGATATTACAGAATTGAAGTTTGGACTGAAAGGGTCCAGGATATAAAGCAGACCGATTTAAACTCACATGGGGAAATTCTTGCAGATGCAAAAGTCAAGAAGAAAGGCTGACAGTCACTTAGCTTATAGTTCCTGTCACAGAATGGTTCCTTAAAAGGAAGGATCCCAGAACACCCTGACCAGAAGACATGGACTAAACGGCTGTGAGAAGAAACAGAAATGGGGAATGCTAATGGACTTTTTATCTGAGTAAATGAAGCTTTCTTTTTTTAATGGAGGGACGTTTGACCTGCTGATTTCTGTATCCATGCAGAAGGAAGTGAAGGAACACAAACTGCCCTTCAGTGAAGAAAAGCTTGAGGTAGAAAGTAAGCACAGTTCATCTGGATTTTTCCTAGAGAGGCGTAGTGACACTTGGGGCTGTCCAGGGAAAATGAATGACAATCACAACAATGCATATGTGGGAGAAGGATGTAAACATAGGAAAGAAGCTCTTTCTTGGCAACGTGAAAGCTGTTGTTTAGCCAGTTGCATGCAGTCAAGCTCCGTATTTTATATACACATTTTGTTGAGTTCCCCTCTCTGTTCAAGTCCCTGTGTAACAATACGAGCAGAGGAAATTTAAATCACCCTGAATCCACTTAGTAAAGATGACTCTGCTATAAGCGAATTTGTGAGTTAGGAACAGAGACCATAAGGCATCTGTTCTATAAAGCCTGCAGAAGTGAGCAGGCACCACTAGTTCTGAGAGTTGGAAATCTCATCTTTTTGGAAACAATGAGCCTTCCAGCTTTGTGCTATGATTTTGAAATTTTGCATCATTCCATGAACAAGCTTATAAAAGGGTATGATGACATTCACTCCGCTAAAAATGTTTTCTGTTCAACTTTAAATCCATTTTTGAAACAAGATAGTTCTGCCACTGAAAATAAATAAGCCTACAGTAGGAAAATGTGAGAAATTCAGGATAGTGGCACTCTAAAAAATTAATAAGCTCAGCATAATATTTCAGTCAGGGAAAAGCTTTGCTTCTGAGACAAATGCCAATAAATCTCACCAAAGCATCACTGTTTTGAAATTTCCCCAGCTTGAGGAAATTATATTAGGCACAGGAAGATAGCAGCACTGGAGGCACTCAATTCCTGGCCTGAGTTTCTAGTATGAGGCAGCTAGAATTGGTAATATGTACACATATTAAAATTATCTGACCTGAACCATTTTTCACAGACAGATAAGGGAATTATAAGAGTCTCCTTGTTCAGAAACTTGAGAGATCGTGTGTAGTACACAAATATTGTCTAAGGACAGTGTATTAATAACCAAAATTCTTCTCCAAAATCTATTTTTTCAAATATTCTAACTAGTGTTCTTGATTTGAGTTCAAAAATGAGAAAATTTTAAAGCAGATGAAATTAGGCATATGGTTGTATAATTAGAAGCAGTAACTTTTAATGTGTTCTTCTATTTCTCATTCGCAAAGAGCATTAGGTGAGAATCATCCCTCAAAACTTCTTCCAGAAAAAACAATGCCTGTGACCCTGTTTATTTTTGGCAGTGTCTCAAATGATGAGAAAGATGGTCCACATAAACTTGCTTCGCTGTCTCTTCCTTAAGAAGCATAATAAATGTACCAAGAACATTTTTCCCCTCTGTCCTTGTTTAAACTTTCTTGTTGCGTGTGACCTGACATCAGTTTTATTTAAATACATTAAAATTTTAATTAAGATACTGATTTTGTGATAAACAACTTGCTTCCCCCCCACCCAAAAAAGCCCCAACACTTTACTAAGTAAAAATCAATTAAATGAACACCATTAAAATATTTTTCTCATGACAGGATTCAGCACATATTTCCTTTTTTTTTTTTTTTTTTTTTGCTTTAATAAAACAGTTAACCCTGGCTAAATCAAATAGGAACCATCAAGTCTAAATTAATCAGATATTTTAAAAATGCTTCAACTTCCCTTCAGCAGCGAATGAAAATGACAACATTCTAAAGGCAAAGCCTGGCAAACCAGTTACATAAAATGCCTTTTCAATTTTTTGCACTCTATTACTCTTTACTATTGTAAAAAAAAAAAAATGGTGTTATCGCCTGATTACTGAGAAAGCACTGCAAAAATCTTGCCTTTCCAATCAGAGCCTGGTCCTCAACTAGTGACGAACAAAGCCAGGCCATCTGCTCTGAATATTGTTATTACTTTGGCCATTTGAGCAGGGGATCTATCTGTTTTGCTTCCAAGAGAGATTTAAGATTGGAATGAATAAAGTACACAGAGACACTTGAACAAATAGAATTTTCCAAGAAGAGTCTCATTTGTTAGGTTGTCATTATGATAATTTTAATTTTCATTCTGGCTAGAGTTAACTCCCTTAAGGTCCCCATTTTACAAAACATTTCAGAAAAAAAGAACTTAATTCCAGAGTTTCTACAGTAAAAGCTTAGGAAGGGGAATGGACAAGTGGGTGAATCTGAGTCATCAGTCACCCCCACCCTGCTTCTAGTGATTCTCCATTGGAAAACCAGAAACATGGGGTGAGCTGACATCTCTCTCTCTCTCTCTCTCTCTCTCTCTCTCTCTCTCTCTCTCTCTCTCTCTCTCTCTCTCTCTCTCTCTCTCTCTCTCTCTCTCTCTCTCTCTCTCTCTCTCTCTCTCTCTGGAATCACGCTAAGCCTCAGGCCATGTTAATTTCCCGAACTAAACAGTTCCTGATCTGCTGAAAGGCAGCTGGCTAACTGCTGGTGTCTAGCGAGTCCCCATCTGTCCCCGCGCCCAGGGTCTCTCGTCCTGCCTCCACTTTCTCTTTCTCTCAGGCAGGCATCTCTCTTTGTTTTCAGGGGTGTCCTTCTCCCCAACTTTCCCTCCTCTGCCTGTAAACTTGAGCTCTCCCCTGCGGACCTCGGGCTTTGTCTAACGGAAAAGACAGTTGTGTTGACTCTGTTACCGCGTTGGCGATGGTGGAGATGGGGTGCCGATGGTGTAAGGCAGCGCAAGCCGAGCGGGCTCCGGAGGAGGGTGGACCGCGGAGGCGGGAGAGTGGGGTGCGGGAAGGGAAGGAGTGCGGAGGGATTGCAGATGGGAGCTGTCCACGCACCGGAGTGCTGAAACGCCGCAGCCATGGCATCGCAGAAGCGGGGGAAGGCGGGGAGGCGCCGCAAACACAGAAGGGAGAAAAAAGGCAACAAATACCTTCACACAGCCGCCCAGGCTTGCTTGGGGCGTGTGTTTCTGCAGGTGTCCTCGCGGCTGAAACGGGTGGGTGAGATCCCCTGTTCTGGCAGGTTCGAGCTCAGATTTCTCTAGAAAGCTGTGAATGAGAGCCCGGGCTCCACGGGGCTGTGATTTTGGTAGGAGGCGTGTGCTCCCAGACTCAGTCCTTCTATACAGAGCCTGGCTTTCCCCTGGGTCCTAAGTGCCTCCGCACAGTTGTTCTCTCGTGCGTCCAAACAGTACCATAAATCATTGTACACAATTTGTTAAGATTTGAGACAAAACGGTGAGGAAAATATCACTCCCACAATGTTAAAAACAGAATTTTTCAAACAGATTAATGCAAGCTCTGAGACTACAAGGTAGGTATATATGTGTGTAGGTATATATTTGACAGATGATACAGACATAAAAGAAGATGAATTCTTTCACTAGCAACTGGAGTTAATAAGATGAACTACTTAACAGTCCTCAAATTAAATCATCTCATCAAAGTAAACAAAAATAAAATCTTTCAATAAAAAGTAAAAATAATAATAATAAAATATAGTAAAACTTTACTGACCTCAGAACACCAAATGTTTTCTAAGCACAAAAGGAATAGAAGAAATCACCAAGGAAAAGATCAATAAATGTTCGTTTGGAAAAATATTTCTAAATGTCAAAATGTGTAACATTAATTACTGCTCAAATAAAAATTGCAAAAAAATAGTGCTTCATATATAAAGTATTTCATAAATCAAGAGAAAAATGCTAATATCCTCATAGAAAGGGGAAGTGCAATTAACAGAATTCAAAGGAGATGATGCAATGAATACATTGAAAGAATCAGCTTCACCATTAAATAAAAATGTTTAAGTTGGCATCAAAATAACAAAAAATTAATAAGCACATTAACGTGACACTGAGTACAAATTTGGCTGAAGTTTTGAATACATATAATATTTGACATTGTTGAGATAACAATGAAAAGTATAGTCTTTCTACAAATGTGTTTCACAGTGTATACCTCAAGTGTTATAAAACTTGCATGACTTTCAGGCCTAACAATTCCACATCTTTCACTTTCTGGTGAAGTGTGTTCGGACAAGAAGATAAATATTTATGCATATGAATTTCATTTGTGATCATAACATTGTCCAAACTATCAAAAGCATTAATTTCTGGATACAGGCTATCATATTTGCAGCTATTAAAAACACAGTTTTGAAGACTATTTAGAGACAAAGAAAATGTGTGAAAAAGAAGTGGTGAAAAGCAAGTCACTAAATACCTTTCCCCCAACTATCAAGGTGAAGGATTACCTTGTAGGTTGAGACTGAGTCGATTTCTTTCTTTTATTTATTTATTTATTTATTTTGGCCAAAGTGACTTGATTTTGTTCCTCCTATTTGTCTAAAGTTTCCACATTTACCAAAAAAGGTACAAAATATTTCAAATCAATACAGAAATGTTGATTTAATATTGATAGAAAATACATATGTCACAGAGACTTTACAGTCATCAGAATATTTTCAACGCTTGACATTGTGTATATTTATTTACATGCTTGCTCACTAATTCCAGTGGCAGAGGACACGGCTGTTTTATTTGCTTCTATTTCCAAGTGCTTAGATGTGCTCCCATAAACTGATAGGAGCTCAATAAATACTAAATAGAAGGATAAACTAATAAAGTAAAAATGGCATGATCTGCACCACACACATATTTAAACTACTCTATCAAGGTATGAATTTCATGCAGAAATTTACCTGGAGAAAGATAGCACATGGAATGATCTGAGGATTAAGCTGAGGTTGGATCACAGAAGCTCAATCATAGGGGAATCTTCAAAGGAACAGCTAATCATAGGCATGACTTGCAAAGTGACACTAAATGTGAATGTTTAAAAATAAAATATTTTCTCCAATTAATTCCCAATCTAATACTCCTTTTTGATCTTTGCCTTTTTAAAAGCTGTGTAGACTTAACCTTTCTTCTGGGATGTTGTTCGTGCTGATTTCTCCTTCCCTCCCTCCATTCTATTGCTACTAACAGTCTTTGATGTTTTCAAAATATATAATCTTAAAAATCTTTTTTTAAGTTTGAATCATATTTGGTTATGTTTATTTGACAAGTGTTCCCTTTCAATTATTCTTTATTATTGATTATGACTTTTCAGTGACATCAGAGGTAACTCTGCAAAGTTTTATCTGTATTTTTTCTAAGGCATGTGATAGAAAAAAGCCATATTTATAATATATACTATCATCATAAAATGTAGATATTAGCTTTCTTGAGAAATCTTCATAGAGGATAGTTATCCATTCTCTTCTCCCATCCATATGAAGCTGAGACATAATTTCAAAGAGCTTTTGTCCAAATCTGTAATGGAAACAGTGAACAAGGAAACCACAGTAACTACTGCCAGAATGTAATTACATATACTGGAAAAGTTAAAGCAGGCTTAAAATTCACTTTCTCTGGTTACAGCACAAAATGTGTATCTTTAAAAGGTCACTTTTTGTTTGCTTGCTTGCTTGAGACACAGTCTCACTCTATAGTGCAGGCTGGTTCTGAACTCACTATGTCACTATGAGCTCAGACTGGCCTTGGTCTCAGGACAATCTGCCTGCCTCAGTTTCCCAGTGCTGGGATTACAGCGCCTGGCTTATGTGGTGCTGGGAAATTGAACTCTGGTACCTAGCATTTGCCTGGCAAGTGCTTCAATCGCTGACCTATTCTTCCAGCCCCGCAAAGTCAAATTTATTAATGATCAAAATACTCATGCTTGATACATTTAAAGACGTTTTCCCCAAGTGCCAGTGAAGTTATACCCGTTCCCTGTACATTCACTGATACTATCTCTATAATGTTTATGATAATATTTGTCTTTCTATTTAAACTTCCTGTGTATGAACATCTGTCCCTTACCAAGTGCATGTGTATTCTGAAGGTTAGGATTATCTTTTTGCTTGCACCCTGGAACTCAAAAGGTCTTCACTCAAAGCCTCTGCCTGCTATGACCCAGACACTTCTGTGACGGAATTCTTGTCTTCATCCACCCCGATAGACACTGTGCACACCCTGCTCAGCCTCTGCTTCAGCCCGTCACACTGCAGCCACCATGCATTTGCTTCCCTGAATCACTGCGTGTAGCCCTCTGTGCATCAGCTGCCGACGACACACATGCAGTAGTGGCATGTGCACAGACATCTTCCGTGCTGCCTGACCTGGGGCCTGGCACATCCCTGTCACCCACTCATGTTCTTACTTTTCTCAAGGACGCTATTAATGTTAGATATGACATGTTAGATAATGCTGTGATCTCTGTCTGGATTCTGGGCAGAGAGATTTCTGGTGTTGGCCAGTGAAAGGGGAAGGATCTAGCTAGCTGCATGGTGGTACCCAGAAGTTGGGAGCCCTGGAAAAATAGGGTAAGACTCAGAGTAAGCCTAATATGTATGAAGGAGATGCTAGGATGGTATTAAACAACATATTTCTGAGCTTGACATATTTAACATATTTCTGGACCTGAGATGATTAAGGGCTGAGAAATGTGTGAAAAGTGAGGTCAAAACAAGTCTACTTTGGTTAGCTAGGTCATATTTTGTTTTTCTTACAGTTTCATAGTGCATATTTGAATATATTGTTGTAAGAAATTGTCACTACTCCTTCTGATATCTAATGTACAGGCCAGTTCTCAAGTTTCAGAATTTGCACTGAGTTACAATGGACTAGGTAATACTAAAAGAGTAAACTGACCCTTCAGCCCCAGTGTCTTCCCGCACCAATGGCCTCTTCTTGTTCACACTTAGAGGCATAAGCTCTGTAGCACTGGGTCATCAGAGGACCAAATAAGGACTGTCATGGCAAGAAAAAGTATGTACAAAGAATGTATGCCTGCTTTTATACTTCATTTCAGAAATAACCCACATTATTTCTGACCACAGTTCATGGTAAGAACAATTCACTTGGCCCTGTTTGTACGCAAAGGGTCTGAGAATTTGGGCAAGTGTCAGGATGTTTGGTGGTCAGTTATGTAGTATAGCAGGCTGTCCTTATAGCCATCAAAATTTTCAGCTCCCTTCAGATCATGCGGAATACGTCAATCTATTTCCAAAGATGCTTTCGATTGCTACATCCACTCTCAACTTGCAGATCTCTAGATTTTTATGCAGTAGTCATCTCTGTAGTATGTCCAGCTATGGATATTCTTGTTCTGAAGAAGCTCAACGGAAAATACAAGTTATCTACAATCCTTTTCCCTCAATAAACCCAAAATGTTAGTAGTAGGGGGGCAGGTTAACTACTACAAACACACCATTCAGAAAAGAAGGGTAGAGAATACCTGGCTGTCACTGAGTCCAGTAATTCTGAAGTCATACCTGGAGTTTGGTGCAGACCAGCCATGCTAGGAATTAGATTTCTTTGATGAGGGCTTACTGTGCTTTCCGGGACAAGTTTTTTTATCCTATTTCTTCTTTTTTGTGACCCTCAAAGTCTGAGGTGCTTCTTTCTCCATCATATTCCTTGTTTACCTACAGAATGGGAATTACAGGATATTCTCTCAGATGAATTTCTGTTTTAAAATTTGGTTTCAATTTCAGTTTTACTTCCACAGACACCCAGCTCCTTTAGGGGCTGCACATGCTCAAGAAGCCACACAAATCTCACAGTTAAAAATTTTTATATTCATTTCCTCAAAAAGCTCATTAGGTGTTATGGTGTGGATCAGGAATGCTTCCCAAGAGCCTCCTGTTTGGAATGTGATTCAAGCATGGGGTTAAGCCACTGATTTCCCGGAGTGTTAAGAGGGGGAACCTAGTCAGCAGGGGCACGTCACTGGGTCGTGACCTAGGAAGGTGTCACTAGTTTTGCCCTTTCTTATTCACTCTTCCCATTGCAATGCCATGAAAAGCTTCCCTCTAGCTAAGCCCTCTGCGAGATCCTTCCACCACTGCTACACTCCTGGGAGTGGGGGCTGAAGGAATGCCTCAGCGGTTAAAGCACTTGCTTAGCAAGAGCTAAGTCAAGTACTAAGTACCCAAGTTCGATTCCCCAGGAGGCTGAGGCAGGAGGATCGCTCTGAGTCCAAGGCCAGCCTGGGTTCCATAGTGAGTTCAGGACCAACCTGGACTACAAAGTGAGACCCTGTCTCAAAAAATACATAAAAAATAAAATTTTAAAAATAAAAACAAAACAATAAACTCCTAGGAGTGGACAGAGACCTCCCAAACTGTGAGTTAAAGTAGACCCTTCCTCTTTTAAGTTGTGGGTGTTGGGATATCATGTCCCAGTAACAACAAGAAAGTGACTAAGACAGTGGCTAAGCAAGTTAAAAGTGGAAAAGGGATATACAAATGGAGTTCCCGAATTGTTAGTCTTTCTTTGTCTTCACCGCCACCCATATCTTCTGAAATTTCCAGGTTTTTGGAGAGATTTGTTGAGCCAGAGTCTCGGGTTGCACCACAGGAAGTAGGATGCTGTCGAAGGCGTGGCATTTCTACCAGCTGGGATGTAGGTGACACTGACACACCTCCTCTCTCTAGAGATACAGTTGTAACATTCAGACTTACACCAACAGCTTGCCGTATTCAATCTATTTCAGGCAAGGAAGCCATGTACTTATTAAAATAACCTAGTTTCCTTTGGAATGACATAAAAATTTGAAGATCAAGTTGAGCTCTCATTCACCCTAGAAAGTGGTTACAAATAATTCTCACCTGATACCTGAACAATGAGACTTAGCTGCAGGAAAGCTGCTCGTGGCATCACAATGAGAGGAGTCAATGAGGAAGGGCAGACCCAGTGACACCACTCTAGATCATGTCACAGTAATGTGCCCTTCTGACCAGGCCCCACCTTTTGACAGCACAGGAAATCAATTAACCCCGTGATTGAATCACTGCTCAAACTTTTAAAATTGCATACCATATTTGTGAACACACCCACCTCAATACCTCTGGGGGAGGAGCTGCTTCTTAGCTCACTCTCTCCCATAGGAGATAGGGGTTTCAAAAGTTATCTTAGTTCTTAAGGCTCCAGAGTCTTTTATTACCCCAAGCTCACGGCATCCTTGGGGGTTTAAATGTCTAAAGATCTTAGATGATCGTCCTGGATCTGACTTAATCAATTGTATGTTTTAATGACCACACCATAAGTGTTAGAAACACAGATCTCAGCTATGCTATATTCATTTGCCTTTTTACCTCATGACTTCCTACTTATGTGAGCATCTCTAAAATAGTGAGTGGTAAGACCAGATCCTATAGCTGATGTTGTCATTGGCACACTCTAACTCATTGAGTGGTTTTAAATTGACAGGAACATCATATTCTTAACCTGTTACTTGCCTAATTAAGAAGTTTTAATGGCCTCATCTTCCAATGCTTGCTTAATTTGGCAGGCTTCTTGGAGAACAAAAATTAATTAGGAGAGGATAGGCTTCATTTCAATAACAAGGAATCCCAAAGACATTAGAGCCTTAATGCAAAGTTTTATTTCTTGTGCTCAGTGTTAGTTTTGAGAAATGGTAATAGGAGCGATAGAAGGTCTTTCCTCTACAAAGTCAAACCCAGAGAAGCCCTTTCATTTCAAAAGCAAACACGACAGAGGAAATTGACACATATAAACTCACATTGCCTTTAATAAGCAAAATGTGTGCTTTTTATTCATCATCCATAAATCAAATCAATTAAGCCATACTTAATTCCCAAATTAACATAAAATCCTAATTCTACCTAACATGATCATTTGTCCTACTTAACTACATGGGACTAGGGAAGGTGAGAACATTTGATTTTCAGTAGAATTTCAAAAGGAAATAGAGACTTAGGCTTATTTCCAAGAGACTAAATGTAAGATCTAATCATGCCTTATCATATACTGACAACCCCAGAGGATCAAAGTGCAACATCCATTGCCATTTTAAAATTGTTTGAAATTTTTTAAAGTAGCTCAACCTCTACTCAATGTATCAAACAAGGAATCACAACCACTGTTATCAAAATTACTACTACAGAAAATCGCAATGATCAATGTCAATGTGATCGAAAAAAGAACATAAAAGTTACATATAAAGGACCTTGGGCAAATCTAACTAGCTGAGGATCTCAGATAAGTTATAGCACTGAATACATGCTTTCTGACCAGTCAACATGCCTTTGGGAGGATTTCTATTCCCTTGTTGGCCAGCATTCCTGACCACGTCATGGAAGGTCCCTGACACTGTCGTATCAATCATTAGTTCAAGGTGCTACAGTGCTGGAAGAAAGGAGGAGGGAATAGCACTGAGGAGAGTTTGGCGATCTATAAAAAGTAGATTTGGGAAATCTCCACTTCTTGTCCCATGGTTTTTATTCCTACAGTTCTTCCTTTCTGCCTTTGAGCCATGTGAAGCAGCCCAAGCTAATTTTATTTTTTTTTTCATAATTTTTTATTCATTAATTCATTTATTCGGCTATACTGAGGATTGGGCATCCGGAGTGACATCCCCAGACTTTAAAAAAAAAATTTTTTTTGGAGACAAAACGTCACCGAGTCTCTGATTTTCTCAGGCTGGGCTCAAGCTTGCAATGCTGTTGCCTCAGCCTCCAGAGAGCAGGGATGGCAGAGACAGGGTGTGTGTGTGTGTGTGTGTGTGTGTGTGTGTGTGTGTGTGTGTGATAATGAAATAGCTCTGCTTTATGCTTCTGACTTCTCTGGAATGCTTTGAAGAGGTCTCACTATTCCCAGAAATGAATTTCTAACATTAGAAGGAGAAAAAGAGGAGCAAGGAGTTGTCACGAGCAGCTCCCACACCGAGAGTTGCCTGGAGCCTTCTTGCCATTTGTTGATGTTACTTTGAGGAATCCTAACCTTTTCCACACAAGGTTCCCATTTTGCTGGACAAAAATCGCTATGTTTAGAATCTATAGCCCTTAATTCCCACTAAACCTTAACAAAATGTATGTTTTGAGAAGTGATTCATTATCATTATATCATGATAACTATGTTCATCTCTTTAAGATTTTCAAGAAACAGATCCATACTTCATTGACTTCAACAAACAGGAGCTTTTGTGATATATAAGGATACACAGTTTATAGTAATAATATAGCTAGGAGTTATTAATCTTTCACTACACACAAGCGATATAGTAAGCGATTTTCAAGTAACATGTCACTGAATCCTCATAGCAACTCCATGAGAGAGTTTTGGTTTTGTTTTATTTTTCTAGTACTGGAATACTTTTGTTGTCTCGTTTTGTTAAGAAAATTAAGCCATAGTGGGTTAAAGAAACATGCCTGAATCATGTACATAGTTAAGATTATGACCCATATATGTCTATTTCCAAGGGCAATGCTCTGAAACCCAGTTCTACTGATCTGTGTGAATCTCAGAAGAACTCAGGACTTTGGGGAAAAAATAGCACCACATAACGGCTCTGTGATCTTAAATAAATTCTTCCTTGGCTTCTCTCACCACTCCAAGTGCAGTCATTTGGGGATTAGAGAGTTAACATCTGCGTCTGAGGAGACACATCCCAACAGCCACAACACCTCCAAACGTTCTTCTTTGCTGTTTAGATAATATTTGTGAGGCATGTATTCATCTTCTCCATCCCTACTCAGTTCACCACTTAATATTGCCTTCTAGCTCCTTGCATGCCAGGACTAAAAAAAAAGAGCCATGTTTTCTGGATGTTTCTGTAATGAAGGTGTAAGTCCCTACTACCTGCCTGTAATCCCATTTACATGTCTGTAATCCAACCCTCCAGACTAGGCCCCAATCTCCCAATAGCACATGGCTTCATAGACAATCTATAACATTCTAATTCACGAGACTTTTGGGGGACACTCCAGATCCAAACCAAAATAGCTTGTCAATACTCTAGAGCTCAGCACCAACCTGACCCAGAGGCCCCAATATCATGAGATAAGGAAAAAGATATTTCCACACCCCATGGCCATTTTTAGTGATTCTGTGATGGTAGTTCTCTTCTGAGGTTAACAACTAAGTTGTTCCAAAGAACTCAATCCTAAACTGAAAGGAGAGTTGCAGGAAGAGCATTGCTTTCAATAATTACAAGGCTATTTTACACTGAAGAAGAAAAGAAGAAATAAATTCATAATATAGAACATATGTATGTGTGTATAAGTATACATATTGTATCATTGATAACAGCCAACAGGGCACATAGCCAAATTAGTTTGTATTGTTAACACTAGCAGAGAACTTGGAAAGTTGTGTCCAGCAGGTCTAAATAATAAAACAAGAAAATTTGCAAAAATCTGCTTTAAAACAGAAGGACCTAAGAAATAATACTCAGTAAGAAAACAAATTTATAAGGTTTTATTTAAAATCATAGAGAAGACTAAGCCTACACATTTTCTAGAACTACAAGACTGATAAATAGAAGCCAGCATTATAGCACATGTTATTGCTATTTAAGGAAGTGTGCAACGACAGAATACTTTGGTTGCCTACTGGGCATCTCTCCCACTTTATTTAGTGAGAAGTTTTATGAGAGGAGAGACCTTCTCTTCTCATTCAGCATTATTACTACTGGGGGAGACCAGAAACTGCTTCTCTAGAATCTGAAAGATGATTAAGTTGAAGACAATTAGGAAGAAACTGATATGAAAGAGCTCCCTGTCCTCTGTTTGATAAAGAAAGGAAACACATTTGCAAAAGAACTCTCTGAAACCTTTTATTTTTCCACCATGCAGAACAAAAGTCAATTACTGAATACACTAGTCAGACCCTCATTAACTAACAGATCATACTGAAGAATTTGTATCAACAAGTTTACAGCCAGCCAGGATCTGTCTTTTTTTTGCCACCCCAACCAAGTTGTTCCTCATAGAAACTCCAAGTCTTTTTTATTTATTTTGTCACTTCTCTTAAAAATGTATTGTTCATTATATATATATATATATATATATATATATATATATATATATATATATTATTTAAGCCAAAATTCAAAGCCGTGTCTCTGAGAACAATCCATTCTCTGAATATCTCCCATATATATATATTAAAAAATTAATTAATGAACTTATTTTTATTGTTTTTTCTTGTTAGTCCATCTTTTGTAACATGGATCTATTGCACTTGAGAATCTCATCACGTATGTTTTGTAAATATTTGTTGAACAAACAAGTTTACTTGCAATCTCAAGAATTTCCACTAATTCTGTTTTTCCCCACATCTTGATTTCTCCCACAGGGAGGTCATATGGAGAACGAAGGAGGTAATATATGTCAAACACCCAGTACAACTGGCTCAAACATGTATAGCAGCTGGAAGTAGTGAAAGAGGAGAACAACAGACCTCCCTGCCACACGTGTAAGCCCCTTTATTTTCTCTGCCCTGGCTCTGTCTTATATCACTAAGGGCCTCATAGGCCTGTGTATGGATATCACACAAGAACGCATATCCAACCTTCCACTGAACCAACGGTGCAGGCATACTTGAGGGGATAAAAAGACCTTTGGGAGAGATCATTTTGGCCAGGGATTCCTGCATCCTGGATACTAGGAACACAGAAAGCTGATGCGGACTATGAGTGGACTTTTCCCTTGGCACCACGAGCTCCTCACCTCAGAGGAATGGTATGCACACAACCAGGCAAGCTTGCTTATTGAGTTGTCTGAGTCTAAGTCAGTGCTTTCTAATTGGCACAACTGATACATACGATTTGCTATGTCAGGAAACAGGGCAAGAGAGAGAAGACACAGAGAATGAACCAACAAAACTTGATTCCAACTAGACTAAATGGAGCAGTAGATAAACGTGAAAGAAGGCATGGTGGATAAAGAGAATATTGGTTTCTTAATTATATGCTATTGTGGAATAGGAAAAGGAAACCAAAGAGCCAAACCAACATGGCCACAGCCCACTCTAGACACCAATGACAAAGTGAGAGCATGAAGAACAAGGCAGCAGAGGAATCAAAGGAATCAAATACACAAGCAAATAATTATGGTGAAATCTGACAAGTGCTGGACACAGGTGTGAAAAGGGTTGTGGAATGCAGAGGAGGTTTTGAAACTGAGTTTGTGAGAGAATGTTGGAGAAATATGACATTACTTGTGCATCAATGCAAGGTTTTCCTGAGAAGTTGCTCTAACTGATGTGCATCTCCTGCCAAGGAGCATCCTGGTTAGGATCATCCCAGAGAAAAGAAGAAAAAAAGAAGCAAAGGAAGGGACAACTATTCTAAGACCATTGATCACACAAGGTCTATGAAATAAATGAATGAAGAACACTGAAAATGGAGTGTAAACTCACATGAAACGTACTGATGGCAGCTGGTTGGGTCAAGAACAATAGTAGAATGTTTTCTAATTAGTAGTCTAGACTTTGCTCTTCGTTCTGTAGGCACTTTCCCTGCTGACTGTTAATGGCTTATTTCAAAACTTGAGCCACAAGAAACATTTATTTTTTCTTAATGAATATTTGTTTCAGAGTCTGAAAGTGCAATGAATCCAGAATGAATCAAGTTTTAGCCTTCCTTTGTCCCCCTAGGCTGAGATGATGCTGTATGATTCTTGATTAACCACATTAAATAAAACTAAAATCAAGAAATGCCACTGCTTCTTAGTTCAAGCCATTGGATGTTTAAATCCGAAGTCATATTTATGAAAAAGAAGTTGTGCATGAACAACACACTGGCTAAAAAAATTATGCTCATGCCATAGGGGTTTTATTTATTCCAATATGGCAAGTTGTTCTTTTGGGAGATGGATGACATTTTATTTTTTTTGTTCTGTTTTGTTTTGTTTTCCCCATTTTATTGATATGTATAAGAGCAAAATTTAAGGTTTACAATGAAGTTGAGCATTTTTTGCACCTACTTACCTTGTCAAGGGGACACGGACTTTCCCACTCTCCTTTCGACCCTCCTCCTCCCCTCCCCTATCCTGCCCTACCCCCCTGTTTCACTTTGTTTTTCATTTTAGGTTCCATAAGAGTTGTGATCTGGGTCTCTCATATCAGAGAGACCATTTGATGTTTCACTTTCTGCTTCTGACTCACTTCACTAAGCTTGATGTTCTTAAGATTCTTCCATTTGCCTGCAAAAGCCTCCACACTGTTGGACTTTATAGATGCATAGTATTCCATTATGTACAAATACCACAGTTTGTGTATCCATTGGTCTGTTGATGGGTATTTTGGTGACTTCCACATTTTAGCTATTGTTAGTTGTGCTGCTATGAACATGGGTATACATATATCTCTGTTGTGTGTTGTTTTGGCCTCTTTTGGAAATATTCCCAGGAGGGGTGTCACAGGATCAAAGGGGATATTTATTTTTAGTCTTTTGAGAGATCTCCATACTGCTTTCCAAGGTGGCTGTACGAATTTACATTCCCACCAGCAGTGCAGGAGGGTTCCCTTCTCCCCACAGCCTCACCAGCACTGATTGCTATTTGATTTGTTGATATAGGCCTTTCTCTCTGGAGTGAGATGTTATCTTGGCATTGTTTTGATTTTCATTTCTTTTCATATAACTATTGGCCGTTTGAACTTCTTCGTGAGCGCAATGCCTCTTCATTTCATTTGCCTACTTTTCAGTAGGATCCTTAATTTTGATAAAAATTAAGGCTTACTTACTAAAATTGGCTTACTTTTCTTCAGCTCCTTGTATATTCTAGTTATGAGCTTCCTATCTGAGATGTTGGTGGTGAATATATTTTCCCAGTCTGTTGTTTCTCTTTTTACAATGTTGACAGTTTCCTTTGCTGTGCAGAAACTTTTTAATTTGACAAGATCCCATTTGTTAATAATGGGGATAATTTCTTTTGCTTTTGGTGTCTTGTCAAGAAAGTCTTTGCCTACCCCTGTGTCTTTTAGATATTTGCCTACTTTGTCTTCTAGGAGGTTCGGTTTTTCGCTTTTAATGTCTAGGTTTTGATCCACTTTGATTTGATTTTGGTGCATGGCGATAGGTGTGTGACTAGATTCATTCTTCTGCATGTGGATGTCCAGTTTTCCCAGCACCATTTGTTGAACAGGCTGTCCTTTTTCCATTGTATGCATTTGGCCCCTTTGTTGAAGATGAAGTAATTGAGGGTATTTGGGTTTGTCTTTGCATCTTCAGTTCTGTTCCACTGGTCTGTCTGTTTGTTTTTGTGCCAGTACCAAATTGTTTTTAGAGCTTTTGCTTTATTGCTTTATGTCTGGTATTGTAATGCCTGTTGCCTTGGTCTTGTTGCTCAGGATTGCTTTGGCTATTCTTGGTCTCTTTTGGTTCCATATGAATTTAAGAATTGTTTCAAGTTCTCTGAAGAAACTTGTAGGTATTTTGATAGGATTTGCATTGAATCTATATATCAGTTTAGGTAGTATAGTCATTTTGACTATATTATTTTGCCTATCCAAGAGCAGGGAATGCATTTCCATTTTCTAATGTCTCCTATAACTTCTTTATTCAATGTAATGCAGTTTTCTTTATATAGATACTTCACTTTCTTGGTTAGGTATGCGCCTAGGTATTTAATTTTTTGCTGAGCTATTTAGAATGGTATCGGTTTTCTGAGTTCTTGCTCAATAAGTTCATTGTTGGTGTAGAGAAAAGCTATTTGATTTCTTTAGTGTTAATTTTGTAGCCTGTGACTTGGCTAAATTTTTTTTATCATATCCAGGAGTTTCATAGTGGAGTTTTTAGGATCTTCCATGTAGATAATCATCTGCACATAAGGAAAGTTTGACCTCCTCCTTTCCAATGCAGATTCCCTTTATTTCATTTTCTTCCCTGATTGCTATGGTGAGTGTTTCAAGGACTATGTTGAGTAAGAGTGGTGAAAGTGGGCAGCTTTGTCCTGTTCCTGATTTAAGAATGAATGATTTCAATTTTTCTCCATTTACTATGATATTTGCAGTAGGCTTAGCATATATGGCTTCTATGAGTTTTAGGTAGGGCCCTTCTATACCTATTTTTCTCAGTGTTTTTATCATGAAGCAGTGCTGGATTTTGTCAATGGCTTTTTCTGCATCAGTAAAAATGATCATGTGTTTTTTTTTTCACTTTGTTGATATGGTGTATTACATTGATTGATTTACATATGTTGAACCAGGCTTGCATCTCAGGGATGAAGCCCACTTGATCATGGTGTATGATCTTTCTGATTACTTCTTGGATTCTGTTTGCCAGAATCTTACTGAGGATTTTTGTGTCTATATTCATTAAGGATATTGGTCTATAATTTTCCTTCCTAGTTAAGTCTTTGTCTGGTTTTGGGGCTAGTGTGATGCTAGCCTCACAAAATGAGTTTGGTAGTGCTCCTTCACTTTCTACTTTATGAAATAGTTTGAGGAGGATTGGAGTTAGTTGTTCCCTAAAGTACTGAAAAACATTCTGCTGTGAATCCATCTGGGCTTGAACTTTTATTTGTAGGTAGAGCCTTTATTACTGCTTCAATTTCTGTGTGTGTGATGGGGTTTTTCAAGATTTTTATGTCTTCCTCATTTAATTTTGATATCTTATATGTATCTAGGAAGTCATCCATTTCTTCCCAATTCTCAAATTTGTTAGAATATAGGTGTTCAAAGTAATTTCTTATAATATTCTGAATTTCTGTAGAGTGTGTTGTATTTTCACCCTTTATATTTCTAAGTGTGCTAATCTGTGCCTTTTCTTTCCTTTTCTTGTTGAGTTTAGCAAGAGATGTGTCAATCTTGTTAATTCTTTCAAAGAACCAGCTCTGTGACTCATTAATATTTTTTATTGTCTTTTTAATCTCAATCTCATTTAGTTCAGATCTGATCTTTATAATTTCTTGTCTTCTACTGCCTTTTGGGTTAAGTTGTTCTTGTTTCTCTAGGTCCTTAAGGTGCATCATTAGCGAATTTATTTGTGACTGTTCTGCTCTTTTGATATGTGCATTTATGACTATGATTTTTCCTCTAAGGACTGCTTTCATTGTGTCCCACAGATTTTGATGTGATGTACTTCCATCATCATTTAACTCTATGAAGTTTTTGATTTCTTCTCTGATTTCTTCCATGATCCATTGTTTGGTCAGTAGTAAGTTGTTAAGTCTCCATGTATTTGTGTATTTTCTTCTGTTTCTGCTGCTGTTAAGTTCCAGTTTTATTCCACTATGGTCTGACAGTATACATGGAATTATTTCTATCCCTTTGTACTTGTTTAAGCATGACTTATGTTCTAGGACATGGTCTATTTAGAATATGTTCCCTGTGCTGCTGAGAAGAACATGACAAGTTGTTCTTTTGAGGGATCGATGACATTTTAAAGGCTAAAATCTTGTAGACGAGTGTTTTCAAATTTTAGATTTATAGAAACTAATGTTATAACTGAAGCAAGTTAGTTTTATCAGCAGTTGCCCTCAATGTAGAGAGTGAGCAATACTCCCACTCTGGATGAAGGATGGAACTCAGGGCCCAAACTCTAGCTTTCTCTCTTATGTGGCCACATTAATCAGCCTCAAACTATTTTATAATACGTCTTTTAAAATATTTTCTTAATTTCACAAAGGTTGCAAGTATTACATTAGTTAGTGACCTAGCTTTTTGGTCTATTCTAACTTTAGTTTTTCAGACAAATATAACTATTTGTAAAGTAGAAAGAATGCTTAATAGGAATCAGAGGATTCCCAAACCTGAAGGCAGTTATGGCGTGGCCTGCTCAGGTATAAGTTGCTTAAATAACAAAGATCTAAGTTGTAGTTCAGAAGCAGCTTCCAGAGTCTACTCAAGGATGGTTTGAAATTGCCTTCAGTAATGCTCACGTTCAAGCTCCTCCTATCCTATCACCTTTTAATATGTGAAGTTTAAAATCCCCTCTGCAGAATATAATTCCCTCTGGAATAAAAATAATTTTCAATTAAATTTTAGATGCTTAAATGCAATCTGGAAACACGCATGAAGATTACACCTGCAACAAAGAACCCTAGAACTTCCAATTCTTACCATCCAATCAACAAGCAACTCTGTGTTCATCCAGTTAATCACACAACCATCCCCCCTTTTTTGTTAATAAGACAGATGAGATGTTTTCGAATTAAAATGGTTCATTTGGTATTCATCAACACATATAGATTTAAATTTTTTTCTCTTTGACTTACATGTATATTCTGGGTTAACAAGAAAATTTAAATAATAATGCATATGAACAGTCAAATGCACCTTACAATTTTCTCCTTAAATGATTTGCAGAATGGTAGGGCTATGCTAACAATTGGAAATATTTAATTTTTGAAGAGGAGGTAACTGTCAGTATTTGCAGGTTATATAAAATAGCTGATAGAGGGCTGGGGGCATAGCTCAGTGGTTAAAGTGCTTGTCTAGCATGAGCAAAGACCTGAGTTAGGGTTCCAGCACTACATAAAACAGGCATGGTGGCTCACACCTGTAATCTCAGCACTTGGGAGGCCGAGACAGGATTGCTGTGAGCTTGTATGCAAATATTCAGTGTCACCGGATTGGCTTCCCTGGAGATTAAGGAGCGAGCCTTTGCTCGGTATCAAACCAAATATGAAACATATTTGCTAACCAGTTACCTTAAATTCATCATTTTCACATTTCCTTATCTGCAAAACTAAGTCACAGACTTTAAACGCCTGCATGTGCCCAGCACTAGCACATAAGCATCTGCATGAGGAAAATGGGTCAAGGGCAAGGCAGTAGTAACAGTGAGGAATGTGATAAACTGGAGCTGTTTGTAGTTCCTTGAGGCACTCAAAATCAAAATTTTAAAAATGAATACAATCTGCAGGCCAGACCAAGCCTACAGTTCTCCTGTTTGCAATTTCTGGATTCTATGGTTTTTTTTTTTTTTTTCCACACCAGTCCTGATAATTTTGTAGCCTTTGTTTCTTTGGTTTAAAGCCAAAATCACTCATCATCTGAGCTACTCGCAAATTGCAAATTGGGCTCCTTTGGAAACATCATTAGTTCTTTGCACCACCGGAGAACCATTCCATAAATTACGTCCTGTGGCATTCTTTGTGCATTTCTCAATGATTGCAGTCTAAAGCTATCTGACAACCCTATTTGTACTTGGAGAAATGGATGGTCAATAATATGAATTATGAAGACCTAAGAGACTAAAAATGTTAATCAATTTAAGAGAGTGGCACCAGATTTCAAGCAATTTTATCTAGACAGAACAGGTGTGTTTTAAGTCAGTTTTAAGCAACCCAAACTTAAGAATTTCTAATAATTGTGTGCCACGATGGATCTCCAAAACGAGAACAAAGTCCAGGAACATGAAAATTGCAGTGCGATGAAAAGGAGCAGTAGAAATTTCCCTGCTTTGATATAAACAACTCAGATTTGCCACATAACTCACTAACCAGAATTGGATTAGGATAAAAGGGGAAAAGAAAGCAACAAGAGAAAAATCTGAAAGAATCAAGTATGTCCTTGGTTCCGTGATTCATCAGAGTGGAGAAACGGCATCATCAATAACTATCAAAAAGATTTGAATGGAGGGAAGTGGAGCTAATTTCCACTGGAATAAGTGAGTACATCCAGCAATGACTCAGGGAAAAATAAAGTCAAAGAACATATAACCTAATCTAAGCAGATGGTAGCAAAATAAACAGATTCCCTGAAACAGCACTGAAAGAGTGGATTCTACAGCATCTTTTAATCATCCATTGCCTTGACATGTGACACTGGGCCCAATGAAGGTGCTCGATAAATTACTGTGAGCTCCCTGATGTCACGCAAAACATTCACACTCTTCTGAACGCTGATTTTTAAGAATCTTTCATCAGAATGATTAACCATTTCTAATTCTTATATTTTTAAAATGACCCTCTTGTCATCCAACAGCTGGCATCAACACTTGTATTGATATAGCCTGCCAAGTAACCACCAGGTACTGCAAGTGCTGCCCCTCCCCCACATCAATGCATCAATAAACAGCTAATTAATAACCTTTCCACACTCAACCCCAAGATAGATTCCTCAATACCACAAACAGAATTTTCTTACATAAATTAACTCTAATGACAATATAGTTACAATAAATTGAAGCATATTTTATGGGTCTTGAAACATAATGATACTAACTTTGAAAGCTCACAGTTGCTATACGTACAAGAGGCAATAAACCCAAATTAGCTGTGTACTTCAATCATGATTATAACTAAATTTATTTACAGTTGAGAAGGACACTTAGATTCATCTCAAGAAGAAAAAGAACAAAACTGGGGTGGAAAGTTTTCTTTTCTTTTGTTTTGCTTTTACAAATCAGTTGTTTAAAGTAATGAATAAAAATATGATTTACTTTGTTTTTTAAGATTGAAGATAATTTTTCCTAAAAATCAGTCAACTATATTGCTTCTACGAGGCAAGAATAACCATGAGTGAGGTAAAACAAAACATTAAAAATAGTAGAAGCATTTGTGTTTCTGTGTTGGGAAAAGGAGTATATTTATAAATTGTTTTATTTTATTATACTTTATTTCTGTTGACTCAGATTTTTAATACAGCCAGGAATATAATGCAAATTTATATACAAGGCATTCAAAATGCTACAGACTTTCTATTTTTTAATAATGTCCTTTGATTACATGGGTAGCCTCCTGTAGACATGAGACACACCCTCACACTACTTTGTCCATTTTCACTGGTAGTCTGCAGTGAAGAATTAGGCAGGCAGGAGAAAACTCAAATATCCATAGGATCAGAGCCTTGTTTTCTGCACATGAATATGAATAAAATAAATGGTTGAGTAAATAGCATTTCCACCCCTCTCAGCCACTCTCTCTGGGAGGAATGCCTTATTTCTCTTAAGGTCTGCCTCTGCTCCTTGCATTTAGGTCAAAGTGAAACTTCTGTGTTGATTCCACAGTGAGGATCTTGACCATGGGCATGAGGACTCAGTAGGCTTTGGAGCTGATACACTAAAGCTTCAGTACTTTGGCTACAATCCCAAGCAGCAATCTATTTTTACTCCATAACAAATATCCATTAATCACCTATCATGTTCCAGGCACCTTTTTGACTCTGAGGACTAGCCAACAAAAACAAAGCAAGATGAATTAAAGGACCTTATTTGAAAGGATTTTTGCGAGAAAAGGGGTGGGGGAAAATGAGTGTGGTGAGACGATCTATTGCAGTAGACAGAAAGCTGTGACCATAAGACCTGAAAGCATTGAAACAGATATGCAACAAGGGATTTTCTTTTATAGGAAGGACAAAAAGTGTAGAAAGAACTTGATGAGGAGAAATTTTTCTAAAAAAGGGTAGTAAGATCGGACTATAGCTCAGAGACTGTTTTACACTTAGGTCAACTAATTTTCACCTGCAGGCTCAACCCCAGTTTAGGAGCCCAAAGGAAGAGAGACTATTATGCAAAATTTAGTTAACAAGAATTTTATTTCAAGTGATCAGTAGAAATTGACTAATTAGAACAAGTGGTTCATCTCATGAAGCAAAGAATGAAAGTTTGAAGGGTGTGGGCCTGGCCTAATCCTAGGCAAACAAGGGAGGCCACCAGAAGTCTCCTATCCAAGTCATTTAAGAAAAATGGGCTCTGTGCAATCAATATGCTTCCCCAGCTGCACAAAGTGTGTGGCACACATTTCTTAACCATCTCTATTGTGAAGAAACATAAGCCTCAGGGGGAGCTCAGCATGGCCAGGACATAGCAGCACAATAGACACACTCTCATTTGATGTCCCATGGAACAGATGAACAGGAACACTTAGACCTGTCCAGTAATTCATTTATTTCAGATCCTGTTATCAGCTAAAATGAATACAAATAAACAGTATGTCCATGGAGGGCAGTGACTGCTACAGAGCTTTTTCTCATTGAAGAGGTGACACCTGAGCTGAGAAATGACTGAAGGAAAGGTACAGTCACAGCCGGCATGTCCATCCTTGCCATGCAGTCAGTAGAGGCAATGAGGCAGGACAAGAAGCGGGGCCTGAAGGGGTGGTGGGCACCCTCACCGAGAACATGAAGGCAAGGGGAAAAGTTAGACTGTCCAGGAATGGAGATAGAATGACAGTCTGGCCTGGTGTTATAACTGGAAAGTGAGATGTGCTCATATCAGGTTTGGGAAATAAATCCGACACTATCTATCGGAGGCATTTGGGTATGGCATAAAAACATAACTGGAAAATGCAAGCGCTTTGTAGAAATTACAGCATGCTAAGCACCGTTCTGAGAGCTTTATAAATTTCCAAGGAGCTACATACCGTATTGTTGATATTTACTTTCTACCTACAAGGAAACTGAAGCACACAAAAAAATTAAGTAATTATCCCAAAGTCACGGAGTTAATAAGGCAACAAACTTCGCAAGCTTCAGCAGGAAGTCTGACATGGATGGACCTTATGATTTGAGTCCAGTGGGTAGATGGTGGTGCTACTTTTTGAGATAAGCAAGGCTTTGTGGGAAGCGAGCTAGAAAGGAAGAGAGCAGCTCAGAATAGGCCAGATTCGTTTCCTAATGTCTGCTAGGCAACCAGGTGCTGGAACTGAAAATTTAATTTGAGATGTATTTGGAACACAAGGAGCATTTCAGTTTGGAGCTCAGGGAAATTTCCAGTTGGAGCTGTAACTTTCAGCACCTTCAACGTATAGATGGCATCTAATACCATGGTGTGGAATGAGATAATTCAGAAAAATATAGAGACAAGAACTGACTTGAGCACATCAGTGGTTCAACAGTGAAACTGCCAGCCTTCCACTCTAGTTAAGTTTTTCTTGAGTTTAGCACGACGATAGCTGTTCTGATCTTTTTCTCATACTGATGCAGGCAGAAGAGAAATTTTTGAAAGTGTGCCAAAGATTCAATTATAATTATTTGAGGCAGACTAGCTTCCTGTACAGTATATAGAAATTGGCTTGTTTGCTGTCATAATTCCACCTTCCCCCTTCTAAGGTGCTTGCTCAGTGTTACAGGCCTGGACTGTTGTAAATAGAAAAGATTACATTGCAATTTACTAAATACTTTCGTATCTACCATTTCATTTTATGTTTATATCCATCACATGAAGTCAGAAGAATACTGACAATGATAACCTTTTACTGATGCAGATCCAATGTTTATAGTAACTACAAATAAATGACTTACTTGAGGTTATACTGTTAGCAACAGAGCCGGAGTCCAACCTGCATCTTGGAATACTAAATCTTACGCTCTTCTGAGGCAAGTGCCTACACAGCACAAAAATGTGTCTCGTCATAATGTTTGCAATTCTCGTTCATTTTTGTAAAAGAAAAGGGCAACACCCCAAATGCTTAATCTTACCTCTTTTACTAGCCAAAATGTCTAAGGATGGATAATGTTGAATCCCAAGACAATATAGATTGTAGATAAAAGTCCATTAAAGGAGTCAGACAGGAACTGAGGAGCTTTCCAACACTTGCTAGGGACAGCTATTCACTGGGTGCCATTACTCCACTAAACATGATTTCTCAAATTATGAAATACACCTGTTTTCTATGTAAGTATGAAACCATATTCAAAAATCATCCACAACAAGCTGTGGCTTTCTTTCATTACAATCAAAAATTTGTACTAGGATAAATAATTGAAAGTTGTTTTCAAAGAAAAACATACGAATAAAAAAAAACAATATGTAAAATCCAGATCCCCAATTTCTGTGTGCTGGGAAAATGTATAGTGAGTTTCAACAGAAATCTTAAGCAAGCTACTCCAGGTAGCCAACCTGAGTACCTAATTAGGAACACTTTTGGGCCATGTTTCACTTGTCGTGCTTCCCTGGAGCTGTCTCTGTTTTGCTCTTCCTCTTTCAAGTGCTGATTCAATAGCTGAAATGTGCATTCGTCTTCCTAGCTTGAGCAGTGCCATGCCACAGGTTTAACTAAAGTGCCAATAAGACTATTTTAAATCACAGATATCTCCTTCCCCACCTCTGCACCTCATAGCGGGAGCAGGTGTGTGACTCGCAGGCTCCTAACACAACAGTATCTTTTGCTGCTGTAGTTCCAAGACCTCTGGAAGATCTCAATCAGGAAAGGATAAGTCAATGACCAACAACTGGCTGGAGCAGGGGGAGGAGCAAACACCTGTCTCCCTGTCACTGGGCACTTTGTCTGCAGCCTGGGAGGTAGCAAGTAGTATGTCAAGGGAGAACCAGTCCCAGCGCAGATTGGGCTTTGGTCAGCAGAGAAGTGTCTCGTCTTCAACTTCCTTGGCACTGACATATAAGGTAAATTAGCATATGTGCTTTCACTGAAGTGGTGCCAGTCCCCGCTCTCAGAAC
This sequence comes from Ctenodactylus gundi, assembly GCA_004027205.1. NCBI lineage: Eukaryota > Metazoa > Chordata > Mammalia > Rodentia > Ctenodactylidae > Ctenodactylus > Ctenodactylus gundi. The sequence goes on along the minus strand of PVKB01003568.1, from coordinate 121,287 downwards.
AAGGAACAGATTCCTTCTGAATTCTTACCGGATGTGTCTGGGGAACTGTATGTTCAAGAAGTGAGCACTGTTGAATTACAGACAAAATGTGAAGACAAGAAGCAGTGACTCAACCCAAGGCCACAGGGTCTCTTGCCCGAGGAATGCAGTTCAGGTCACTATACCAGAATATCGTAGACCCAACGGCTCATCAACAACAAAAATACACTTCTCACAATTCTTGGTTTGGAAATTCAAAGTTAACTCACTGTAAATTTTAATGTTTGGTCAGGGCTTGCTACTGGCTCTCAAATGGCTGCTTCAAGCTGTGTCATTGAGTTGTGGGGTCCCGACTCAGGAGGCCTCTACTCTCACAACCTAATCACCTCCCAAAATCCCTCCTCTAATGCTATTCACTGGAGCTGAGACTTCAGTATGTGAATTGGGGTGGGATACAAATATTCAAATTGTAGTACTCACATTTTCTATTGAGTTTTGGATCTGAAGTGTCCTCCAAAATTCTCATGCATTTGGATGTTATGGGTTATCTATGAAACCAAGTACTATTAGTAGATGAGGGCCTAGTCTGGAGGGATGAGTTATAGGCCTGTGGTGGATTATAGGTTCGTGGTTGAAAACAGACATGTGGTAGATCACAGACTATAGGCGTGTGGCGGTTTAAGTTCTTAAACCTGGAAGGGGTAGAACATAAAGAGTGGACCACTGGGACAGGACATGGAAGGATATATGCTTCTCCACCCCCATCCCAGGGACTTGGCTTCCTGTGTGCAATGCCATGTGGAGCTTCTTCTACCTCTGCCTCCACTGTGTGCTTCCACTATTGCCAGCCACCCATGAATGAACTGTGACCTTCAAAAACTGTGAGCTGAAATCAACTTTTCCTCCTCTAATTTGTGTATGTCGGGTATTCCTAGCAATGAAAAAGTAACTAAGAGACAAATTGGTACCACAGAAGCCGGGTCATTGCTGTGGCTTTAACTGATGATGTTGTTTGAAAGCCTTTAGAAATGGTTTGCAGGAGGAGTTTGGAGTAACTTGAGAATGCCTACTGGAGAAACTCTGGGGAGCTCTGAGTCAGGCTTGATGGAAGATTCTGATTGGAGCTCAGAAAACCAGGATGCTGATAGAAGTGTCGATTGGAAAAGCCAGACTCAAGGTGTTTCATATGGGAAGAACTCTATTGGCAAGTAGTTTAAAAACCATGCATGCTACACTCTGGCAGAAAGTTTGTCAGTGTTTTGCTAGTGTCCAGAGACTTTACCTGAAACTGAGATTAAAAGTGGTGAACTTCTTAATCTTAATTGAGTGGTTGGAGATACTAAAAAGCATCCTTCCCTGCACTCCACTCTGGCCCTGAATTACTCTTAGTTTTCCACAGGCCCTACAGTGCAGTCAATCATGGATCAAAGATGTTTTAAAAACTTTTGAATCCATCATTTTTTATTATCTTGATTCTCTAATAATACAGCATAGCATCTAACTAGACTAGAGGTGATTTAATATGTATGGGAACATCTACATAAGTTCTGTGCACTACAGCATTTTTACTCTTGTATAAGGGACTTGAGTATCTGTGAATTTAGGCAGCCATGAGTCCTGCAGCCAATTGCAAGTGGATACTATGGAACAACTGTATCTTCTTTCTTCCTTACTCTTTTATTTCTGAAATTTGTTGTTCAAGAATAGGTAATCTAAAAAAAAAAAAAATAGGTAACCCATTTGTGGTTCTAACATAGCTGTTTCACCAGCCAGCACTTTACAGCTTCTTTTGCATGAGGATCCTCAGGGTGAAGAGTGTTTGCAAGGCATGCCAATGCAAATGAATGAGACTGCGCAAGAGTCATCCTTCTGATGGGGTCTCCTGACTAAATCAGAGAAGCAGCCCCTGAGCCACAGCACTTGGAAGTTCTGGTTTAGATCACAGAACTCAAGTCACAGGCACTTGATTCTTTTGTGACTGGCAAAAATATAAGACTAAGTTTTATAATACCATCAGGGTCATATTACATTCATGATGTAGGCTGCGGTAGTCCAAAGTCACACCCAGTCCTACTGAATCCAAGCGTCAGAGGACTGGGAAGATGTGGAGATTTGAACGTGAACAAGCTCTTCGTGTCATTGTCATGCACATTAAGTTTACAAACCTTGGTGTGTCAGTATCTCCTTGCTCGTCACCAGCACTGTCAGGTTCTCAACCTGCTTCCTGGATAGGAGGCTTCCTCTGAAGTGCCGGCTATTATCGACTAGGATAATAGAAAATGGAAAAAAGAAAGAAAGAAACATGATGAGTACATTGAGCAAGACCAGGAGAACCCTCCCTTCTTCATTTCCTCATACTATGGGCAAGACCTAATGGCCCTGAAAAATTAAACCTCCTTCCACACACCAACCAGCTACATTAATAACTGTTTAACCACAGGAAAAGAAACAAATGATAGAAGCCTGGTATTGGGCAGTTAGGAGTACAGATACTTCTTCTCTGCGATGGGTACAAAGGGAAGACAGATGTGGCTGAAATGTTGGAGAAAATAAAAAGATAAAAGGGTTTTGTTCCATCCATTTGTCAGTGGAGCATTTGCTTGGCCACCTAATTGTGGAATTCGTTGAGACCCACCACGTTTCTGCCCATTCAGATGTTGTAGACTTAGCTTAGAACTCTACTGTTAACTCATCCGGCAACCTGGATTCCCTCCTCAATCCTCTGGCCATTATACCTTTGTTTATAAAAGGAAGACATTAAGTACAACTACAATCCAAATACACAAAATATAGCACGGAAAATGTTATGAAGGCAACCAAGAGGAGACCAGGACTGAGTAACGAAAACAAGTAACTGTCACCCTCCTTCCAATGAAGGTGGGAAAGTGGCAGGGGAGAAAGTGACATTTAAACTGAAAGCAGAAGAAATCAGAAGCACCATGTGTGTGAAGGGGGGAGGGGGGAGGGCAGACCCTAGACTCACTGGGGTAGCTGTGTTGGGGATCATCAAGTAGGAGAACGAGGCGGTGTCATGAACCTTCTGCAAACATGGTGCTGCAGCTGGGAGAACTGGGACCAGGGCAGTTCCTGCCCACAGTGCTGTGCTGACAGCTGCAGCCGGGGCAGCCTGCCACAAGGCACTATCCTGCTCAATCTTCGATTAGCCATGGATGCTCACAGAATTAATCATGGCGCTTGGCACTCCAGAGGTGTCGTTGAATACATTCACAAAGTCCAAGCGAGGTGATGACTTTGAATGCACTAATAATGTTCCTCAGGTCATGATAGTGAAATTGCTGTTTGTAGAATGGGTATGAGGCACGTGGTACCTGTGCCGTCTCATTTCTCTGTTGCCAGAACTTTGACTTCACCCTAGATACTTTGGCTACAGTTTGGATCACGTGTAACTAAATGCTACATAAAACTGCATATAATAACTGCCTTGTAGTAACTTCCCTGTAAGAAAACTACCTCAGAGTAATTCCTGCATACCTGTGTAGCACTATCTTGAAATTTAGACTTGTCTTTTGTAATATCTGTTGGTACACCAAAGTCAAGAACTCCTCTGATGTGGTTTATATGCTAGCAAGTGTACCACAGTGCTATTATTACTGATAAATAGTATCCTATGAGTGGTAAGAAGATGCTCTGCCGCCTCTCCCAATACCCTTGGTCCAGATGGAAAACCCAGCCAGGAAAGTCTCTAGACCTTCCAGCTAGCTAATCAATAGCTATTGTATTTCACTTTTAAAAAGAGCTCTCTGAAATTATTTGTTAATGATGTGCTACAGTTTTTAAACACGGATGATATATTAAATCACTTTATGTGTGATTTTTAGGAGAAGCTTTGTATAATACTGAGATGGATTAGCTGAAAAAAATGTTTCCCAAGCCTTCCTTAGGAGTTTTAACTTGCAATTTTTTAGGTATGGGAAATTTACCTACTGAGCTCCAGGGCTAGGGGAAAGGCTTTTCTTTCCAACTCCCCATTTGTGCTGTGTCTTTGGACTTGGACTACATAAAAGGAAATCAAAGTTAGGTTTACCCTCTCCGAAAAGATCATAACATACTCCATCAGCTCTTCTGGGGAAAAAGAGTGCTAATCATGATTATTGCAGTAGTCAAGCAAATAAAAATTCTAAGGTAAGTCATAAAGTAATGCACTTATACTTTTTCTCACTTTTTTTTTTTCAGTACCGAAGATGGGTTTTCACACCAAACTACATACCCACACCTTGGAACAGGGTCTTGCTAAGTTACTAATTTGCTCAGGCTAACCTGGAATTTGCAGTCTTCCTGCTTCAGCCTCCCAGAGTAACTAGATCACTGGTATGGCCTACACCTTCTTTAATGGCATAAACTCAGTGATGATTTTGAATTTTTCCATCAAGGACATTCTGTGGTTTAGGTGGCAGCTACTCAGATGCCCCAGACAGAGAGAGCAGCAAATAATATCTGTGCTGACTTCCAGAGTGGCCTGCTTGGGTTGCAGAGGTAATAATTGATTTTTCTGGCCTTAGGTTTGCTTGGACACTCTGTCCATTCTCGGCCTTTCTTTAGCTGTTATTAACAGTACCTGGCTCAAATCTGATTTAAAGAGGTCTTACTGATATGTATTTGGTCAATAATATGAACTAATACTTCTTTCTCCTATGCAAGTACATACTGAGTGGAATTGCTTTGTATTTTCTAGAATATACGACAAAGAGTAATCTTATATAAAAAAGTCAATGCATTGGAAAACAAAGGTGAGCTGCCTTCTTGTTAAATGCAATTTTGAGTACTTGGATACTAAGGAATTTTTATCAGTGTAAGTTGATCAAAAGCACGTAGAAGTCTACTCTTGGTTCATTATGAAATTCAATATAAGCCAAGGCTCTTACAATTAGAATGAGACTTGTCCCCATCTTTAAAAAAAAAAAAAATGGCATGAGGGTTTGCAAAGCTGAAGCATGGGAAGAAGGAGAAGCAGAGAGCCCGGGGCGCAGCTGGGCCGGGCTGCGCTGCTATTCGTCTTCCCCCCACTCTTCTCCATGCCCTTCTTCTGCCCTTTCTTCTCATTCTATCTTCTGTTACTCACTTTCCCAGGAAAATTTTCTCTTGGCATCAGCATCACCACTACCAACATTAATAATCACAAATGCATATATAATAAAATAACAGTGCAAAACAAGTCTCCTCTGATAGATAAATAGGACTTCAAATACAGCAACCTAGTAAATCCAGGATGCATAAGCCAAGGAGTGGAACACAGATAAATTCATGTTTCTGAATTCCAGATTTAGATGAACATGCCCATATATAAGCATAACATTGAAGATGAGCTTGTTTTTTGTGAGGTCCTGCGTTTCTATTTTTCCATTCTAACCCTTTTGCTCGATTACTTCTCTATACCTCAGTCTTCCAACCCTCATTCCTTTCACCTGCTGAAAAGTATTCAGTTAGCCCCATGAAACATCGATACAAATCTGACGGATTTTAAGTCAGTTTTTAACTGCATACAAAATCCAGCTATGCTAACTTTGTGAGCAGACAGGAACATTTCCAAAATTAACTTAATTAGAAGGATTGAAAGCATCTAAAACCATTTACCCAGTCTTTTTAAAGGTATGCTTGAATCATATATGACAAGAACATTTCTGGTCTGGAGTTAAAATATATTTGAGACTTATAAAATCTTAAAAGTCAAGATTTTAAATGCATAACTTTGCCAAGTATAGATCAAATGTATAGGCCTGAAGGCCTGTCCATTGTCAAATTAATGGATGACAGAACTAAAGATGTTTTATCAATATTTGTTTGCTGCAAAGGAAATGTCTGTCTACTCAATTAGCACAGAGACAGAAACTGAAAGCTATGCCGCTAATGCATTTGCTGGAATTATCCCCACTACCTGGGCTTTGTTTAAATCAAATGGTGCAGCTGTAATTAATTTTGGCCCATTTAAAAATGCTTGTGCGATGATCAATCAAAACCATTTTGTTGATATTTCAGGGGGAAAAATCACATTGATAATAAAGGATATTGTCTCCTTTGCATCAGAAACACCACCTCAAAACCATACAGTATAGGAGCAAGAGGTCTTATAAACTTGTATTTCAACTATGTAATCAATAACAATAACATGTAAGTAGCTAAGTAGCTCTTGGTTCTAGAATTTGCCTTTTTAATGCACTTAGACACTCTAGGTGACATGAGAAACCTGCAGTGATTTATTTAGCTTGAAATTTTCTAAAATTGCCTCCTTCACTAAAACCACTCGACAAATCTAATAAAGCAAAATGCGTTAGAATCAAAATCAATATCAATGGTCAGAACAGAATCACCAGAACTGGCAAGTTATTGTTTGATTCCTGCATAAAGCTTCCAAAATAATATTTTAAAGTAGTATATGATTGCATATATAAAAGGTATCCAGAGTAGGAAAATTCATAGAAAAGGAAAACAGAATGGTGAATTCGAGGGACAAGATGGATGGCTGGAGACTCGCTGTGTTAGGGGTCCTATATTTCAGCTCGGGATGATGACAACTTCTGAAAACTGACGGTAGTTGAACATTGCATGGCAATGAAAGTGTACTGAATATCACTGAACTGAACATTCAAACCGATTATAATGGTACATCATACATTGCATGTACTTCACCATATTAAAGAAAAAAAAAATAATGGTAAGCTACCCTATTCTAAAATTAATAATATACAATTTGTGTGAAAAGAAGTTGAGTCACTTATTAAAATTTCTTAAGCCAAAGGCGGAACTTCGCTTGCAAAGGTATCTATCCTTCTTTTGTTCTGGAGGACCTACTTGTGTTGTAAGGTCAATTTTCAGTTGTTGTTTTTTTTTAACTACAGACATCTCAGTGACTAATCTTTGAGGCTTTTTGACAGTACAAATTGTTCTGCTCTGGTGATTCATTTGACTTTTTGTCATGATCTGTTGTTTCTTGAACAGAAGAACCTTGAAACTAACACCAGACCATTCCACACTTAGAAATCTACTGCAGAGGAAAATGATCATGAGAAGCTCCTAAGGAAGATAGGATAGCGTTTCGCAGTGCCTGCAGTTATATTATATTCTTCTCACTTGTCTATTATTCCTGTCCTTTACCTATCCACATATACAAGGAAGCATTGGTCTTCTGTGGGTGCTGAGGTTTTGTTCATAGAATTTCCTGCTATGACCTCAACACCTATTGTGGTTGTAATTGCCCCAGTAGCCACATATTAGGTGATCACTGAATGATTGTTGAATGAATAAGTTTTAAAAAGCTAGATGAAAGCCCTGTTAGTGAAGCACCCAAGTTCTCTCCAAAGAGCAGACAGCTGTTATTTGCTGCTGCAACAAAGGAAATTTAGTTGAGAAACCTCAAGCTCTTTCCTCAACTATTAATGTCCTTTATATTAGGAAACTCAGATTTCTTCCAGCTTAAATAATTGTGTGATTTCATCTTGTCCCTTCATGACAAATACATTAAAAAGAAGAAATGCTCACTTTAAAATTTATGACAGTGAAGGACATATTGCCATTAATTCTCAAAATATTATTTAAACACTTCTAGGCCATTGATCTTGCCAGCTTCTGAAGAAGCTGGAAGCCCTCTTTCTTTTTCCCCCTTTTTATTGATATGTATATATGCAGTAAATAATTCACATTTAACTTGAGCATTTTGTGCACATATATATTGTGTCAAAATTACAAATCCTTCCCCTTTCCTCTTTAACTCTTTCACACTCTCCTCCTCCCCACTAGTTCCCACTATCCCCCCATTTAGTTCTATGAAATAACTGGGTTCCTCGTAGCAGAGAAACCATGCAATATTTAACCTTCATTGTCTGATTCACTTCACTGAGCATGTTGGCCTCAGGTTACACCCATTTACCTACAAAGCCCTCAAATCTATCTGTATTTATGGATGAGTAGTACTCCATTGCGTACATATACCACAATTTATTTATCCGTTGGTCTGTTGATGAGTATCTTGGTGTCTTCTACATTTTAGCTATTGTTAGCTGTGCTGCTATGAACATGTGTATACATGTATCTCTGTTATATGATTCTTTTATATCTTTTGGAAAAATTACCAAGAATTATCACCAAATTGAAGAGGATATTTATATTCAGCAATTTGTGGAACTGCTTTCCAATTTCATACTGCTTTCCATAGTGGTTGTACCAGTTTACATCCCCAGTAGCAGTGCAGGAGGGTTCCTTTTCCCCATAATCTTGCCAGCACTGGTTACTGTTTGAGTTCTTGATATATACCATTCTCTTTGGAGTTAAATGATATCTTAGTAATATTCTGATTTGCATTTCTCTAGTGGGTAAATATATTGGGCATCTTCTTACATATTTACTGGCCATTTAAACTTCTTCACCTGAGAACCGCCCAGTCATTTCTATTACCCATTTTTCAATCAGGTCTTTGATTTTGATGGGTGAAAGTCCTCTTTCTTTAATGTCTTCAGTTTCTCTGTCAAGACTGCCTCAAAGTCCTGAATCAATTCAAAGTAGGTTTTTCTTTGTTTGTTTATATTTTTAATGAAAACATGACAGTGTGCCCGTACACATTTTATCCCTGGAGCTGGCAGAATCTTACTTCTGGCTCTTCCCTAAAATCAAAATGACCATGATCTATAAACATTCTGCTCAATTGAGGACATCAACATAGCTCTGATAGCACAACCAAAGACACAAAAGAAGACATTCAGAACTGCTTCAGAAAGTGGCAAGAGTTATGAGGTCAGTGTGTTCAAAGGAAAGGAAGCATTGTGAGGGGAATTCACAGATACGTGTCTCTTATTATAGTAATCAATAATGAAAAGATTATGTGTTCAATATTATAAAAAATTATTCAAAACTGAAAAAAGAACAGACATAATTTCATGGAAGACCATAATAGAGCATTAGCAGTTCATGGCTAGTAAAGTGGTCCAAAAAAGGATGGAAAATGTTAATTTTAAAATCAATAATAAATGTAAAATTTTTGTCTCTCTTTCACTAGCTCTCTCTCCCCCTCTGCTTACCCTCCCTCTCCCACTCTGCTTTCTCCACTCTCCTTGTCCCTCTCTTCCTATCTCAATCCACAGGCTTATAAGAGAAATACATAAAGGAGGGAGAATAGCATATATCAGTTTCTATAATTGTGTTATATACTTGCTTTTTTACTATATCACATATGCACGAGAAATTAAACTCAGTAGTGTTGAATCTTTGTTTACAGTATTCATTGCTACATTCAAGAACCTAACACCCATAACCCTTAGCTCAATCTAAACATACAAAGTTTTCCCATTTTTTTTATCATGTTTTCCACCTCCACTAGATCCTACACAAAGGTAGGGTCTCAGTCACTATTCAATGTGCTGTGTCCTCAGATGTTACTAAAGCAGCTTGCATACAGTAAAAATCTAAAATGATGTTATCAAATCATACTTAAAAGCTTACTAAAGAATAAACTACTACAGCTTCAGCTGCGGGAATGACAGGCAATATAATTCAAATTACTTGTTCTTAGAACAAACTTAATTTCTGATTTAAAAAAAAGTGCTATTGACATGAATGTCACGGAGAATTATTGGGCCAAATATGCAAAAGTAAACCCAGATAGATGACTTGGAGGAAGTACCAACAGATTGAAAAGCTGAGCAGGTCAGAGGGGTGAGTCTGCTTCTTACATAAACAGCTGAGGGGGTTCACCCAGACAACTGTAAGCATCAACCTTTCATTGAGACCCACTCAAATCAAAACATAAGAATCAGGATGAACCAAAACTTGTAACAGCCTCCTCAATAATTTCAACAATAATTCATCTTTAACATAATGCATACAATTAAGCTCATAAACAGACAAATTATGATAAAAAACAGCAACATAAAAATGGCAGACTATCATGAAAACTGCAAAAGTTCACTTTTTAATGATGGGCATAAATGTGAAGCCCCTGATTAGATCTCCAGGGAATAAAGACAAAGATGAAGATGAAGGAGAAGAAGGAGGAGAAGGATAAGGAAGAAGGAGGAGGAGGTGGGGGAGAAGAAGAATTTAAAATTTAAACATAGAGTATATTAAGATATATCAATAGATGAGCTAACAGAAAAATAAACACAACCGAAGAAAGAAATATCAAAGGGGATTAAGAGCAAAAAAATTCAGAAGAAAATATGAAGAGACAAAAGGATGAAAATAAAGAATATAAGAGGCACGCTGAAAAACTGAACATAATTAAACTTCCAAAAGAAAATGAGTAAGAAGGAGTCAGAAGCGACATCTAAAGTCTATAATTTTGCAAAATCAACCTGCCAAACTAAAGACAACATCAGAGGTTGGATTAGAAACCAATGAACAAAAGGAACACAAAACATCTACTAACCTAAAATAAGATAATTACAAATAATATCGCTCTCAGTCTCGTTGTAATAAAACCACTGGCACAAAAGACCAAGAAAAAGTTTTTAAAGTACCCAGAATTGGGGTAGAAGAGACACTTAAAAGTGAGCAACTGTGAATGGAAAACTTACGTTTCCATAAAACACAATGAAAGAGAGAAGACAAGAATACAATATTTTAATTAAAGAAAATGAGTACCAAATTGAAGAAAATATGAAAAGATCTACCAGGTATGGCATATGCCTGTAGTCCCAGCCTTTGGGAAGCTGAGACAGAGGGATTGCTGTGTGTTTGAGGCCAGCCTCCTACAAGAGTGAGTTCGGGATCAGCGTGGATGACATAATGAGACCCCGTCTCAAAGATAGACAGACAGACAGACAGATAGAAGAATGAGAGACAAATGAAAATATTTTCAGACAAACCAAAACTGGAAAAATTTCCCACCCAAATATCACTAAGATGGTACCAAGAGGTACTGTTATGGTTTGAATTTCCCTCCAAAACTCATGCTGAACTCATGATGTTACAAGAGAACACACTAGGACAGGTACTATTCTGCCATAAAAAAATGTGATCAAATAGAAATATTTCAAGAAGAAATAAGAAAATTGAAAAAGTAAATATTGGTTGATCTAAGGGAGTAATGACATGGAATGATGACGTCTTAAGGGTTTTTGCATATAAAACTAAGTTATACAATAATAAATCAATAAATGATGAAAGGGAAATAGAGTTTAAGAATGTTAATGCCTTGTCTTAGAGGCATACTTATTTACATTAAAATTTACAAGACAAAGATGAAAGTGAAAATCTCCAAGATAATAGTAAAACTGCCAAATAACTACCAAATTAATAATGAATGAATATTTTTAAAAACTAACAAGTCAAAAGAAGAAAAAACACATAATTGTGTATATAATGAAACAAGATGAAGTTATTATTAGACTTAAGATAATGTTTTTACTCTAGTATGTCAGTAATTATATTTAATATAACTTGACTAGAGATTATTACAAATTAAACGGATTTCAGATTCAATTCTAAATTAATGCAATTATATACTACTTGTGAGACAGATCTAATATACAAGGATACCTCAATGTTGAAAGTAAGAAGATGAAAAACAATATACCATACAAAAACTAAAGAACAGGAAGTCAGTATAACTTTATTAAAATACCAGCAAAGTTTCACCTTCTGCTTCTGACTCACTTCACTAAGCATGATGTTCTCAAGTTTCTTCCATTTGCCTGTAAAAGCCTCCACATTGTTGGACTTTTATAGATGCGTAGTATTCCATTGTGTATAAATACCACAGTTTGTGTATCCACTGGTCTGTTGACGGGTATTTTGGTGACTTCCATATTCTAGCTACTGTTAGCTGTGCTGCTATGAACATGGGTATACATATATTTCTGTTGTGAGTTGTTTTGGCCTCTTTTGGATATATTCCCAGGAGGGGTGTTGCTGGATTGAAGGGGATATTTGCTTCTAGTCTTTTGAGAGCTCTCCGTACTGCTTAGTGAAGTGAGTCAGAAGCAGAAGGTGAAACATCGATTGGTCTCTCTGATGTGAGAAACCCAGATCACAATTCTTATTGAACTTAAAATGAAAAACAAAGTGAAACAGGGGTAGGGCAGGGAGGGAGAGGGGGTGGGCTGGGGGAGGGACAAAAGGAGAGTGGGAAAGTACTTGTCAACTTGAGTAGATACATAGGTGCACAAAATGCTGAAGTTCATTGTAAGCCTTAAATTTTGCACTTATACATATCAATAAAATGGGGAAAAATAAAATAAAATACCAGCAAAGTAATCATTAAGGAGAAATGTTACTGGAAATAAAAATGACATTTCATGTTAGATCATGTTGGATTTATCAGAAAAACGTACAAGTTCTGATTATTTATGCAGTTAGCTACACCTAAAAATATATAACAATTCTTGATAGCACTCTAGAAAAAAATAGATATACAATTATAAGGGAACTTTTTAAATTCAGTTCTTTTTAGAGAAGTTTTATGTTACAGAAAATTGAGCAAAATGTGCAAAGAATTCCTTATGTCCCACAACCCCCCATCTTTTCACAAACTGTCCATTATTTTTATGATCTTGTATCACTTGGTACAATTCATGAGCCAATATGATGGATTTTTACTAATTAAAGCACACAGTTTGTGTTAGTATTCGCCCTTTGCATCACACATTCAAGAGGGGATCAGAGTTTTCTCAGTAACTAATAGGACAAGCATACAAAGTATGTACATAAAAGATATGAGCAACATTAAAAGAATCTTCATTGTCATATGTAGAATATTACATCCAACAATTGCAGTACTCATATTTTTAGATGTATAGGAAACATTTACAAAATCAGACCACAATTTAGGCTATAAGTGAAGTTTTTATAACCTCGTCAGGACTTCTGTTATATGGATTATTCTTTCTGTCTTACAATGCCATTAATCAATAAGTTGATGTTAATAAAAAATTTTGTACTAATCCATATATTTGAGATTTAATAAATATGCATAAATAACTCATGGATCACAGAGACATCCAAAAAAACTTAAAACATTTTTAACTAAAGGATTTTACGCGTGCACGCTAATGCACTTCTTCTATTGTCTCCACCTTTTGCTCATCTCTGAATGAGACCTCAGACTGGAAGGCCGAATGGCACCTTGTTTAGCCTCAGCTAAAAATGTTCCCACTGAGTAACTTAATTTTGTTTTTTACCACCTGTGGATACCAACAGGTGACCAGAAAAGCATGGCAGCTATTGACTTTGGAGATCCAAATAAACTCTGAGAACTTTGCAAACAGGGGGACCACGAATAACAAAGATGAACTGCAGTAGAAAAGAAGATCCTAAAATGAATGAGCAAAGTATCCATCTATAGAAGCTAAAGAAAGAACAGTAAATTAAACCCAAAGAAAGAACAAGAACAACAAAAACAATGAAAAAGAGGAAATTAGTGAAATTGAGTTCAACCATAAAATGATATTAGTAACAAGTGACGGGTTCCTTGCAAAGCTAAAATGATCAATAACCCCTTAGAGAAACTCATTATGGGAGAGAAGTTTCAAATAAGTAGTACCAAGTATATAAAAGGAATCATCACTACAGACATTATAGATATAATAATCTATCTAGGGAAAGAAAAATGATTAAGATACAATCTGCATATGTACCAACTCCCAAAGATAAAGGTAATTATTATATGTCACAAACATACACAAATGAAATATAGTAATATAGTAATTATGGAAAAAATAAAATGAAATATATTGCCAGAATATAATTAAACAACTTCACGCCAGCAAGCTTATACTCATACACTTAGGTAAAATGGACAAATCTACCCCCTAGAAAAAAAGCCCACTCCAAAAACTGACATCAGGGAAATAAAAAAAAATTGGAAGAAAAGTATAACTTAAGAAAACTGATTCTGAAACTAAACTTTCTGTAGGAACTCCTGTAATGGACAAGAAGTCCTAAGAATTTTTTTCCCAGAATAACAATCCACACTCTAGACAAAATACAGACCAGCTACCTGAGTTAGCTGGAAGATGAGCAGAAGCTGGCAGAGTTCGGAAGACGATGAAAACGTAAAAGAAATTAATCAGCTGGCAGAATGTTTCATACTTCTTTAAATTTATCATAAGGGCAACTATAATCATGCTGGCAATGACAGACAAATAAATAAATCTCTAGTAGAAGCACGCCTGCACGTTTCAGGCTGAAGAAAACCATACATGAAGAACCTAGGGAGACGAAAGGATATGTGCAGAGTGTGCAGGGTGCAGGGTAGCCGAAAGGAAGAGACAGCCAAGCAAGAGCCCCTCTGTGCATGAATTCTGCAAAGCCCCTGAATTACAGGTACGCACGTCAGCTCAAAAGCAATGTCATTGTAGACCTGAGCCATCCACAGCTGGCATGACAGAATTTGCCATATGGATCTAGCCAAATTAATTTCCTGGTTAAAATTAAGTCAATACTCGTACACCAGCACAATAGAAGCCAGATCAATAAGACAGAATACAATGTAATGTTCATAAGATCCAGATACATTTCAAATTTTCTCCTCATAGAAAAAGCAGGAAGGTGATACATTATAATGGAAGAGACAAGAAACCTCATCTCTGAGATGAACCAAATTTGTGCTCACTGGAGATGAGCACTGTGGATGCCCAAAGGAGCTTGGATGAGGTGTGTGGCCCCGTGACCTGAGCACTGTACCTACCACATTCGGTCTTGGAGACTTCCTTTTATAAACAAGAAGAATCAAGACTGCCATCTCAAAGGTCTTATGTGAATGCTGAGTAAACTGTTGTTGCAAAACTTAGCTTAAAGGTAGTAACAGGGAAGAAATTTCAAAATTTTCTGTATTAAATAAAGGGAATTTTTAAATGATGGGAAAGAGCATGTATTACAATGTCATTGATTTTCAGATAAGGCACAACTTTCTAATAACAGAAATATCAGTGGAATGGATGAGAGAAAGAAGTAGAAATTCCATATGTGACTAACAACTCAAAAAGAACCTACTGCTAAAGTTTAGCAGTAGCTCAGCAGGGTGACATGCCCAGGTGTCTAAGGTTTATGTTGTGTAACCCCAGGGAGCAACAGCACCTCTCTGCAAGACAATTACAAATAAAATCAGAGAGGGGTAAATTGTGTTCAAAAATGAAGCAAATGTGAATTAGCCTTATGTTATTTAAAGAGTTGGTGGGGCTTGAGGAATAGCTCAACAAGCAAAGCCTTGTCGAACAAGCTCAAGGATGTAGGTTCAATTCTCAGCACCACATAAGCAGGGCAGTGGCAATCCCAGATCGTGGGAAGCTGAGACAGGATGATTGCCATGAGTTTGAGGTCAGCCTGGACTCCACAGTGAGTTCAAGACCAGCCTAGACTATGGAGTGAGGCCCTGTCTCAACAACAAACAAAAAAAGAAATAGAGAGGTCTTATAATTTAAAACAAAAATTAGATACCATTTATAAAGTATCAAAATGGCAAAAGTAAAATACTGAGGAATTTGCAGCAAGATGGATACCTTCTATTCTGCCGGCAGTGTGGGAGTGTAAATTAGTTTGCTCTTTCCAGAAAGAAATTTGGCAGAACATGTCAAGATCACTAAAACCTGTGTACTTTAAACAGGAGCATTTTTCTCCTTAGTATGTGGGAGTTTACCATGTAGAAATAGTCCTAGTTACAGACTAAGATTGATGTATAAAACATTCATGAAAGTGAAAAATTAAGAATGTCTTAAATAAACACAATAGCAGATTAATTACATAAATTATGTTACCTTTACTCAATGAAATAGTCTTTTAAGTTAATAACAAAAGAAATCGCACAGCACAATGTTATATAAAGCTTTTCTTTCTTTTTGGTAAACTATATGCAGTATGATATCAACTGAAAGGTAAAATGGCTGAAAGCAAAAACTGGAAGCTTGTGAATGTGAGTGTGAGTGTGAGTGTGAGTGTAAGTGGGTCCTTTACCTGACGTTTGCCTGAGAGGCAGAGGCAGCCCATTTACTCAACTAAATTGCCAAGGGAATGCAGTGACTCCTTGGGTTTCTCCCAATTCAAGTCGGCCTGTTCCTGAGGCCCAACAATAACCATCCCCTCTGCTCCAGGAAATGCATCACCTAATGATAGAATCTTTGGAAGCAGAAAAAGAAGGAAGGAAGGAAGGGAGGGAAGGGAGGGAAGGAAGGAAGGGAGGGAAGGGAAGCAGACTGGGAGGGAAATGAGAGAGGAGAAAAACAAAAAGGAGGAGTGGCGTGTTAAGGAGGAAACAAGAATATTAGCGACACTAACTTTCTGGTTAGAATTGTAGAAAAATATGGCATCTTTCAAAAGCTACTGAAGTTTTGTTTACTTTTTAAATACTAAAAATATAATCTCAAAGGATGACGTGTCTTTTCTGTATTCCTTGTGGCTTTTCACGTCTTTTACAGGATCCTCTTCTCTGTCAGGAAGCAGAGGGCCTCAGGAAGTAAGCATCCTCATACAAGTCAGACACTCCCAGGTCCAACCTGTAATTAGGTATTTCTTCAGCTAATTCAGTTTCTGCTTGGAGGACTCAACTAAACTCTTAGTGTTAACAGGTTTCTGCCCTTTCCCGAGCTCTTCTTCATTGCAGAACCTAGATGGATAGAGAAGTGTGCACCCTCGGGCGGCACGAAGCACTCTGTGCGTTTCCGGTGCTCACATGACTTTGGAGAAACGCCGATGGACCCATCCTCCTCCTCAGCCTGGATGTTGGGCCTGTTGGAACTTCCGAGGTGGTGCTGCAGGCTTCCGCTTATCTGGGGACTCACAGATCCATCCACAAGACCCCCTACCAAACCAGGACCCACTGGAGTGGCTATTGTACCACAGCTTACCTCAAAGTCCTAGATTTTTGGTCAAAACTGGAAAAAGAATTTACTTCACCGTCCTAGACTCCAGTACTCTCAACTCTTAAATTAGCAATTAAGGAAGTCTGAAGAAATGACATCAGAATAGAAACTCTTATCTAAGGATAATGGCCTAACCTTGTAAGCCTAACAAGGAGACTAAGACCAGAGGAGTGTAAATTCTGGTCCAGCTCTGGGATGATGCCTGCCTCAAAATTAAAAAAGTAAAATAAGGGCTGGAGGAATGGCAAAGCAGTTAAAGCACTTGCCTAGAAAGCACAAGGCCCTGAATTCAACTCCCCAGCACCACGTGAATCAGGCATGGTGGCTCAAGCCTGTAATCCCAGCACTTGGGAGGCTGAGGCAGGAGGACTGCTTTGAGTCCAAAGCTAGCCTGGGCTACACGGTGAGTTCAGGACTAGCCTGGACTATAGAGACATTTAAAAAAAGAAAAAGAAAAAGAAAACAAGGACTGGAGATATAACAGAGTGTGAAGGGCCTGGGTTCAATCCCTAGCACCACAAAAGACAAAAAATAAGAGTAAGAAAAGAAGAAGAGAAAGAAGAAGAGGAACAACAGTAGCAACCACACCTCCTTTTCTCTATGGACCTCCTACATTTCTTTCTAGTTCTCTCTTATAGCCACTACGAACATCCTCCTTGAACTTGACCTTGGTGCTATATCCAGTTCCTTGCTACCTTGGATTAATTCTGCCCCAAAGAGAGTTGTCCTGTGGTTTGACTTCAATTCACTGGATTTCTGTTAGGTTTGGGGACAAAGCCCTAGTGGGACAATACCTTCTTATTGGTTGTTCTCCTGTGGCTCTGTCATTGGGACCTCACATAAAGATGTGATTAATCAAAGACAGAATGTAAGTGTTTCTGGATCCTCTGGCCAAATTGTCCACGACACCATATGAAGAGCACATACGTCTACTCTGTTCACTAGTTAATAGCTCTGCATTCTGTCGCCCGCCAGTGCTGGAGAGACGAGGACACAGGGCTGCAGGTGTTGGCTCTGCTGACCTCTCCGCACTAAGTGCAGGCTCCTCTGTTTGTGCTGATTTCCCAGAGCTGGCTGAATGACCTGGGGAAGTAACTTTACCTCTCTTGACTGCCATTCCTCACTTGTAAAATGAGGTCAATAAAGTAGGTGATCTCCACAGTCATTTCTGCTGAGAAATCTATAATCCTACTTGTTTTTGTAAATGAAGCCCAGCTGGAGCTCAGCCCAGGGGAGCTATTAGAGAACAGAGCAGGTGCGAGGCCGGGAGGAGGGATGGGGTTTCACAAAGGGAGAACGAAACCTGCCCACCCAGGAACAGGGCCACTGCTGCATTTGTAAAATTTGACTCTCAACTCCAGAGCTAGGTTTTTTCAATTTTTATTTTGAGTTTCTGGGTCCCCAAGGGATGCTTGAGTGAGAAGCAGACTCTCCAAGGGCTGGCAAGCCGCATCTTGGAAGAAGCCTTCCCAAGGCCTCCTGCCTCTGGAAACAAACCCTTGGTAGGTTGCTTTCCCTCCGGATCCGTGGTGTGGAAGCAGAACTTACCTGTCTCTGATGGCTGGCTGCTGCCACGTCTGTTGCTTTTCCGAGCCGCTGTGCACATGTTGGTCTCATCCCCTTCAGCCTCCGTCCGGTTTTCCTTCTGCCCACCTCCTGTGCTCTCAGCCAGCGTACAACCACTGTTCTGTCTCTCTTGGCCTAGGCAGCATACTGCTGCACTGCGGCATCAGGTCTTCAAAGACAGTGTCAGTGGAAGGATGCTTGGCTCTTGTGCCTGGAGAATCTATGGCACAGTCAACTCATTACCAGCAGCCTTTGCTTTCCCACCGACTATGGAAAGCAGGCCAGAGGCGCACAGCGGATCCTGAGAGTGATAGCAAGTCTCAACAGATTGGACCGCGGCCTCTGATTTCACGGGTCTGAAATCTGCTGGCCTGATGGTGCCAGATCCATCTGACTGTGTGCCAGATGGTACCATGGTTCTCTTGAGAGGGCTTCAGCTTAAAGAAAAGGACAATTAACACAAAAATAAAGGCTCAAAAGCTTTGGCCCTAGTGGTCTTCATCCCCAGTAACAAGAAGCGGCTTGTGTATTCTGTTTTAACCGCACAATAGGATGTACCAGAGAAGGCATTAATACACCAACCTACAATTCAAATCACCTGATATTTACGAGTTGCAATGTCCTGACAAATGAAGACTGCTTCTTAGTGTACCGGCCTGGGAATAGGAACTGTGTGTAGATAAACAGAAAACCCTTTCCCCTTTAATATCTGTAGTATACAGAATATCATCTTCATTGTTTTTCATTGAAAGATATTCAGATGCTTTAAAAAATAAAGTGGGCTACATTTGATGCACAATAATTTTTTAAAGCTATGCAAAGTGTGTCCCACCAAGTTCTTCCTTCTAGTGCTCTAGCCATGATTCATTTGTAGTCATTGATAACAGCATGGTGTTAGATAAATGTGTCTATGTTTGAAATTCTTGGCTCCTGAAGGCAATTTAAAAAGGCTTTCCAGGGCAGCTCAGTTGGTCATCCAGTGGAAAAGTCATCTACAGTTTGACCAAAACATCACTGTGGATTCAGCATTAGGCTTGGGTAGTTCTGTGCTCACTAAGTTTTAGAGCAGTCTCAGATCTTCAGGCACTGGGAACTTTTGTGTGCTCTGTTCACACAACTGGGTTTTGACCTCTGAAACTTTTTCTCTACAATCTACCTAGCAATTGCTTATAGAACAGGTGAGTCATGAACAAACTCTCCCCGCTAATCTGATCAGTGCCTCCTGTGCCAGCTCTCAAGACTGTCCATTTGTGGCTATTCGGTTCATCTCTGAGCTGCAGTGAACCCGGTCATGTCAAGTACAACCTGTATCACTTTGTTGAGGGTGATAATGACCCTTCTGCAGCAGCCTGGAATTCTATGTTCCACGCAGAGATAGCAGCTTGCTGCTTAGAGGCCTAGCATAGAAAATAGCTACAGTGCCACTCTGTCTACTCTGAAGACTAACCTAAGAAAACTATAAAAATTGGCTCATTTGTGCTGATTTCTGTGAACTCTAAACATCCCCATTTGCCTGTGGATACCTGTGTCTACTGCACTGAACTGGGCACATAATTGTTAACAATACATGTTAACAATACAGGCTCTGGGTTGAACCTTGGCTCTAGGGCCATTGACTTCCTCTGTGAGTAGATCTTGGACAAGTTACTCCCATGCCTAAGCCTCACACTTCTCACCTGAAAAATGGAGATAAACAAAGTTTCTAATCTCATAGGGTACTTGTGAGGACTAAATCAGATAGTGAGCAGAAAGTTCTATGTTTCATCTTGGTTAGGTCTCCTTGGCTAAGGCGACACGGCATACTTTGAGTCATCCTTGAAAACAGAGACCTTCCTATGTCTCTATATTGTGTTCTCTGCAGCCCTAGCATGAAATTTGGCAAATAAAACACATTCCACAAATTTCAAGCACTGCAGATTGTTCTAAAGGAGAGTGAGTGCCTGGTGCGTCTACCACCAGAACAGGGCCAGTGAACAGTTGCTTGCTTGGCTTGCCATTGGTGCTAAGGGTTCTCCTTAAACTTTCAGGCCCCCTTCCAGTTGTGTGTACGGTAGCCGGAAAAGCATGCCTTCCATCCTGCTGGAGCAGCCAAACAAGAGCAAAGCTCAAATGTGCTTTGGGCCCTTGCCTGCCTGGACTCAGATGAAAGGCATGTATGAGCTCTATCTGTACAGATGGGCCCAGCAGGGATAATTCACCTCTTCCTTTGGAGTAATTATCCACAGTGACTTATGCACAGACGCAGGGCTTCTCTGCCAAGTTGACACACTTCAGCAGGAAGAGCAGAACAAGGGATGACACATACTAATCAAACCAGGCTCTGCCCCTCGAGCTAGAAGGTACGCACTGTCCAGCCAAGCCAAGGACAAGATCTTGTCCAACCTCATTCCCTGGGCCCTGGCTTAAACACACTTTTGCACCAGGGCCAGTGTCCTCTGGTGCCAATGGTCTGTGGTGAAATCCTGGACTGAGGCCACTTCAAGTCAGACTGGGACGAATAATAAGATGCTGAGAAGACCGTTTTTATACCACAGATGGGAGGATGGAACATAAAGCTCAAGACAAAAACATACCACTTACCCCTCATTTTCAAAGAATTCCTCTTCTCTAGAACCTGTGAAGAAGGGACTCCCCAGTTCTGTTACCCTTTCCATGCCACATCCAATCCTCCCCAGTGCTCCTCCCACATAAAACAGAGAAAGAAGGAAATCATACCACTTATACTGAGGACAAGGACTCACAGCTCTGATTATTTCTTCTCCCTCATTCTCTACTCTCAAAAGAAAGGAAGATTGTGAAATGTTCCCTAAGAAAAACAAGTCAAAGCTGTGTGTGCAGAGACAGGACTGAAGGTCTTTCCCATTGGTGGACACCAGCCTTGCATGGAAGCAAACCGCTGTAGTTGCCAGGCATGGAAGGGAGGATCTGGCAAGGACCTACACATGTCATTAATATTAGTAGACACTGTGATCTTTTCGGATGGGCTTTTACCCACTAGGAGGGCAGGCTGCCAGGAGAGGGGACCCCTATAATTGGGGCCTATGGAGTAACAGTGTCAGAGGCAGGATCGGAAGAAGTCTGATTCTGGGAGCAGGAGAAGATTTACACATTAAGCATTAAATGAATTTGAAGTATACGTACGTGTAAATAGTAAATACCTAACAATCCTGAGTTCCTTACAAGCAAATAAGTTCAGATATTTTGACCCTCCGCAAATTCTCATTTAGGCTACTGGAACATAACAGGGCAAATTTTTGCTTACCTTTTCTGACAGACAAGCTTGTATTTCCTAATATTTCTCAATGGTTACCCAGAGAGTAGAATGTTGTACTTCTCTAAGTAGTTTTCTTATAAGTACCCAAATCTCTGTTAGGTTTCCATATGTCTATTAAGGAGTTTGCCAATCGATTAGTGAACAGTATTTTTTTAGAAGATGCTAGTACAATTATTATCTTTCTCAGACATTCTAGAAGGAGACAATAATATTTTTCCCTCCACTAAGTTCTTTATATGGCTACATGGATTTTATGTATTGTTTTAATTTTCAAAGATTCCAGGAGACTGAGACCAAAAGTAAACAAAATTTGAAGCATCAAGTGAAGAGCTAAAGAGATACTTAATTTTATTGTAAAATGTCAAGACGAAATATGTTCAGTGTTGTTACCTTTTGCCCAAGTGTCCCCCCCACTCTTATCTGAAGGAAATATGCTAACGCCAGATGACAGCCATGCCATCCACTTGATATTGGGTCCATCAGGCCAGGATGGAGGATGTCCAAATACTGATATTAAGAAACATTCACTCTGAAAGTTTCTATGTTTCTGAATAGTCACCTATTCAGAAGACTATAAAGTACATCACGGTGGCCTTTAGAAACTAAACCATCACTTGGAGATTCAACCAGTTTCCACGTAGTAAAGCATAAATCACTCAAAGTAAAGAAATCCATGGGGTTAAGTTAGACTACATTTTAAGGCTGGCTTCTAATTCCAAGAGCTCCGCAACTTTCCATATCCATAAAAGTCCCAAATAAGGCTGATCCAAATAATAAAGAAGCCTGTTCCTCATAGGTAACTGAATGCTCCCACACAACCTTACCTGAAACTGACACTGAAATTGTTGGCTGCCCCTTGACCACAGAATCTGGAAACATCCTTAGTTAGTGTGGCAAAATATATGCACACGGGGCAGACTGATGCCTGGCTCCTGACATCCACCCTCAGCATACCTACACACACACACACACACACACACACACACACACACACACACACACACTATTTCATTGTGCATTATGTGGGAGCTTTGAAAGTCAGCTTGCCCTCACCCCTAGGAGTGGACCCTTACTCGCCAAAGCCAAATTTTAATGCACTCAGCCATCACCTGAACAGCTGGTTGGAAAAATCTGTTCTCTTCCTTTCTCGATTTCAGATTCAGTTGACAGGGGTGGGGTCTAAGAATTGGCATTTATTTCTAGTTTCTGCATATCTTAAAGCTGAGATTTCTGGTGTTTGCTCTCAATAGCACCTCAAGTAATTCAATACGTGATCGCCAAAAACTCTCTGCTCTCCTCAGGAGATGAAAACACTGTGCCAGCGCGGAGGCACGGGAGAAGAACAAGGGAAGTGGTTTCTTTAAGAACAGTGAGTTTCTGCCTTGACTGTGTATAAGCCACCTGGGGCTCTTTTTTTAAAAATCAAGACATAACCCCTGCTCTCAAGAGATTCTGATTCCATTGCTCTCAACGAAGCCTCGGCATAAAAGTAGTATTTTAACTCCCTTCTGATTCTAATGTTCATTCAAAGGTGAAAATTCTCTTTATAAAATAAGAGATGTGTCCCAGTAGTCTGGCTCTTTGTGTACACATGAGTGTGCAAATGCATTTATGCATGTGTTTTGGGAGTGAGACTGAGTAGCTGACCTGAACTTTCTGTTCATTTATAATGCAAACAAAGAACTCAGTGGACTCTGTCATGAGAATTGGCCATCTGGCTTAAAAATTCAAACAGCTTTTAAGGAAGGTGGCTCTCTTGGGTCCTGCATCTCCAAATAAATTCTGCTGTCCAGTTTTGCAGGCTGTTACAGCATAAATATTTGTGTATGCCTGACATTCACATGCTGAGATCTATCCTCCAATGTGATGGCAGCAGGAGGTGGGTCCCTGGAGAGCTGATTAGCCATGAGGTGGAGTCCTCATTAGCTGGACCAATGGTGTATATAACAGAGGTCTTAGGGAGCTATCTTGCCCCTTCCAACCTGTGAAGACCCAGAAAGAAAATATAGTCTGTAAGCAAAGAAACAAAATCTCACCAGATGTCACATCTGCCAAAACTTTAATCTTAGACCTCCAGCCTACAGACCTATAAGAAGTAAATTTCTGTTGCTTATAAGCCACTCGGTCTATGATACTTTTTTCTTTTAAGACAGGGTCTCGCTCTATAGCCCAGGCTGCTCCTGAACTCACTGTGGAGCCCAGGCTGGCCTGGGACTCACTGCAATCCACCCTTCTGCCTTGGGGAAGTTGCTCTGTCTCCCTGAACCTTCAGTGCCATGTATAGAGAGTGAGACTGAGGCAAGAGGATTACAAGTTCATGTCCAGGCTGGCCAACTTAGCAAGAACATGTGCCAAAAGCAAAAAAGAATTGGAGATTCGACTAAGTTCCAGTACTGCAAAAATAATTTTTAAAAAAGAAAAAGAAAAGAAAGGAAAAAAATGAGAATAACGAGAGGGCTAAGTCGAGTTCTGAGGAATAAATGAAAACGCACGTGAGGTGTCTGGCTTGATGCAAGTGGTCAACAGCGCCAGAGCTATTATTCTAGAATGTAAAAATCTCACAAGAGAAGAAGTATTGATTTATTCTAAGTATTCTTTCAAGAATTGATGAGTAGATAAGACAAACGATTTGGCTACTAGCTTTAACTCATTGAAATTCAAGAAACCTAAACCTGAAAAGATATTTCAGAAAAGAAGACATACCAGTGGCTAACAGTTATATGAAAATATTTCAAATCACCAATCACTGAGGGAAATACAAATTAAAATCACAATGAGCTAAAATCTCACACCTGTGAGAATAGCTATTATAAAAAAGATAAAATATATGTGTTGGTGAGAATGTGCAGAAAAGTAGAGCCACTCTGAAAGGAGCGTGGAGATGCCTCTGACAATGAGACTACAATGTCCCTCCACAATTGTGCTGCTAGGTGCACACCCAATGTATATGGCATCAGTATGTTGAAGAGACATCTATGCTCTCATGTTTATTACAGGAATTTTCACAATAACCTACATATGGAAACAAAGTGTCTGTCAACAGATAAATGGGTGAAAAAATGTGTTATATGCCCAATGAAATATAATTTACCATTTAAAAAGAGAAATGCTATCATTTACAGCAATACAGATGAACTTGGAGGATGCTACACCAAGGCAGACAATTCAGTCGCCAAAAGACAAGTATGCCGTGGTTTCTCTTGTGCGTGGAATGTGAGAAACAATCGAACTCGTGAAAACAGAGAGTAAGTTGAGGTTACTGGAGGATTCCTAGCTAAAACCAGTTACTAAATAGATTTAAAGTGTCCTCAGCAGCAGTGACACTAATGATAAACATGTGAGGATTGACAGCTTGACATAGCCATTTCTAGTGCAACAACATTAAAATACTGTGTAGTGCACTGTAAGGATGTACACTATTTGCTTGTCAATTAAAAAGTTGTGGCTGGAGGAATGGCACAGCAGCTAAAGTGCATGCTTAGCAACTTCAGTGCCCTGCTTTGTCAGATTCCCCAGCGCCACATAAACTGGGTGTGGTGGCACGTGTCCGCAATCCCAGAATTCTGGAGGCTGAAGCAGGCAAATTGCTGTTAGTCCACAGCTAGCCTGGACTACATAGTGAGTTCAAGATCAGCCTGGGCTGCAAAGCAAGACCCTGTCTCCAAAAAACCCTTTAAATTTAATTAAATCAAATGGATCATAAAAATGAGATACTAGAGAAATGCAATAAACAAAAGACATATCAAAAAAATTTCAGGGATCTCAGAAACATGTTTCTCAGTAAAATCATTTTTAAACACAGACTCTCAGAGATCTCGCTCAACAAGGGAATGAGATTTCTTTCTGTTCACAGCTCTTCTATTATTGAATTTCTTTCTGTGTATTTTCTTCCAAGACAGGAAGCACTTTCTTCTCCCTCCACACTTCCCTTCCTTGCTCCTTACAGTCCTCTCACTCAAATTTTTGTCTCAGTACCAAATTAATTACCAATAATTTTGTTTTGCCCAGGATTTTGCCATCCTGTGAACTGAAATGTGCATTGAACACCCTATGTACATTAAAAACAAGCAAACAAACTTCTTAGGACATCCTATTGGCACCCAGATATAGGAACTGAACCAAACAAACAAAGAAACAAACAAACAAACAAAAACTAAGGGCAGATACAAAACATTCTGATAGAAGATGTCTCCAAAGGGCTCAATCCTTTGAAGCTGACTTTTGCCATAGAAGACACAAGTTCTCTGCTACTGTCTGCTGTGGAGTAGGATTGCAGCAGTAAAATGGCAAACATGAGAATGAATGTCATATTTTTGGAAAATGAATGCTATTTTTGGCAGAAGTCAAAACAGGAATTAATATAAAAAAGAATGACTCAAGTTCCTTCAAGTTACATCTTTTAAGTTGGACTAATTTAAGTAGAATAAAACGCGACACAAGCTTTTAATGAAGCACACAGCAGCTAGTTCTCAAGAGAGCGCAGTGGTGTGATTTCAGTTCAGGGTACCTCAAATATTATCTGGAAAAGTGATTATATCGTTTCCTGGAATCAAATTTTATAGCTGTGTGCTTAATCAGAAAGGTTGTAAAATGCATCACGGAAGAAAGGAACAGCCTCTGTCACCTAATCTTTGAAGGGCTAGCTCCTCGTGTGCAACTGGACTTCATTCTGAATGAGAATTAATCCAATGGAGAGCTGCCTGTCTTCAAAAGACTCTTGCTTCAGAAGGCATTCTGCCTCTATGCCCACTTTTTAGGTCGGGACACATCTATACAGCTCAGGACACACTTTGGCATCACTTGTTTACCGACAATACTGCTTTTGGACGTACTGAGCCTCCCAGCTATTGTCAGAATTTATGTCTAACTAGAACCAGCCCTTGGTCTATTGAACTGCTTCTGAAAAGCCAACACATAACTCAGGAGCTGAACAAGGAAAACATGTTCTTCTAATACGGCAGGTGTTTGCAGATGACTCCGAAGCCCTGAATTCAGATCCCAGGAAGGAGCACCACGCATTTTTATCGCTTCCCAAAGTGACGCCATCAGCATTCCTGCTGCAGCACTTTTACACCCCCCGTGTCTTCTGATGGCTCTGCTGCACAGATGCGAGTTAGCCCTTTCTGGTCTGAAGCTGATGCTCGCAGACAGGGTCCTCTTACCTTTTCCTCTCAGATCTAGCCACCATGTCAAACATCCTTTTCTCCCAAAAGTCGGGGCCATGGTGGATTGTATGGTTGCTGGTAAAGAGAAAGCCTAGCCCAAAAAGTAAGCATTCAAAAGTCTCATTATTCTTCATTCTCTATTTTATTGACTTTAAAGCAAACTGACCTTTGTCGCAAATCTTGTGAGAAGACAGCAATATATAAACATGGAGGATTTCAGATATCTTTCCTCAGTCCTTCAGATGAAGTAAACTCACCTATGTGCAAATTAAAGAGCATGTCAAAAATATCACATATCTTAAAAGGCCAGAAAGTTTGTTTTACCTTTTTTATTCTTATTAAGAGACAGAATCTCAGTATGTTGTCCAGCCTGGCCTCCATTTCCTAGACTGAAGTACTCTTCTTGCCTCAGCCTACTAAATAGCTGGAACTATAGGAGCATGACAGTGTATTTAAAAAGTTTGTTTTTAAAAAGCAATGTCTTAAGTTTCAAGCCAAGAATGCAGCCACTGTTTGAAAATATAATTGCTTGAAGTGGGAGGATTGCCATGAGTTCTAGGTCAGCCTTGGCTACATAGTGAATTCAGGACTAGCCTGGACTACAATGCAAGGCCCTTTCTCAAAAATAAATAAATAATAAAAATATTTCAGATAATACACTTGAAGCACGACACTATCCCAACAAATATTTTTAAAAGATGCAAAGATGACTTTGTAGAAATAAGTAGTGGACAATACATTTTCCCAAGTGATGCCTATAACAATTGAATTAATTTCTATGAGGAAGCACCACCTGGAGAAGCAAATGCATCTTGGGAATTAATGGCACCTGAGGGCTGACAATGGACTGAATTGAAGCCCAAATTACATCAGTTCTTCTGGTTGTTTTGCTCCAGGTTGTGTCGTTCAGCTGAGTGGCTGAGACCTTTGAGGTTGTGCAAAGAGCCTAAATTATGATAAATGCCCTTCAGAATGAATTCTCCTGCCATTTGAATTCTGCATGCAAAATATGCAGAAATTTTTTTGGGGGGTGCCTCTAGTTCAAGTATCATGCTGTTGTTCATTTTCTGTGAAAGTATTAAAAGTAACTGTGTGAAGAATTTAGAAAAATCCTTTCAGAGTTGAAGTTGCCTCATCAAAATTTTAGAATCCAATAAGAAAATTTCACTTGGAAACTCTGAGAAGTTCAGAGTATTTGAACAAGACTACCTGAGAATTATACTTATCAATAGCAATGTGTGATATTTTGGGTTTGAAAATTCCACTTACCAATAACAATGTGTGATATTTTCAGCCCACTTCCCAGCATTTGATAAGTATAAATGGTAAGGACTCATGGTTAACAATAGCCAGACAATGCAGACAAAGAAGTTCTTGTGGTAATATTTCTTTATTTCTATTTTTCAATGCTATAAAAATTACTTTGATAAAACAAATATGACCAAGTACATTGGTACACATCTATATTCCCATCAACTTGAGAGGCTGAGGCAGAAGGAGCACAAGTTAAAGACTGGTCTAAGCAGTTTGGTGAGATTTTGTCTCAAAATAAACGAAAAAGAGGGTACAGTTTAGTGGTGAGGCACTTGCTTAGTATGTATGACATCCTAAAGTCAATTCCAGAAAAAGAAAGAAGTAAAAGACCCAAGCCACGGAGACTACATGACAGGCCTTAAACTCGTCTTTCAAGTGGCAGGCCTCAGGTCTCAGGTTCTGGGAAATGTCTGGGAAGCTAGGTAGCTGTTTAACAACTATGAATTGGGAAAAGGTATGTCACTCAAGGCTAAACCCGGGTCCCTGGGTTCTGGAAAACATCACCAGATATGCAGTTTCTTGCAAAACAAAGTCAGTCAACTTTAACTGATAGAGTCTTTCCACCGGATCCTTCCTGTGTGATAATCAGTTTTGTGATAAATAACTTGAATGGTTTCTGTTACAATCTTGTGGTTTTTGCCTATAAAAATCGAGTGTGGATTGTGCTCAGGGCTTCTCCCTTTGTCTCCACTGTGCTGGAGAGGGAGAGCCCAGGCTCCAGCTTGCAATAAAGACTCTCGTGTGCTTGGATCGGTATCGGCTCCTGGGGTCTTCCTTGGGGTCTTGCAATCTAGGCACAACAGAAGAAAAGAAGGTAAAAGGAAAAAGAGAAGAGAAGAGAAGAGAAAAGAAAAGCTCCCCCCAAAGCCATTGCACTGATTCATCTTTATCTGAATGCAGCTACTTGAGTGACTACCAGCAACTTTGCCCCTTAATAACCTGATCAGTCCTCCCCACACAGTTTCCCAGTGAACTAAAACTAAACAAAACCTGTAGAGAGAGCTGTGGAGTGCTATGACTGACCATGGTGCCAATAGCTCCAGAAATGTGCCTGCAATAAGTATTAGTTTGAACTAAAGCAGATTTCATTCTGGATTAGATAATGTCACTCTTGTCCTGACCATTACATATGTCCCTTCCCTCTCTCTAACCTAAATCATGAAAATCTGCTCATCTAGCTGCCACTCTTGATCATAGTTCTGTCCATAAAGCCCCAATAAATTGCTGTGTGTGCAATCTGAGCTCTATCTGCCTCTTTCTTTGATCTTGCAGCACCATTCACTTACAGCGACATTCAGTCATACCATATTATCCCAGTACAATTATAGACAAGAATTCATGGTTCCACCACAGAAAGTTAGGAAACAAACAAAAACAACTCCCTGCTCTCAATCGCTTGGTGTTCCCTTTCTTTAATCTTCAGTGTCTGAGTATTAACCATATTCTGCTAAGAATCTGTTCATTTCTTTCAGCCCCAAAGATTGTGAGCAACTTGGGCTCGGTAACTGTGTCATCATTGGTTTTCATAGCATCCAATGCCCAAGCCCATGCCATGGCGCATGATAGGCACTTAAATGTGTTGAACTGAAGCGAAGAGTTAATATGTTCAGCAATATTCATAAAAGGGATGCTAAATGATGAGTTGAGACATTTCTTTACTCCAAACTGCAGTATTCACAGCATTTGCATTTTAGAAGGAGATTAAGCATTGGAGCCTTTCTTGCACGATACTCCCCTCCCATCCCTCTTTGATAGTCACCCTCTTCCCACCCGTGCTAGCCAGCAGTACAATCTGCATTGCAGCCCGCTTCACTCGGGACTTCCTATGTCATTCCTGTGGTTCACAGAGCATCTCTATATCCTTTTATTAACAATATCCAAAATCTCAACTCTCTCATCAGCTACTATGAGAGCTTTTCTATAGATGGAAATCAAATCCACTATAGTTACGAGATCCTATTTGTCACAAAACCTGAAAAGGGGCAGAGAACCATGGGAAAATCTCAGAAAAGAAAAAATGATAAAGAAGCTGCGATTTGAAGAAATTTAATTTCATTAAGATTGCATTTTAGAAAAGAGAAGTAGGCTACAGAAGACTCTTCTGCAAGTTGGGTAACTGAGGAATGGCTAAATAGGATTAAATCTATACTTCAGCTTCAAGATTCAGGATGAGTTGGAAATCAGGTCTTTAAGATTGTGTACAGAATTAATAGAAGAACATCAAAAGAAAATTTTCTTAAATATCACACAGGTTGGTATAGCTATCTGCTGGACTGTAAAGATCCAATCCAGAGACCAGCTCTGAGGCTGAGACTGAACTCTACTAAATTACCTTCTGGCTGTATAGAGGCCAAGGGATCAGCTCATGACGGAAACAGGAATTGGTAGGTTCATATCACTGGTGTGTCGATAGTATTTCTTACATGGCTCTAGATAAAATAGTATTTCTAAACTGTCACCCACAATTCTGTTTTGGATATAATAAAACCAATGTATTTTCTCCATATTCATTCCCAAAACTCAGCCTTGATGAGTTGATTGGGATGCTTATGGCACAGAGCCCAGCCTCTTAAGGCAGCGCTTTTGTCTTTCTGGGGAAGCTGCAAGATGGAAGATCTGCTAAACCCCTCCCTGCAGGCCATTAGAGGCTAAAGGGCTAAGCGGGCCTGTCTGGAGAGAGAATGGTGGCTTTCAGAGAAGGTTGTTAACTGGCAGTTCTTTTGAGATTTTCTAACAATATTTTTAAGGAGTCTAGTCCCTCAACCATATTTTCTGGCACCTAGTTTTTTCTACGAGGTCTTGAGTTCTTCACTGTTTAAAAGGCAAGTATCTGATTTATGGGTTGTCATTAAGAGGATCATAAATACACAGTAGTATTTTCAGTTCAAAAATAGGCTTGAGGCAGAGAAAGCGAAGCTCTAAGGGACATTTTTAATGTCCCTAAAATCCTACCGTGTTGATAAGATAATTGCTTCTCACTAACCGAGGTTGGATTTCTCCTGCACAGTCACCTTGGAAAACACCCAAGAAGAGGAAAAAACAGTGGATGCAGTGACTCGGGGACAGTAAGACACTGATATCCATTTATCCAAGGGCAGCTTCCTGATCTCACACTCCTCTACCCATAGGCACAGTGAGGAGACTGACTTCCTTTCCCAAGACAGCCTCCCTTTGCCTTAACAGAGTCATAGTCATCATCCTAAAGGCATATGAAAATGTAAGCCACTGTAAAACAAGGCTCTCCTGTTGATGATTGAATTTCACCTCTATTAGCAGAGACTTGAGTCCTTTACATGTGTTAGTAGGGTGGAACACACATGCATTTTCTATTTCAGTGCTATAATTATTGAGTTCAGCCTCATTGAACATACACGGGAGAAATATGATGTTTCAATCTTCTATTTATGTTTTGTTGTTTTGTTTTGTCTTGTTTGAGACATGATCTCGCTTTGTAGCCCAGACTGGTCCTGAACTGACTGTGTAGCCAACACTGTTCTTGGACTCATGGCAATGTCTCAAACTTTTAGATAGGAATATTCTGTTTATAGATAAATAAAAACTCAAGTGTAAGTGATTTTTCTCCGTAATCTTAGTTGCAAATATAAAAATAGCAATGACTAAACTTTAATTTGATCATTGGAAACAAGCTGGCTCCTGAGGCTAGGTCAATAGAATAAGAAGCTTTAATTCACAGACTGTCAAACTTGGGTACACAGTGTAACTTTGGCTCAATTACTCACCATTTCAGCTGTTGTTATATTTGTTCCCATAGACCATGTGCCTCATAGTCTTGCCAATGCAGAACATTTTAAGGTTACTTTATTAAGAAAATATATTTAAGTAGTAGTCACTATTTAAAGTGACTGGTAGGATATTTAATATGTCCTTTAAAAAACTATTGAACTTTAAGTTGTCATTTATAAACAAACTTGTTTGAATAACTGACACTTGTTTGCAAAAATTGTATCCCATCCCGCCATCTCGTCTTTGACCACAAAACTTCAGAAGATTGATGATTACAGATAAGATAGGGTTTAGTTATCTGCTGTGCACATTTCTTAGGACAAAGCATAACACTTATAAATCTGGATATTTGATTATGTCAGATAATAAGTGTCATATTAAAAAATTTCCCACTGAAAA
Source organism: Ctenodactylus gundi (assembly GCA_004027205.1). NCBI lineage: Eukaryota > Metazoa > Chordata > Mammalia > Rodentia > Ctenodactylidae > Ctenodactylus > Ctenodactylus gundi. Next base: position 89,047 of record PVKB01003568.1, on the reverse strand, counting down.
TGTATCTTTGGACCCAGAAACTGAATTTCACCAGCACTCATAAGTGTAAGGGGGAATTAAAGGCTGATTCTTAATGTACTAATAGATGGATGTTTAAATCGGGTCACAAAGAGAGACAGATTACAAGTGGGCCAGGAGTCTCCTGGTAGCCGGTGAGTGCCTTCTTTATCCTTCTGAAAAGTAACATGAATGATCATACTGTAATTACGAAGTTACCTTAGGAGTCTGAAGTCAGTGCGAGGAGTTGGATGGATATGTTAATTTGCTAGGGCTGCCACAACCAACTACCACAGACTGGGTAGCTTAAACTACAGAAATTTTTGTCCTCATAGCAAAGAGGATAGAAGTCCAAGATCAAAACATTGACAGTCCCCTTTTTCTGAGCATTCTTCCCTTAACCTGTAGACAGCAGTATTCAATTCACCTGTCTTCACATACCTTCCCTGTGTACTCATCTGTGTCCTATCCTCTTTCCTACAAGGCTACCACTCATTTTGGATTTGGACCTACACTAATAGCCTCATTTCACATTTATTACCCTTTTAAAGATACTACTTCCACATACAGGCAAGTTTAGAGATGTAGAGGCTACACCTGCGGCATAAAAATTGTGGAGAAACGCAAGCGCAGCTTCTGTCCTCCAGCGCGTGTTTAAAGGCATTCATCTTGAGCTTTCTCTCAAACAGCGTCTTTGGACTTGGGAGTTTCCTTGACTCTGCATAATCTCCTTCAGTCTCCTTTGCAGAATAGTCAACCCCATTACACTTTGGATTTCATTAGATTCACGAAGGGTGGCCATGTCCAAAAGTTCTTCACTATACACTTTCATTGTCAATAGGCCACTGAGTAAAGAAATAAAAATTAAAACATAGCTAAAGGAAAATTGTTGCTCCTCTTCTGAAACTAAATGTGCAGTTTTCCAAAACCAAGCAATTGGCCAGTTCTCTGCAAACATCAAATTGAATTTAATTCAGAAACTAACTATATACAGGTTAAAGGCTGAGTCACACATAGAAAACTAGTACGCCAAAATGGTAACTACTTGAAGTGATTTTAATTTGCTGATTAGGATAATTATAACATATACTATATAAAAAAACATCACTTTATCTACTTTACACGTAACTTCTATGTGTCAACTGTACTTTGATAATACTGCGAAAACTTTTCCAACATTTTAAGGTAATTAAATATAACATTCTAGAAATAAAAGTTACTAAAGCAGTATATGAGCAGAAAAGAATAGAGTGACCAATATTAATATTTTACAATGAAAAAATCAACAACATTAAAAAATCTACCTCTATTTGTTTCCTATGTGTTCTTCTAGATGTACACCTGAGACTTTTAGAATACAGAATGGAAAGGAGCATGGCATGGAATACACCGAGTCACCCTGCATGTCCACTCTTTGAATGCCAGCACTGTAAGCAGAGCCATCAGGATCAGCACCACAACAGCAAATTATCAGCTAAGCTCTCCAGAGTGGTGGCTACTGTATTAAATCATTTCTGTGCGTTTTTCATTTAATATGCAGATCAATCATACAAGGAAGGTTATTATTATTCCTGTCTTCTAGTTAAGGGAAGTAACTGAGCCTTAGGAGAATGTTATAGGCAGAGTTCTGATCCCCCAAATTTCATATGTTACTTCTTAACTCCCAGTACCTCACAATGGAATTGTATTTGGAGACAAGGTCTTTAGAGAGGTGATTAAGTTAAATAGAGGTCATTAGAGTAGAGCTAATTCTATTTGAGAGACAGAGAGAAAGGGAGAGACAGAAGAGTAAGACATAGACAGCAAGAGAAAATTGTGCCAGTTACTCTTAATTGTCAACGTGACAGGGTTTGGGGACCTCTGGAGGAGTGACTGAATCACAGGGGCACTGTTGCCATCAGTGGATTGGCCCACTGGTGTGCATAGCTGAGTGTGCTGCTGGAAAGTGGGCCCGTGGGAGGTGGCCACTGAGGAAGTGCCTTGGAGACCACACCTCTCACTGGCACTCTTCTCTTGTGGTCTGCTTCCTGCACACCACGAAGTGAACAGCTTCGAGCCACTGCGACCTTCCTCCATGGTACTCTGCCTCACCTCAGACCCATGGCAATACAATCGGCCAACCATGAGCTAAAACCTCTGAAGCCACAAGACAAAATAAGCCTCTTCCCTTTATTGTCAAATATTTTGTCGCAGCAATTGGAGAACTGACCGATACACCATGTGCGGACACAAGAAGATGGCCACTCATAAGGAAAGAGATCTAAAAGATAACAACCTGCCAACTCTTCGATCTAGAGCTCTAGACTCTAGCACATTTCCGTGCTTCAGGCTTCCCAGACTGTGATGTTCCCTTGTGGCAGCCTAAGAGGACTAATGCAGTAAATGGTTTGCTCAGAGTTTTACATCACCAGTAAATTTGCTACCAAAAGCAGTGCCTATCTTCACATTGCTCATGCCCTTGAGATTGCCTCCCACCTCCCGCTGGAAAAGAGGACTTGTTCCTCCCATGTGCACAGAAAGAGAGGTATGCTGAAGGAAGAACCCCTCCAAAGCTTAGCCTGTCGGCTTGGAACTGCCAATGCAAAGGGGCCGGTGTGTGACTATAATCTCACTTCTTCCTTGTACGTGCAGAAAGCTCAATGCAGGAGGTTTTAAGTTCTGCACCCTGCCGGTAGTGCTAGAAAAGCAAACTAATCCTTTCCAGGGATTAGCAGAAAAGATCAGATGCCCCTTAAAGAAATACCCAGAAGAGAGCAGAGCTGGCAGCTGGGAGTTAAGCAAGTACACAACACGTGGAGACAGAGGGACCTAAACTGAGCCTGGAACATCTCAGGGTGTTGACAAGAAGAAGAAGAAGAAGGAGGAGGAGGAGGAGGAGGAGGAGGAGGAGAAGGCGAAGAAGAAGAAGAAGCAGCAGCAGCAGCTCAGAGCAGGGAGGATCCTCCTCTTCGTCGTGTCAGATGCCTGTAGGAAATAAGTACAGCCTAGTCTCATATATGAAATGCTGCCTGGGAAGGTAAGAAGCAGGCGCAGTGAAACCACACCAAAGCTTCAGGGATGAGCTCAAAGAAGCCACTGGTCCAGTTGTTGGGTTTGGTCAGGTCATTCCATTCTCCAAAGCAGGTGTTCCCAAGATTTGCCTCCCCCTCAACCCTGGTATCCAGGTTCTGACAGCTTTCAATTTATTCATTTTCACTTTGAAATGCTACTAAATGCCTTATAACTAAAACATAAAGTTCCCCTCAGCTTTAGAATTTTCTTAAGCTGACTGCTTAAGTGATGGCAGCTCTCGCCAAGAAAGAGTAAGCGTATGATGTTGTTTTAATTTATCTCCTATTTTGTCAGAGCTCTTTCCCCAAAATTAATGATCTAGATACCTTGCTCCCAAGTATAGGAAGGATAGAGTCTTTAAAGAATGCTGCTGTACGCTTGAAACTAAATCAGTGTGGGTGTCTGGAAGAAATCTATCATTTTGTGAAGCCAACAAATATCCCCCCTCAGCAAATGGACTGGTGATGGATCACAAAGAAAAATTACTCTATCTATCAACAGACGATAAGATAGTTGAGGCGTTTCTATTTTCTGGCTTTGAGCTTTCTTATAAGAGCAATTCCCACTGATGAGGGCTATGAAGACAGATCTGAATTTCCCAAACACCTACTGGCTGCGGCAGCTGAGCGCACCACCTTTGTTCCCTTTATCTGCCTGCAATCACCAGGGCATATTTGCTCCCACTGCTAGCAGAGCTCCAGAAGCCATCAGTCAGGGATTTTTCCAAGGACTTCCACTGATCAAAAGCTGGTACTTCAAGACCAGATTGACTGAGGCTGCCTGGGAGGCCATCAAGCCTGAGCAGCTTCTCAATCTGCACCTGTACTCCCTGGGAATAAAGGGTTAAAGCTGAGAATCATGGTGGAAAAAACTTAGTAAACCTTTTTGCCTTAGGTGTTCTGTGTGGATGAATATTGTGTCAAATTACAAGCCAACTACTTTTTCATCATTCCCCCTGGCCCAAGTTCAATAGACAGATGGGAAATTGAGATGGTGAGTTATCTAGAGGTGAATCCTGGCTAGTGGCTGGGAAAGACACTGGGCTTCTTAATCTTTGTCCATAGCCTTCAGATCTAAGTGTGCATCAGAGTCACTCAGTTGGCTGGCGTGGTCTCGGCATGCTTGAGGTGCTGCAATCTATATTTTAACTATGCTCCTGGCAATTGCAACGTGCATCCACCTTGAAGATGCCGGCTCTGTGTGACACCACCTCCCAGTCAGGAAGGCAGAACTCTCCCCACCTGAGTTGTCACTGCACTTGAAATGGAGCCGAGACAGAGTTGGCCCTATAACTCCAAGAGGCTGCTCAGTGGATATTCTTCAAGGGATACGTGAGCAAATAAATCCCTTGCACACAGCAACCACCATCCGATTTCCCACCTCTTCAGGCTGCAGTTTCATGGCCATCCTGGGGGAAGCAGGACTTAGCTCTTCCCAATGGATGAGACAGCTCAACAAAGATGTCCAACAGCAAATTTGACTATGACAGATCAATTCAGTGGGATATTCTGAAGCCCCAGAACATCATAAGATTTCTCTGTGAAATCATAATATCGTGTTGAATTCTATCATCAGACAATAAAATCATGTGTACACTGGAAATAAGAGTGTAAATATTGTCCATGCACATGATAGAGGTAAAGAAGGACACAAAAAGATGAAGAGCCCATGAGTTGGGATGATGAATTTCTGGGTACACATGTCACTCTCTTTTTAAGTAAAATTTAAAGGTCACTTTTAAGAAAGTAAGTTAGAAAACTGCTATATACATGTCATTAACTCCGTTGCTCCACTTGATGCATAGATGTGAGCCAAGGAGTAGGCTGAGATAAACCCAGACTCCCTGAGAAGCTTGTAGCTTCTCCCATGTGGATTCCAGATCTGGAGGTCAAGGCTGGTTAATCACACACACAAGAATAATAATGTCTGTTCCCAATCAATAATTTTTTTACCACTACTAGCAGAAGTCCCAGAACTATAGGTCTCTTGGAATGCAGTAGACACCCAATACATACAGTGAGCCCGATGAAGGAATCGCTGCCGCTACTTCCTCACTCTTTAGAGCCCCATCCCAGAATTGTGGTAATTTTGGCTCAATAGGCACTCTGCATGCACTGCGGGACACCTCCATCTCTTCCTTCAAGGTACCCCTTTCCACACTCAACACCTTTCACCCCCACACACCATGCCCACAATTAGCTTTAATTTGTGCACAGCCTGCTCAAGAACACTTCATACTGTGGAGGCTCAAGTTCCTTCTTTTTGTGGTGAAAATTACTTTTTTCCCCTCTCCTTGCCTCCACAGCAGCTTTTTTCTAGCAATATGTGTGGTGCTAAGTCATTTGTATCTCTCGCGTTAGACCGCAGCCTTTCCTCAAGAGCAAGATGCCTCGTGTGTTCTCTCACTCATTCAAACGTTTCCCCACGGGATAGGCATCGCGCTAGCTCTGGAGAACCAACTGAATAAAGCACATACAACCGTGAGAATTTAGTCAGAAGCAAATCATTCAGTCATTAATAAAACTAGGAACAAATGCTACAAACCAGTGCAGGGTCCTGAGGAAGAGTATCTAAAATTCGAATCTAGCTAAGGGGGTTAACTCATTTATTTTTGCACTGAATGATGAGTGATGTTTTCAATTAGTAAACAATAGAAATGGTAAGCAACAGAAATCTCAGAATACTCCAGACAGGAAGAGCAGACTGCCCCGTGCTTCCAACGGCTCTGTTCACTACTGTATGGAACATATCTTGTTCAAGACCGCCTGCCTATTTCTTTGCTTATATTCATTGCATAATAGATATTTATTGGACCAATGACATTAGTGAGAATGTTACTCTCCAAAATTCTATTTCTAACAGTGCAGATTCGGGCTTTAATAGATAGCCATTTAAAAAAAAGGCAATCTCTGGGCATGGATATTTAACAGTATCCTTAAGATAAGGTTAAATTTAGGATCTGGTAAGTAGCTATAAATAAAATTTACTGAAAGGAGTAAAACTACTTCCAAAATTCTAGCCTGGTAATTTATTAAATTAATTCAATCATTTATACACTCAATGTCTCAGTTATTTTTCATTGCTGTGACTCAATACCTGATACCCACATGTTTAGGAGAGGAAAGGCTTACTGTAGCTCACAGTTTCAGATGGTCACAGTCCATTCAGAGGTGGCTGGCAGCAATGGAAGTACATGGCAGAGAGAGAGATGGAGGCAGCTTCTCATGACATCACAAACAGGATGGCAAGTTGAGATTAGCTAAGATTTGTCTTAATTCTCCAAGGAAGGCAGGAAGCAGCTTATGTATCCTTTCAGGTCTCCGCCCAGTGATTAGTCTCTCCTGCATCCAGGTGTGTAAGGTGTGGCCACTACACACCGATAATCCTAATTTACACACTTTTAATCCTAATTTGCATGTCTTTAATCCTGACTTAACTGTAATCCACCCCTCCAGACTGGCCCCAATCTACCAACAGCACATGGTTCAATAGACAATCCATTAGCATTTAAATACATGAGACTTTTGAGGGACATTCCAGAGCCAAACCACAATACTCAACAAATATTTTTAATGAGCACTTTTTATGTTCTTGAAATTTCTGAGCTTACAGACTGATAATGGACATAGTTAATCAGATGCTAACACCAACAAATGTGAAATTGTGCCGAAAAAGTATCAGTAGAATTAAGTAGTAATCACTCGAACTTTGGCAAACAGAAAAGTGAAAGAAATCTTTGGTATTACAAACATTTTTCTCTCTCACTCATGAGAGTGAACATTTTTCTTTTTAAAAAAGACAGAAAATAACAAATATGGATGAGAATATGAAAAACTCGGAACCCATGTACATTGTTGGTAAGAATGCAAAAAATGATTGTTTTCTGTAGAAAAAGGTATGACATTTCCTCAAAACATAAAACAGAGTTACAGTATGATACAGTAACTCGGCTTCTGGCTCTAGACTCCAAAGCAGGCTATCTAGAAAGCATGGACTCCTGTAATTATGTGTACATGAAGCTCATGACAGCTTTGTTCACTCTCTTCAGGTGTAATTGACCCACGTGTCCATTGACAAATCAATAGGTAAACAGAATGTGGCATGTACGCTTCGTAGAGTATTATCCAACCTCCAAAAAAAGTTAAATTTGGCACAAGCTACAACACAGATGTATCTTGAAGCCATTGTGTTAAGTAAAATAAGATGCAAAAGGACAAATAATGTATGATTCCACTTATTGAACAGAAAATACTAGCAGGATGGCATTTGCAAGAGCTGAAGAAAAGGAGCAAATGGGGAGTTCTTATCTAGTGGGCACAGAGTTTCAGTTCGTAAAATTAAAAATTGCAGAGCGAGGCAGTAGTGATGGCTGCACTACTGTGCACATGACTTAATGCCACAGAGGTATACAGTTACAAATATTTAACACGGTAAATTTTATGGGATGCATATTTGGCCATAATTTTTTACTTTTAAAAATTTAAAACAGCATTCTCCTCATTAGATTTACACAATTTTCTTATAGTATATGAATCCTGGGAAACGTAGATTTTCCAGTACTTTCCACCAACTGAATGATTCTATCCACTTCCAAAATTTTTTGTAGGCAATATTTTTTGTAAATTTTTCAATCATTTCCAATAACCTAGATTCTGAAACATACATATCTTCAAATTGTAGTCAAAAAGTGATGTTTATAGATTATTCCTGCATGTCTTTCATTTTATTTGGACTTTGGATATTTTTAGTGGCAAGGAGCTCTTGGACTGAGGCCTCTGTCCACAGATGTGGAGTTTGTGATCAAAATATAATATTAACCTTACCAAGTAGCTTCAAGTTTTAAAAGCGGACTTTGAAATATACAAGTCCCTACACAGAAGGGAATGGACTGAGATTGCGGAGTGATGTAAACATTGACCAATGTTTCAGGTCACAAGGTCATCTTCAATAGGCTGCTCCACCAAGCGTTTCTCCCTTGGTTGAACTTTGATTTGACTCATTCACCTCAGTTAGCCCCTCCTTTGAACCCCTCCCACTGCTATTTCTTGCAGTCGCTATCTGATTTATCATTCAGGCTCCAATTATCCACATTCTTAATTGGGCTTCTAGGTGTCTGATAAATACCGAGCAGGGTATGAATCAGTTTCCTTCGCAAATCCTTTTGGGAACTCCTGACATTTAATTATGTTTTTACCAATGTATGTGTGTTTTGTTTTCTTCTTCAAAATTAGAAATAATTGCTCAATAGTCTCAATATTGTATTTTATATTTGTGCACATGATAAAATTTTAATGTAAGAGAACAGATAAATATTTGTAGTTAAAATTTTAAAAAAACAAAAAGAAAAAGAAAAGAAAACATGCTAAACCATCTGGCTGATCTATTAATGGGATAACTTGACCTTGTGAAAGCTTAATGAAGTTGGGTTCTCATCTGTGGTGGGAGTTGCTTTCTGGAAAAGTAGCTATCCAAAGCAATGTAGAACACTTCATATTTATTTTGTTATATGAAATTGATTCTTTTATTTTTTTAATGAGGCAATAATGTACTTACTGTCATCTGCAGAATGTTTAAGAAGCCTCATTACACTCTTCCCACATCTAATATCTTCCTGCAGAAAGAGTCAGTGGCACATGCATGGTGATAAGTCTTCAGTACATTAAATACCACATTTTTAATGCTGTAAACAATATGCATGTACAGCCCTCGAAAATTCTTTACTTGGATACTTCTCTAGTAGAACGTAATCATAAGCCCAGTAGTTTTCTTCCTGAAAACCCATTTCATCAATAAACCTCTCTCTACTTGCTTAATTTGTTTTGTTTACTCAATGCACCATATACGCTGTGGGGTGTGGTCAGCAAGACCCGCCAAAGTCAGCATGATTTTCTTTTCTCTGATTCCTGTAATAAATTTGCCAATCACGACAGTTCCATGTGTAAAGCTCCTTCTCTCATCTATGATTCAGTGGTCCTGAATTAACTAGGGGAGTGTGGAGCTGTCACAGAGCCCCAATTTAGAAGCTGGACAACTGGATTTTTTTTAAAAAACAGGGTCTCACTCTGTAGCCCAGGCTGGTCCTAAACTCACTATGGAAGCCAGGCTGGCTTTGGACTCAGAATAATCCACCTGCCTTAGCCTCCTGAGTGCTGGAATTACAGGTATGCGCCACCACCCCCAGCTTTATGTTGTGCTGGGGAATTGAACTTAGAACCTTGCACTTGCAAGGCAAGCGCATAAACTGCTGTCTCATTCCTCCAACCCTGACAACTAAAATTCTAACCTTAGCTCCAAGAAGAGTGTAATGTGGAGAAGTTCTTGAACCCTTCTTGACTTTAGTTCTCTTATCTACAAATGAGCCAATATCTCCTACCTCTTGGGGCGGTTTTAAGAATTACATATGTGTAAGTACCTAGCACATAGCAATGGCTTCATAAGTGGTTGAAAAAGAGTAATGTAACAATGAGATAGATAGACAGACAGACAGACAGACAGACAGACAGACAGACAGACAGATAGAGTGTTATGGAGAATGTTGTGGTTTAGATCAGGAATGTCTCCCAAAAGCCCCATGTGTTTGGAAGTTGAGCCAATCACAGAGGTTAGGTGATTGACTTTCTGTGCTGTTAAGAAGTGGGGTCTGATGAGAAGAGGCAGATCACTGGGCATGACCTGGAAGAGAAACCTCCCTTGCTAGCCCCAACCTCCACTGGCCCTGCTTTCTGTCTTGCCACACCGCAGACTGATTTTCTCAGGCTAGGCCCTCTACCAATCTCTTCCACCGTTGCAGTCCACCCACAAGTGGGCTGAGATCTTCTGAAATGTAAGCTAAAAATAAACCTTTCCTCCCTTAAGTTGTGGGTGTTGGGTATGCTGTCCCAACAGTGAGAAAGTGACTAAGGCAGGTAGAGGCTTAAGTCTTTCTGTAGAGCTGTTTTTAATCATCATTATATTAATTGTTGGATTTACAATGAACTCTACTCTGTATCTAGCTTTGTGCTGGGGATTGTGCTTTTGTTATGTAGACCTCACAATGTATAAGACAGGAAAATAAGGATAGCATCCTTAAATTACAGAAAACAAAAAAAAAAGATACAAGATGATCAATTCTATGCAGAATGAGACTGGTTTTTAACTGCCAGAGCAGTTCCCTGTGAGCTTGGACTGCTTGTGAAACTTCTTGGGGAAAGGGGAACTTAAGGGACACCAGCTATCTAGGACAAATGGAGTTAGAGTGTCATAGAAAAGGACATAGTACACGTAGAATAGTAACTAAAGCACAGAACTCTTAAAAACATGATTCCTTTGGCCCACCATAGCCCTGGCCATAAACTTCTATCTTTTCTCTTTATGATCAAATCGTCCTTCTATTTAGATTGGAATGACCCGAGCATCTCTTGCTAGGTACAGTAACCGTACTAGTCTTTAAAAACACTCAGTAATTCTTGCTGCCTCTTGAACTTTGCTATCTTCTCTTTCGTTTTTGTTTTCACAAAGGTGGTTCTGAGTCTCTAGACAGATCTGGGTGTGGGCTCTGATTATTGCTTTTATCTGGAACTGTGAGGGAATTTTCCTTCCTCACCTGGATTTTCCTCAGCTGCCATGGCACAGAGCCTGGCCTGGGAATTTGCTAGTACCACCAACTTGACTAGGTCCTGAGTTTCAGTGTTTCAGAGTAACAATGCCATCATAATTACCTCATCCTTCAATGACAATAGTCCCTGACCTTTAGATGATAAAGGGATCCTTTTTGTTTGATTTATCAAAATTATTTGATGGATTTTTTTCATTCTGCTAGAGTCATTTTTTTACCTTTGTGAAGTGGTACAAAGGAGGTCAAAGAAAATATCATAATTTAATAAATTTTGCCATGATTGGTTTTGATTAATAACAGCTCAAAAATATTATCCAACTCTGAAACTGTATTGTACACTGCTCGTCGTTAAACTGCACAACAGTACTAATAGAAAACAAATGTGTAATTCCAGAAATCAGACCTACAGTGGCCAATAATTACAAAAGCCAAATAATGTCAAGTCCACTAATGAAAAAATAAGTGAAATAATAACAAAGTACTACTTCTGCCTATTGAGTTGATAAAGCTTGAAAATGATGGTAACCTAGTACAAGAATAATTTTGCAATAAGTAGTATCTCATATATCATTAATGAAATACAAGTTAGCAAGCGTTTTTGAAGAGTCACAAGACAAGGAAGTTATTCATCAGGAACTTACAAGTTGCAAGTAAACAATTCAAAAATACCCAAAGATTTGGGTCCAAAGATGTTCGCAGCAGACATTTTATATTCATAAAAAATGGTTGAATACGTTAAGTACTCAAAATAAGAAATAGGGCTGGAGGAATGGCACAGTAGTTAAAGAGCTTACCTTTGCAACTGCAAGTTAATTCCCCAGCACCACATACAGCTGGGTGAGGTGGCACAGGCTTGTAATCCCAGCACTAGGGAGGCTGAGGCAGGCTGATCGACCTGAGTCCAAGGACAGCCTGAGCTATATCAGTGAGTTTAGGACCAGCCTGGGCTACAGATTGAGAATTTGTCCCAATAAATATACAAACAAATTAAATAAAGTTTAAAAATACAGTGAATATGTAGTAGCTACATATAAAGATTGATGTGCAAAATGATGCACTATGTGGTTGGAAAAATGATGATGCATACACATATTTTTTGTCATGGAATATTTTCACAATATATTAGTGTTACAGTAATAGTTGTATTCACTCCTGAGAATTTGTATTTTCCTCTTTAATAAGCCATGCCCCTCTTACTGAAGGAAAGCTACTCTAGCCTGCTTGAGTTTCCTATCTTCAGTCCTCAGTAGAGCATGAAAGACTCCTTACCTTTGATAATATCACTTTGGTAGAAGGTAAATTAATAAAGGAGACCAGACTTTAGAGGCCAAACATGGGGGCAGGCACACAGCAGGGAGCGCAAGTTGCTCTGCCTAAAACATAGAAAGTGGTGCGAGACAAAGCTTCCCCAGGGTGAGGGAGATGCTGGGTAGGGTGGCATGGAAGATGCCTTTGGCAGCTCTGTCAAGCACAGCAAAGCACAGCACACCTGAATGAAAGAGGGGGTACTACCAAGGGTGCCACTGGGGCTTATGCACTAGACTCTCCTTAATGTCCCTCCAGAAGGCCAAGGGCGGTACTGGGGTAAATGGGCTTTGTGTTCTTAAAGCAACACTTTTAAAAAAACATCTTGGGTTTATTAGAACATATAAAGCTCCATTTGGGGGGAGAAGGTTTTGAGAACAGGTTAGAAAACAGAGCACAAGGCAATATTTTTATATTAATACGTTCCTGTGTGTGCTTGTGTGTATGTTGGTATATTTAGATAAGCAAAATTCTGAAAGAATCTAAAGCCCACATCTTATACAGTAGTAATTCTGAATTGTAAGACTATTTCTGATTTTTTCATTATTCTGATTTCTCTACAATGAGTGTATTATTTATAAAAAAGAAATGATCTGAAAAATAAAATGTGATCTCGTTGAGATGGTTAGACATGAAGGCTGAGAGAGAGAGAGACGGTGCCCCGGAGTACATTCCTTCAAAACAGCTGCTATAGGAAAGCCCACGGCTCCCCTTCCACCCAGCTTTTGCCGTGTGTGCGGTGCTGTGCATGCTTTCATGTGGCGGCCAGCGGACTCCCCAGTCGGAAGGGAAATGCTGCTCCATCCCGGTTGTTCAGAAGTCCTCTCCTCCTACACGAAATCTAGTGGACTACAGCTTGTATAATTCTGACCCAGTCAGCCTTCACCAAGAACATGGACATGATCTGAGAAACACGCCGTTAGGTAATTTAACCACCATGCATATGTCATAGAGTGTACTTTGCACAAACTGAAATGGCTACAGTGTCACCAGGTGATACAAGCTATGGAACCCCTGTCAGGTATACAGACCATCATTGACCGAAGTGTCATTATGCAGTGTGTGACTATACTTAAAATTTGTTAACTTTTTTTAATACAGTGGTTGTTTGCTAACATGCTTCAAACAATTTTCAAAACTACATATTCTTCAAGAGAGTATGAGTGATATACACATTTTCCCAGAAGTTTGTTAATTTTTCAGATGCATGGAGATTTTTGGAAGACCCTATATGCTGAATCTAATGTTTGCAGGGTTTTTTTCAAAATATTAGTTTTATTTTAAATATTGTGACAATCTTATCCTGGGGAAACAAATTTTATATATTATGTCATATATTTTTGATACTTTGTGTGTATGACAACCTTCATAACACCCTTTATATCCATGGTTGTATATTTAAATCTTCTATAATTGTGCAGGTTTCTTTCCTTTCTGTCTTTCTTTCTTTCTTTTTCTCTCTTTCCCATCATTACATAGAAATGGAAGCAAAAATCTCCCACTACAACAAGGCTCAGTCATCAATTTCCCACGAGGAGAGGGGAGGCACATGAATTCGTGCCTACAAAAGCTAAAATTGTCTCACGTTTCAAGTTTTATGTTGAATCAGACTTTTTATTATAATAAAAAATATCTTTTTACCTCTAATAAAGCCTTTTCCTTTCATGTTTGTCTGATTTAATGTAACCAATTTTACCCAAAGGGAAATGTAAAAGAATTCCAGGTTCCCTTCAGTTAGCTTTTTGTCGGAACTTGCTTGACAGACATTTCTGTCATCTTTGTCCTTTGTCACCCTTCATTCCTAATTTTTAGATATTGATTTAAAAATAGCATGTAAAGGAGTTTTGTCTTTTTATTCAAACAAAATGATGTTTGTAATTTTAACCATTGAGTGACTTATATTTGACAGAATCCCTGGTACACTAGGACGAATCTACCGGTGTGTTCTATGCTTTCCACGTATTTCATTTCTCTGCTTTTCGTTTCTTCTTTTGAAATGAGACTTTTCTCATTTGATTTCTCTTCCCCCACTAGCTTGGAATGTGACGTGGCCTCTTTCTACCATTCTGTATTCATTTGTGCATTACAACAAGCATACATAACTTGCTAAAATTTTTTAAATTTGCAATTTTAATATCTTTCATCTCTCCCACCACAAGAACAAAATGTAGTGTTTTATTTATTTACTTTCCTATAAATAACCCATATACTGCTATATTTCTCTCTTTTTCACTCAAGACATTAATAGTTTCACTTAAAACATTATTCATTTAAATTTACTGAAATTTTTAATATTTACTAAGCTTTTCATTGCTTCTTCTATTTTACAGCTTGGGTTTGAAGCCATTTTCTTCCCCTTAAAGTGTATCGCACAGTATGTTTTTTAAATTGGGTTTCTATATGTGTCAAAGTCTCTTTGAAAATTTATTTTACTTGAAACTAATTTTATTTTATAGAACCTTAGTTGGTAGTTATTTGCTTTGAGAACATTCAAAGTAGTTTCTACTCTTCTGAATTTCATTGCTAGCAAGTCTTTTGTTATTTACAGAAAATTGGTTTTTAAGAGCATCTCCTTGTCCCTAGACTTTTGTTATTTGTTATGAAGTACTCCAACTAGGCCTGACCTTTCAAGCCCTGATAAGAATCTTCTAGGCGTCTTCTACCCAATTCTCCAAACTTTTCCCACAACCAGTTCTAAAGGCTATTGAACCACATGACCAACTGCATGGTCCTGAGTCACAGAGATGATCTCAATGTCACATTTCTGGTACAAATTTTCTTCATTAGCTTTCCTGTGAGTAGAATACCATATCAAACACCTACAGCTTAAAGGAGGACAGGTTTTAATTTGGCTCTGTTTCAGAAGATTCAGTCCATGGTCAGATGCTATGAGACAAATACACCCTGACTGTGACTGTTGAAGAGATTGGGGAATTAGGAACCACACCTCCATTAGGATTAAGGTTTTGGGAGCCACGCCTAGTTTGGGAATTGAGAACCAGTTTGGACTGGAGTGTGAGTGATTTGTGGACCAGCAAATGAGGGAGGAGCACACACCCAGATATGGGAGGGCCAACTGGAACTCCAATGGTATAAAAGGAAGATTGTTCCAGCTTCTTCCTCTGGGAAAGCTCTCACCTTGGCCAATTGTCTACAGTCGCTGACTTGCTACACGCCACAGATCTTCATCACAGATTTGTTCCAGTCTCAACTTGCGCCCATCTGCCTGTCACTGATCTTCAGTCGCTGATCTTCAGGCTCCAGTCTTCGCCATTGTTCTTCGAACAACCGAGATCTGCAGCAGACCCTCACCTCAGCGGCTGTCCTGCAGTCCCCAACTGGAGGTCTACTTCACAGCTGAGCAGCCATCTTACACTATATCATCGGATTTGTAAGTCTTCCTAGTAGATAAGTTTCGTCATAAAATCTGTAAATTCTGCCTTTTGAAGAACCCAAACTAACACAATGGCAGAAAGGTATGGCAGAGTTAAGATGCTTGGCTCACGGTAGCTGGGAAGCAGAGCAGGGGAGTAGTATCAGAGTGGTTGGGGACGGAGCCAAATGTAGATCCAAGGTCATGCCTTCGCGACTCGCCTAAACATACCCAGAAAGTGTGCTGTACTAAGTCTCTCGGCATTTATTAATCCAGGCTAATGATCTCACTACTTCAACTAAAAATAAAAATTTATAGTTCCACATTAGACTTAGAAATTCAAACTTGGTCTTCTTGTTGGGACTCATGATGCTGGCCTAGAACCTCAGCGCTTTGAGAAGCTGAGGCAGGGAAGATCACAAAACCAAGACTAGTCTGGGACCATAGCAATTTAGCAAGACCTTCTTTCAAAATTAAAATTTAAAAATGAGCTGAGGATGAAGCCTGGTATGAAGACTCTCTTTAAATTCCAAAACGAAGATCCAATCAATCAAACTGTTTAAGTGACAGTACAATTGAGTTCCCAGGCCATCTAAGAGATATCTTTCTGTTAGTTTTCCTCATAAGACTGGTTTTATTTTCTACTCCCACATCTCAGAAAGTTACCCAAAAGAAAATTCAAATTAGTAGGTTGAATCAAATTATCCCAGGACAAGTAGCTTCCATGGTGCTAATTGTCTCTCAGTTTTGTTCTCTTCCAATCTTAGTCTAAGATTTTCTCAGATCTTCAATACATGTATGAAGATATGTGTTTATATAGAATGCATAATTATGTTAGACATAGAATATATAAAATTATTACATATTAATTAGTCAAAATATTTTACATGAGTAACCCATTTACTCATTTTAGCTGTTTTTAACTAGATAATTGACCTAAGCAACCATTTCTGACATCACCACAAATAAAGTATGCCAGCAAAGCCAAGAAAGGGGAAGGAGGGCAGGAACAGCTTTCTAAATCTTGACCCTCTGGACAAAATATCAAATTTAAGCTTTCTTTGCTAAATGAGCTTCATGTAAAAAAAAAGAAAGAAAGAAAGAAAGAAACATGCAGGATAAGTTATGTCCCATACACATCAAAATGTCTGGTGCAAAATAGTTGTCACTCATCTTTACTTCTTAGACAAACTTATTTCATTTGAAGGTCTTTTTTTTTCCTTTTGGTGGGGGAAAAATATGTAAGGGGACCGTGAATGTTGACAGGAAGGAAGACAAGTGTTAGGTATGGGAGGCCACATGAGACACAAAGGTGCTAAGACAATGAGTGTCCTGAGAGTCGATTGTAGCTCTGCACTGGAATGAATATGCCATTGCCTGTCATGACTAAATGGGCGACGATTCGGCTTCATTTTGTTTTCTTGCATAATTAATTTCTATTTTTATGACCTAGATCAAATGTCACCAGTTAAAACGTGCAGTACAAGAGCAAATAAATAAAATTATCAATTGGTTTTCTATGGAAAAATATTTTTGCACTTCAAAAAATTTTGGGATGTTCGTATCACTGAACACTTACCTTGTGTTGATGTCTAGTGATTTCATTTCATGTTGCTGATTATATATATATATATATATATATATATATATATATATATATATATATATATATTTAAAGTCCAGCGATGTGGTGCAACACCGAAAGACTTGGGTAAGCCAAAAATGGCCTTGAACTTTCTTTCCCCATCCTGCTGTATCCACATCCTCAGCACTCCAGAGCACTAGACACCAATCATTTAAAGATACTAAAACTTTTTGGTCTGTCTTTCTTGGTGCAAAATCTTTACTCACACCTCAGTTAAATCCTGAAACTCCAAAGCTGGGAAAACAAAACAAAACAAAACAAAACTCCAGTTGCCAGACTCCCAGGTCTACTTTAAGATTCTATGCTCGGTTATTCCTTTCTTTTAGCCTCCTTTGCTTTCTCACTCCATCTCTCCATTTCCTCCTTCCCACCTTCTCTCCTTTTCCCTCCCCCCCCCCTTAGATGGTGATAGATCCCAGTCCTCAGTCCTTTGGATTACACTCCCCACGGGGCAGAATGCCAAGGGTGGTACCTATGAAGAAAGCCCGGGAGTGTGATTCCAAGAAAACAATGCGTTTGCCATTCTCTACCCTTTCTTCTCCTCTCCTCTCTCACATCCCAGCGCATCTTCAGAAACTTATCTTTTTTATCTTTCCTTCTTTGCATTTACAGATGTTCAGATGTGCAGAGAAGGAAAGAAAATTGCACCTTCTCTTGAGTGGCGGTTGCCTCAGCATTATATTTTAATTTCATCCTGTGTTCGTGCAGATCTGCAGAGATATGACATCAATTCATTCAGCTGAAGGTTTTAATCTCACAGAAGGTAAATGCCAGCTGCAGGCAGTGCATTTGTCCCAGTTGCCCTTTCCTGATTCTGTTCTTCAATTCCAAGCACACTTATGCTAATGAGTTAGTCTGCTTGTGTGCTTCTCTGTGACCCTTTTCCCCACAGGCCACGCAGTGTTGGTGTGAGATGTCAGAGAGACATAAATTTTCGTTACTGGGATTTCTAGTTGAAGGCACGGGCGTCTCCTCCTGCATTTTTGTGAGCCTTGGGGAGCAGCCTCATTTACTCTGTCCTTATCTCTACACCGGGCGCAAGACCAGGTTATGGCTGTCATATTTCAAGTGGCAAATCGAGAGCAAACAAGATTTGGAAATGTGGCAGTAATATAAACAACCAAGGCTTGGAGGGCCTTTAAACCTTGCCACAGGCTACCCTATCAGCCCATTAAACCAGCATGGCCATTCTTTAAGCTAGGTATTTGTGGTTTTAGTTGCATTTCACAAACAGAGAATCGGAGCCCCGGAATAGCCTAGGGTAAGAAACAAGTGCATGACTGAGTCTGATAGCGACACCTGCGGCTTCTCTCTTGGGAGCCCGCATCCATAGCATTTACCCCACGTGCTGCCTGTGCTCACCTGCCCCGCCAGGTAGATTTAGTACAACTTACTTGGAGAACAACTGCAGCATCAGTAGGAAAAAGTCTAAGCTACATGCACCTTCGTTGTCCTCATATGTGGGCATTCTAAGAGTCTCATGCAAAGAAAAATCACAAGGGTGCCAGAATTTATTTCCTGGAATTTCCGGCACAATGTAGGAAGTGATATCATTATAAGCTAATGCTTAAAAATAGATCACAATGTAAAAATAACACATTCATATTTATAAAAATATTTATATTCTTATTCACACACCAGCTACCCTGAGCGTGAGGTCTGGTCTATTATATACATATGTACATATTATCCTATAAAGATATACATAGACATATATTCATGAAAATATTTTACATTGTATTTATCATCTAGGTTATCCCGTCAATTTTTCAAATTATATGAGTACGTTTAATTTTATCATCAAGGAATTAAAAAACAACAGAATGATTTTCAAATGCTTGCAAAAGCACCCCTGTTTTTCTGAGTACTTCTTTAGTCTTTTGGGATTTGCTTCTTCCAGGAGTGCGTGCTCACTCACATTTCTGAGGGCACTGTGTGACCAGACTGTGCAAAGCCCTTCCCTCCTTTTTCTCTCTCACCTGGAGAGATTGCAGGGTACAGGATGAGGCAAGAGGGTGTTTTGTTTTGTTCTGCCTCCTCTCTGGTTTGCAGTTTTCTCTCTGAGCAACGGATCTTCAAGGAGATGCCTCGTGACCAGCAGGGTCAGGGGTGAAAGGCCCCTGCAACTGCTCCTCTGCTCAGCCTCCCTCAACCCTGGCACACATTGCACAAAATGAACTGAAAATTGCTTCTCAGCCTTTCCAGAGCATTTGCTCCGTGTCCAGTGCCTTGCAGAGGCTGCTCCGGGTGTGAGATCTGGTCACCCTTGTTGCAGGGATGAGAGCTCTCTGATGGCATGTAGCCATTGAGAGGAGGACATCTGAACGGAGGCTCACTCTCTCTTCTGTTGACCTCCATCCTTCTAGGCCCCACTTCCAGCCGTGATCTTGCCTGCATCCTGAAATTTCAGGCTCCTCACATTTGAACTGGAGGCTGTGATTTCCAGCTTTCTGAGTCTAAAGGAGAAAGTGGACTCTGGCACCATGGAGGGGGTTAGTGTTGGAGTCAAGGCCATATTCAGTTCAGTCTCTTGTCTGGTAACCTGTGAGAAATTTCTTCAGAAGCTGCCTGTGAAGCTAGATCCCTTCTCTTAAAAAAAGGACAGTTTTTCCAAAACAACAAATTGTATTCTCATTTTCTGTTGGCATGTCTTTTATTATACCCTGACCTTGCTGGGTTAAGGGTCATATGATGCTGCCCTGAGCTACTCATATCCATCAGGAACCAATACAGCTGCAAATGTTGACTTCTACCTCCTCATTTGGGATGAAGTAATCCAATCAGGTTACTGCTGACATTCAAATCTTTCACCTGATAGAAAGACAACCAAGAGTCATAAGTGCTGTGAGGAAGAAAATACCCACATTTATTCTCCTTTTGAAGCTCTCATTCTGCATAAGATTTCTACTCCAGGAGCTGTAACTATAGTTCTCTGTGAGATTTGCCAACTCTGCTGTTAGCACTTGCTGCAAAACAAACCACCACCAAATTCACTTGCTTACATGCCATTTATTCACATCATCTTTTAGGCACCAGAGAGTCAATAAAGAAAACTAATTAGTTTGACAATCAATTAGTTGAAGCGACAAATACGACATTAACTGTGTTGTTAATGGTTATTAAGAGTCGATGAAAATTCTAGGGCTAGACTTAGAGTTAGGTCATCTGGCTTTATAAAAGGTTTTTCTTTTAAAGTAAAAAGTTTTAGAGTCATACTTGATAGTAGCCATACTTTTAATATCTACTCATTAATAAAAATGCACAGTGGTAATTTAGACAGGCCTCCATCAGGCTGTTCTGGGGTACAGGAGGCCTCATCCACCTGCAGGCCAACCAGAAGAGACTGGTGTAGGAAAGCCTGGGCTCAGATGGGTGAGATGCCTGGGACCTCTCTTCCTGAGGCCTCTCATTCTCATGCAGACTCCAGCAGGTAACAACGAGGTCCAAGTACAATGAAAAGGCATCTCAAATGTTCAAACACACTCCAAAAGCCTACTTGTATCATCTTTGCTAAGAACCCATTGGCAAAAACAAACAAACAAAAAAATCCTATGTCCAAACCCAACATGAGAGAGCCCTTCAAAACACATGAACACAGAGTTTGAAAACTGAAATTATTAATAATATCTTAAACTTCATTAAATCCCACATATCTCTAGTGTGCCTGGAGAAAGTTGGCAAATCAGTAAGTGCACCGGAAAGGAATAGTAACCATTTCTTGCCACTTTACACCTTTGTAGATGGACATTGACACCTGATTGGCTAACTTTGGGCTATTATGTCGCTAGTCCCTACTGAATTCATTTTCTTGTTCTGCTATAACAAGTTTCCATTAATTGAGTGGCTTAAAACAAAAACTTATTTTCTTCTGGAGACTAGAAGTGCAAAATCAAATTGTCCATAGAACCATGCTCCAGGGACTGAAGGCATAGCTCGGGGGTTATGAGTACTATTCAGGCAAGTGCAGGGGCCTGGGTTTGATTTCCTGGCACCACATAGGCTGCTTGTGGTGGCACTCAACACATCTATTGAAAATAAATGAATAAATAGAAAATAAAGGCCTGTACCCCTGGGCCAGCTCAAAAAAAAAAAACTATACTTTAGTAGAAGACTAAAAGAACTCTTCTAAATATAGTTCTACCATTCAAATTATACATGCCAGGAACTATGACTAAAAAAAAGTTCACTTTGATCTCTAAAAATTACGAGAGCAAAGTTCTAGTGTAATTGTTGGCATGCATTAGAAAATAAGAGTGATCTTTTGAGATGGAACAAATCATTTCAATCTAACCTCATTTACTTCACTGTAGAGTTACTAACTCAGTATTTCAAGGGAATATGAAGATACAATATCTATAATTCTATAATAATGTGCTTAGATATAATAACTCTAACATCTATAATGTCCTGATTGCACCAAGTCTCGTGGTACTCTGTCTCCATCACATACTTGTGTATATGCTACAGAAATGTTAGATGGATAATAAATAAAGCACAAACTGGAAAGACATTCATCAGTGACCATCCTCCTAGAAGTCAACTACCAAACGCACATATCTGAGACCCAAAGGTGACTTTTCCCAGTTCACCAAGGAGCCTATTCACACCTCTCCTTGTTGTACAGCTGGAATAGATCTCCCCACCTCCATTGTAGTTAAGTAGCTCCAGCCAGGAAAATACCATCAGAAATGATTTGCGCCACTTTCAAGCCTAGAGCGAAGGAAGGTCCCGTAAAGAATCCTCCATGTTCTCTATTTTTCCATCAGCGAAGAGTTGAATGTGGCAACTGTAGAGTGCCACAGTGAACATGTGATGCTGCACGTAGGAAGGTGCTGGGTCCTTGAGTCTCCCGTGAGGAGGCTGCACACTGGTCCTGCATTTCATATGAGAAGGGAATAAATCTTCTTTGTGTTAAGCCATTATACATTTTCAGAATTGTTTATTGCAACAGTTGGAGTTACCTTATATAAAGAACCCTTTGAATTCAGTGCTTTATTGGTTCACATTTTTATGAACTAATTGGCTCAAAAATAAAATCTCACAATGAGTAATTTTTTAAACTCTTGAATTTTTATTATTCCATACTATAATTTTATGACACTTATTTCATTGAAAGTAATATAGTTACTTTCTGCTCTTTGCAAAGAGAAGAAAAAGAAAGCAAGAGAATAACAAATTTTGTCATAAAATACTAAAGACAGCTCTACTAGCTGTCTCAAAATCATGTCCGTCACTTCAAGCTTACTCAACACAGAACTCAGGACCCTCCCCCTAAAAATGATCTTCTTCCAGTATTTTCTACATCAGTGAACAACATCATCCCTCTAGCAGCAAGAGTCAAAAATCTCCAAGTGTACTCTCCAAAGGCCGTTTACACACCCTGCAAGATATAGCTTAAAGGGACACCGATAGGTAATTGATGAAGCAGGTCAAAGCACCACTACTTCAGAGTGATAGATAACACCTCATAACCCAGATTGGAGGGGGTCACAGTACAGTTGAACTGGGTAGAGGAAAAAGTGATCAGCAAGATTGCGTATGTGAGTCAGGCTTTTCTTTTCTGAATATCCCCTTTCACCATTCTTTACACGCTTCCTGTAAGAACTCCAGCTCAAAATCAATCTTCCTTAAAGCTCTTGCATGCCGTAGCAACCCACCTGTCACCAGAATGCTTTCTCTGTCATAAAAGTGTCCCTTTTCCACTCAGTCCCTATATTTCGTCACACCCTATTTTCTTTTTCCTTCTCATCCAGATACACTTAGTCATCTTAGTTACATTAAAGAAGACTAGCTCTGGAAGGGTAAGGACTGTAACTTTTCTCCCTAGTGTGCTCAGAAGCTAGCCCAGTGCCCGCTACCCGGCAAGCTGATTTTTAAAAAGGAAAGAACCAACACCTACTGATTTATTGAAGTCTTACACGGGCCTGTGCACAAGTAGCAGCAAAGCCACATGGGAAGTTATGGTGAACAAAGAGGCACTTGGCAGACTCCGGATGCCTTATTGCACAGAAGGCAACTGACTAAAATTCCAAGGCAGAGGTCTTTCACTTCATTGGTTAGGTTACTTCTGGGTATTTAATGTTTTGAGGAGCTGTTGAGAGCGAACTTGCTCTTCTCGGCTCTTTCTCAGTGAGCACATAGGAGGCTATTTGCAGTCAGCCCGCTGCGTGGAACATGTCTATAATACCAAGATTTCCAAAATGAATTTTCAGTTACATTCAAAGGAGATGAATAAATCCCAATATAACTATTTCTCATCTACAATAAAATAAAGGTGGAAAGAAAGAAATACAAAAATGAGGGGAAGGAAGTAAAAATGATGAAGATGAAATAGGTGTGCATTAATTCCTCAATTGGTTGTAATTATTATGCAATGCAGTATAGCCCAATAAAAAGAATAATGCTGGGGAAAAAGAAAAGACGAGATAAAACAAAACATGGAATCTATTTAAATTGGCTCTCTTCCAACACTGTTTCTACTGATTAATTTCTCCAAGGTATTGACCTACTGGTCTTCTCAACATTCAAATTCACTATTTATTTAATATTAATTCTTTAACTTGATTTTTATGTTGACCACAGAGCCTAGAAAAATGTTTTCCAAATTTCCTGCTGACCTGCTCAATGGCAATTGTGTTCCATACAGAAACAGAGCCATTGCTCCAAAAATCAATAAAACTTGGAGGCTAAGCATTTCTCTCTGGGTATTCAATGGTGGTTTATTTCTCCTCTGTTCTAACAACTCCTGTCTAAAGAGTAGTACATTTTATTTGAGAAGATTTTATTAAAAGTAAAAGAAACTCATAGAGAGAGAAATTAAGCAAGCTGCTGACCATTTCCAATTTTTCTCTACCTCCTTTCAATAAATTTCATTTCCATTGATCCACGGTGTTTTTGGAATGGCAAACCGAGATGTACTCTTGCATATGTATGTCCTCACCTCTGTGGAAATAATTTGCTTATGAAGGAGAAAAATCGTTACTTAAAATTTAAGCAGATGTACCATTTTACACAATTGATATGAAGATTTTAGTAATGATACTGTTGGAGTGCTTGCTGTTACTAAATATTATGCTAAGTAGATTATGACACAAGTCCTCATGCCGTTCTGAGGTAGGCATTACTAATCTCCTCTTGTCAGCAAGAATGCCTGGATCGGAGAGAATGTTAAGAGAACTCTGGGACACTCAGTACATAGGATGGCTGAGGTTCAAGCCTGGTTCAACCTAATTGCAAAACCGAGTTAAGGGTCACATTTCTTTAAATACAGCATCATCTAAACAGCTTGTGAGAGAGATTTGTCATAGATGCGTGTTATTGTAATTGTCATTGTTCCTTGCTAATGGTTTAGGACGACAGTGCTAAGTATCTATATAGAGAGCCATTAATACAAACTGAGTGACTAATATTAAGAAAAGACCAAACTAGGGACAAAGAGATAGAATGGAGGAGGGAAAGGAAGAGAGACAGACAGGCAGACGGGCACTAGCAGATGTTGTGGGGTCAGAGATGGGTCTGAAATCTCACAGACACAGCTTCAAATCCTGGCCCCTCGGAGCAGCTGTGTGATGCTGACCAAGTGAAATCAACAGTCTTATCTGTAAACTTAGGTGGATGACACTCAGTGCTTTTGGGGAATAACGGTATGCTCATTATCTTATTGCGGGGATAATTGTACAGGTGTATACACATGTCAAGATTTGCAAATGTACTCCTTAAATGTGTGCAGTTTGTTGCCTGTTAATTATACTTCAATAAATCTGTCAAAATCACAATGATGACAATAGCCTCTCCATCACTAGAAAAGATGAGAAATAGAATTAATATATACTTAGACATTCATATGAAAGAAGCTCTCAATAAACATAATTTTTGCTATTACTGAAAGATTTGGGTATTGTTTAATCTTCAACCAAGCTTGCATGATTGCTTGCTTTTTTCTTTCTTTCTTTCTTTCTTTTTCTGTTATTTCTTCATTTCTTTCTGTTCCAAAAGTAGTTGTGATTATAAAATTGTATTTTATTTCAATCTTTTCATCTTCCTTGATATATAACTGACAAAAATTACTCAAATATATGTGTGTACATATGTTATACCATGTCATGTTTTCATATATGTGTACAATGCGAAAGGCTCACCACAATCAAGCTGATTACCATAGCCATCATCTTACATGATTTACCCTTGTCCGTGTGTGTGTAGTGACAATATTTTAAATCCATTCTCTTAGTGACTTTGAGTATACAATACAGTATTATTAATTACAATCACCATACTCTACATAGATCTCCAAAACTTCTCTTGAATAACTGAAACTTAGCACTCTTTGACCAACATCTCCTAATTTTCCCTACAATCACCACCAACCTCCTTCAGTGCCTAGAAATCTTTATTCTGTTCTCTGCTTCTAAGAATCACTACATTTTTAGGTATTACAATTGACTGAAGTACTGTGGAATTCATCGTTCACTGCCAACTTATTTTTACTTAGGGCAATAGCCCCATGGTTCATCCATGTTGTCAAGTATGACAGAATTTCTTTCATTTTTGTAGGCTGACTGGTATTTCCACTGTATAATGTACCACAGTTCCTTAATTTGTTCATTTGCTGATGGACACAGGTTAATTCCATATCTTACCATTTGTGAAAAACGTTGCAATAAGCATGAGCTATGGAGCTCACAAATACTTTCCTTCTGTAAGCTGTCTCTTTTCTTGTCTGTGTCTTTATCTTTGTAGGTGTGAGTAGGTGTGTGTGTGTGTGTGTGTGTGTGTGTGTGTGTATGTGTGTGTGTGGACATGTGTGTGTGGACATGCATGCGTGAGTATTCACTATACAGAAGCTTTTTAGTTTGATGCAGCCCCACTCTAATTTTTGCCTGTGCTTTGAGGGTCATATACAAAAAAGAGTGTCCAAACCAAAGTCAAAAGGCATTTCTTCTGTATGGTCTTCTAAAAGTTTGACAGCTTCAGGTCAAATGTTTAAGTTTTATAATCTATTTTGAGCTGATTTTTGTAAAAGGATTCAGTTTCTTCTTCATGTAGATATCCAGTTTTCTAAACATCCACTGTTGAAGAAATCTTCCTTTTCCTGTTGTATGCTCTTGACACCTTTGTCAAAGATAAATTGACAATAAATGCATACGTTTATTTCTGGGCCCTCTTTTCTATTCCATTTGTCTGTGTATCTGTTTTTATGCTACCAAAATCCTGGTTTTTCCTCATTTTTTGTATACTAGGTGATGCACTATGATTGCATTGAGCTTGAGAATTTTGGGCACAAGCATATTGAGTCAACTTCACAATCCCTCCCTTCCCCCGTTTCCCCTCCTGCCTCCTCATTCATCCCCTTCGATTCCGAATATCTTGTCCATTTGACTGTATTGCTTAATTGTATCTAGGTTTCTCATGTTAAAGAAATTGAGATTTTTGCCCCTCTGTCTTCACTCTCTTCACTATGCATGATGGTCTCAAATTGAGTCCCTTGACCTACAAATGACCCAAATCTACCTGTCTTTATGGAAGAGTAGTACCCCATTATATATAACATTTTACATCCATTGGTCCATTGATGGGTATTTTGGCATCTTCCACAATTTGCTATTGTTAGTAGTGCTCCTATAAACATGGGTGTAAATATATCTCTGTTATATGTTGCTTTTAATTCTTTTGGAAAGATACCCAGAAGAGTTACCTACCATTGGGTCAGATGGAATATTTGTTTTCAACTTCTGAGGAATCTCCATACTCCATACTACCAGTTCCACCACCAATGTAAAAGTGTTCCTTCCCCTCCCTGCCCCACAACCTTGCCAGCAGCATCTATTGCTATTTGAGTTCTTGGTATACACCATATTCACTGGTATAAGACAATATGTTAGTGTTACTTTGATTTGCATTTCTTTAATGGCTGAGTATATTGAACACATTTTCATATGTTTGCAGGTCATTTATACTTCTTCACCTGAAAACTATCAATTCATTTCATTTGAACATTTTTAATTGGATCCTTGATTTTGAGGGAGGGGTGTATTTTTCACCTCTTCTTTGTATATTCTAGTTATCAGCTTCCTGCCTTCAGTGTAGGTGGTAAAAAAAAATACCATTCTGTTGTT
Organism: Ctenodactylus gundi; assembly: GCA_004027205.1. Taxonomy (NCBI): domain Eukaryota; kingdom Metazoa; phylum Chordata; class Mammalia; order Rodentia; family Ctenodactylidae; genus Ctenodactylus; species Ctenodactylus gundi. Next base: position 61,967 of record PVKB01003568.1, on the reverse strand, counting down.
TTCCATCCTGTTATTTCCTTTACCATGAGGAAGATTTTAACTTTATATAATCCTATATGTTGATTCTGAGGGTTATTTCTTTTACATCAGGTGTCCTATTGAGAAAGTCCTTGCCCACAATCACATCTTCATTTTACCCATTTTGTCCTCCAGTAGAGTCAGTTTTCTTAATATCTAAGTCTTTGATCCACTTTGATTTGATTTCAGTACATGACAATAGATATGTTTACATTCATTCTTCTGTGTGTGGATAACCAGATCTCCCAGCACCATTTGTTGAAGAGGCTATCCCTTTTCCAGTGTATTTTTTGACCCCTTGTCCAAGACCAAATAGCTGAGTGAACTTGAGTTTGTGTCTAAATTCTCAGCTCTGTTCCATTGGTCAACCTGTTGTTTTTACGCCAATACCACATGGCTTTTCTCACTGTTGCTTTGTAATGCAACTTGATGTCTGGTATCATAACACAACTTAGCAAGATCCTATCTCAAACTCAGAACCAAAATATGGTCTGGGTATGTAGCTCAGTGTGAAGGCCAAGGTCTTGATTCTCAGTATCTACCTACCTACATACATACATAATTTAAAATTTAAAATTAAAGCTATTTGCAACTTAAGACAAAGCAAAGAACAGCCCTTCCATGAAAAGCTTCTTACTAGATCTTACATATTTATCTACCATTCTGTTAAGAAAAAAAATTTATGCTGACATTTATTAATTGAATAAAAAGGATTTTATTGACTCTTGTTGCAGGAAGTATTAAGACTATCATAATTGGAAAAAGAAAGCAGGTACAACTCTAAATACTACAAGAATTAATGGGAATTTATAATCAAGAGGTAACTTGGAAGCTAGTGGGTGACAAAGTGGTATGAGAAACTGTGAAGGGTAGAAAACTTCTTGCTAAGCCACTGAAAAAGATTCTTGCTGAAGATAGACCAGGTTGATCAGACGCCAAGGTTAGGGGAGGATTCATGATAACATTGAACTATGTAGGCCCGGCAAAGATGGAGGTTCTAGTTAATGTCTAGTTGAAAGAGGCCACAGAGAAGCCTGACTAAAGTTTGGTCAAGAAAAGCTCTTTTGTCAGTGACATTCTCTAACTATTCAACTGTGGTTTATGGTTGGGTCATGTTTGGAAGGCAATTCAATCATGAGGCTAATCCATTGTTTTCTTGTGCTGTTAAGGTAGGGTAGATCACTGGGATATGACCCGGAATGATCTCCACTAGCCTCTCTCTTCCTCGCTGTCTCTGCTTCCTGTTGCACTGAAATGAACAGCTCTTCTCTCCCACTAGTTCATCTGCCATGTCCTTCTGCCATTGCAGGCTGACTGTGATAGACTGAGTCCTTCTGGAACTGTGAGCTACAGTAAACCTTTGCTCCTTAAGTTGGGCATTGTGTCCCAGCAACCAAAAAGTAGCGAACAAATTATTTTTTAAAAGTAAATACCCACTGAGTAAATTGTTTCTGTCACTTACACCCGGTTACTAATTTATCTGAAGGAACAGAAACCTGATAGAAGATGTTAAGGGATTTGAAACCAAAGTCTTTGGGAAAAATTAGATAAGGATGCCTAGAGACCATGAAAATAGAAGTGTAAGTTTTCTTCCTTTTTAATTTTTTTTCTACTTGCTTATGCTATTGGAATCATGACAGCAAGCTCTCTTGGGCTGCTCTTCTTGGCAGGCACTAGGAAGGCCCTGATAGAATTATTTTTATATTGTGAGGTGGTTTATTTTATTTTGCTTACTAAATACAGATTTCCTGTTATAGTAAGAATCATAATGGGCAAAACAAAAGCCAACCATTTCTCACAAGTCAGATACTGATTTCTACCATTTTAATGGTTTATTAAATTAAGTCTGATACTGATTTTAGAGACACCACGATTAATGCTTGTAATCAATATGTGTTTACAGATTCAAGGTTAAAGTCCATCTGAATCAAGATGCTATTTGCAGAGGGCCCTCTCCCTTATAGCTACAGGCCCAGACTGCTCTTCCCACAGAGCAACTCAGGCCAGAGAAGGAATAGAAATATGTCAGTCTTCAGCCTCGCTTCTGGGGAGAACAAGATTAAAAGTCCACTCTCCGGAAGTGTCAGCCACTTCTGACATCCAACAGAACTTAAATCTAGGTGGAAGGAAAGTATAAATAATTTTATTGCCTCCCACAAGTTGTTGGGAAATTCACAGGCAATCAAGCTGATCCCTAACCACTGTGAATTTCCACCTCAGTTGCTGACAATAAGTTTATGTCCTTGCTCCTGTACCCTAGGGGTTTAGAACACTGCTTTCCTTCAGTCGGGCACATGACAAACCCAGAGGAATGTCACACCAGCCATTGTCTCTCCTCTTGGAAAGAAAACAAAAGCCCGAGGGCTCTATTTTTTTCTGTTTGATTTAGGCCCATGCCTCGACTTATGGCATTTCATGTTCTAGCAAGCTACTTCATTCATGATGGATGAGTTGGATGTCTGGCAAAGAGCTTCCCCAGTAGGAGGACCAGATAGCTCTGGAGGTTGAGGAAATAAAGTGCTGTTATTTGGTTCAAAGGCAATTTGATTAATGGAGAGAACAGGCTGTTGTCGAGAAGTGACTTAACGGGAGAAGGAAATCTCCCCTCAGCACAGAACAGTCTTGGCAGAGATTTTGCTGTGACTTAATCCGTTTCAACATCCTTTCCCAGTGCTAGCTTCCTGGGCTTGCCTTCGTAGTTTGGCCTTAGGTGTGCTGGCCTAAGAACAACATGGAGCAACAGATGAATTTAAGTTAGATTGAGTTAAAGGAAAAAAGGAAGACAGACAGACAGAAAGAAAAAAGGCCCTTCCCAAATATACATTCAACAAATAGTTACTAAGCATCTCCTCCACACGTGGTTCTGCATAACAACGCTGGTTGTAAGCATAGCCTAGGAGAATGCAATGAACGTGATTTCTTTAATTACTAATGCTATTACTAATACGTCTGCATACTTTGTGCAACATTATTTTCACTATCTGGCATGGTTTAGATATAATTTATCCCTTGAAAACTTGTGTGCTAGAATGTTGGTCCCCTGTGTGTCAGTATTGAGGTAGTAGAAACCTTAAAAGGTAGGCTTTGATGGAAGGTAACTAAGTCAGAGAGCTCCACCTTCGCTAATGGGTGTTATGGTTTGGAGCTTGAATGTCCCCCAAAAGCCTCCAATATTTGGATGTAATGGGATCCCTATGGAACCATGTACTGTTGGGAGGTGAAGCCTGCCTGAATAGGGCAGATATTGGGGCTTGATCTGGAGAAATTATGTCAATTTGTTGAGATTAGGAAATACCCAGAGAAGAGCTTTCATATGTGTGTGATTGACTTGTGGGCCAGGAAATGAGAGAAGTCCACCCACATTGGGTATGGGCTGCTTGGACTAAATAAAAAGAAGGAAGAAGAAACATTATTACAGATTTTTCTGAGAAAGTTCTGCCCCTGACCTTAGTCTCCAGACATCTATTTGCTTCTCCCTCACTTGATTTTTTTGTTTACCCTGCTGTGAAGAGATCTTCTCCAAGTAAACACCCACCATATGCTTCCACCATTGCTGGACGATCACAAACGGACTCTGTGACCTTCTGAAACTGTGAGCTAAAATAAATCTTTCCTCCCTTATCTTATGGATGTTGGATATTCTGTTCCAGCAATAAATAGGTAACTAAGGCAATGGGTTAATTCATGTCTTGCAGGAAATGGGAGTTGGTTGGAATAGAAAGAAATCACTGTACACTTTGGGCCCTGCTACAATCTGCCAATTCCCTTTTCATTTTTTCGTCATTCTATGAAGCAGCCATAGGCTCTTGCCGGGATGCTGTTACCATGTAGTTTGGACCATTTCTAAGCCAGCAGAATTACGATTCACATAAATCTCTTTACCTTAAAAGTTACTCAGCCTCAAGTATTTTGTGATGATAATACAAAACTGACTAAATAAAATCATCATTCAATCTTTCAGAACCCATTTCAGGTTAGTAAGTGACGTCATGTCTTGATCTCTTTCTTTATGCTCTTTGCCCCACCCTCTGTCAAAATCTCGTTTCTGCAGCTCCTTTTGGTTAGTCCTGCCCCAGTAGCTCAGGCCACCATGTCTCTATCACGCACTCCTCTGGCCTCAGGGAGAACTTGTATGACATAGTCCTTTGTCACTCTCAGTGGTCATTGGGCATCCTTTTGGCCTTGGCTTTGGCTTCCGTTTTTAAATTGAGGTTTAATTTTATGCACAGTGGAATGCTAAGATTTTAAATGCACTCACTGTCAGTACTTTTTTTGATACTAGAAATTGAGCACTGAGCTATATCTCCAGCTTTTTGATTGGTTGGTTGGTCGGTTGGTCGATTGGTTTGTTGGTTTGGTTTTCATGTGTGTTTTTTGTTTCTGTTTTTGAGATAGGATCTTGCTAAAACACTAAGCTGCCCATGCCAGTCTTGAACTTGTGATACTCTTGCCTCAACCTTCCCAAGTATTAGGATTATTGGTGTGTGCCACCACATCATAATTCTATCAGTCTTGACATATGCATATTAAAACACAAATCATTTCTAGCATCATGCAAAATATCTTTGCCTCTTCTCATTCCCTCCAGAAGTAACCACTGACCCAGTTTCCATCATTATAACATAGTTTTGCCTCACTTAGAATTATATGTAGATGAGAACTTGTAGCATTTGATTTAGCAAGAATGAGTGGCTTTTCTCACTCAGGATAATGACTTGAAATCCATCTATATTTTTTGCATATATCACAGCTTATTCCTTTTGGTTGCTCAGCAAATTTCTGTATGTGTGCTATGATGCTTTGCTTAGGCGCTCCATTCATAGGCATACAGGAAGCTTTCAGTTTGGGGCTGCTGCCTATAAAGCTGCTACAAACATTCTTCACATGTTATTTTTATTCTTCTTGGATATGTGGGTCATAGGTTAGATGTGCGGTTAACCTGATGAGGCTCTAGCCAAAAGATACTGATTTATGCTCCCACTATCCTTGAAAGAGATTTCCAGTTGTACTACATCCACTTTAATCATGCTAGTGGATGATGCCGGTGTTTCATATGTTTTTAATTTGCATTTTCTTAATGACATTTTGTATTGCTATATACCCACTGCTATTTGTTTATTGTTTTGACAAATGTTCAACTCATTTGCCCATTTTGCATTTGTTTTTTTTTTTTTTGAGTTGCAGAAATACTTTGTACTCTAGATATAAACCATCTGTCATATATATGAGTTGTGAATTATTTTTTCCAGTCTATGAATTTCCTATCAATTTTTGATGCTGATTTTAATGTCTCCACTGGGGCTTTTAATTTTAATGGTCTAATTTATTAACATTTGTTCTCTAATGGTTTGTGAGTTTTGTGTCCTCTGTAAGCAATATGTACTTACTTCAAGATTATAAATATAGTCCTGTTTTATTCCAATAACTTAATATTTCATGTTTTTACTTAGTCTATAATTCGTTTTCAACTGATTTTTGTGTATAGTGTGAGTTAGGCCAAAATGCCTTTTTATATGGATATTCATTATCTCAGCAGAACTGATTGAGAATTTTTCTTTCTCCACTAAATTATTTTGGTACTTTAGTGAAAAAAATGACTTGATTGTGGTAGGTGTGAAACTCGCAGTATTTTGGTGTGTTTCGTGCAAACAGAAACCATCGTCACCATGGTCAGTATATGGAAGGGAAGAAAGGCACAGAGAAACCTGTTCTAAGGGGGCGGGGGCACTGCTGTGGTAGAGATGGGCAGGAGCAGCTTCCCACAGAGAGTGGGCAAGCAGCTGAAGGATCCAGGGGCTCAGCCAGGACAGGCGAGAGTTTCCACTTTGTGCCAGATTTTCACTGTTTTTAGGCTTTCTGATAATTAGCACAAGAAAAATGTAAGATCAAACAGGAAGAAAATTAGTAGCATTTGTGAAGTCTGGTTCACGGTTGTCCCCCACCAAAGATTGGTCCAAAGTGCTTCATGAAGCCCCTGGATTAAGTGCAGAGTTGTTGATTCCCACTTCCAGAAAACCTCATCAGTGCCAGGGCACTAAAAAGAGGTGCTTAGAACTGTTATTGTCGCTCTAAATCATAACCAGGGAGTATGTAGACTAACCAACTTTTATTTTCCTATAAAATTTATTTTATTTATGAAATAAACTATAAGGTGATTTTGTCACATGTAAGCTGACATTTTAAAACAGTATTGAAAAACAGATGTCTAGTGAATACATCTTTTTGAGGTTTTGTTAGCAAATCTTTCCTCCTAATTATGATTATTAATTATGAAAGCCCTAGAGAGGCAGCCTTATAGAGGGATATTGAGTATTTAGCAATATTCAGAAAAGACATCTCAAAAACAAAATAAAACGCCTATCTTCTTTGAATTGTATTGTCTTTTTAAAATGTTCTTGCTCTAAAATAAGCGACCAGTTCCTAGTGGCGTAAAATAAGCTCATGTTTACAAATGAGGGGAATAATCACCGTGACAGGCCAAAGGGGGCTTCCCCCACAGCAAGAGAGGATTCCAGTGAGGGAAGAAGAGGAGGTATCCTGGCACAGGCAGGTGCTGTCCCCCGCCAGCTCAGCAGAGAGGAAGGCAAGGTTCACAGGTGAGTTCTTTTTCTTGTGGGTTATATGTAAAACAATGCAGAAAATCCTTCGGGAGAAGAGTTTATGTACACACTTGCGAAAAACCAAGACAAGGAAAAGGTACTGTATGTGCTCTTTAGGAGTGAGATCTTGGAGTTGTTCCTAACTAGAGGACACCCAGCACACTCAACGTTCTCAACGCACACACTCAGTCTTTATATATGTAGTGGGGGCTTGGCTCAAAATTTGTATTTCCTGTTTCTGACGACCTCTGAGAGATCCTGCTCAGCCCGAAGCTGTCCAGCTTGGCCATTTTCCAGGCACTGTGCAAGGCCACAAAGACACATACACGTACAAACCACACAGTCACAGCCACAGAGGTGTGCCTGGGCGCTTACAGGTGACATGGGGACATTCACGCAGCAGGACCGGGCAGCACATGCTGTCTCTGGTTTTCAAGTTCGTTTTTCTTCCTCTGTAGCTGAATTTCCAAGGAATGAGCAGGTAAGACTTGCTTAGCATTTTTTTTTTTTTTTTGTGCTGTCAATTCTGCTAAGAGCGTTGCAATTCTTAAGCTCCCTAAGGTTCTTGCAAAGTTACTTCTCTTCGCATATTCACAACCAACCCATGGGGCTGGTTTCATTCTTATACCTTAAGTAAGGGGACAGAGGTTCAGAAACACCTGCTGCCACAAAGCTAATTAATTCCAAAGTGGAACAAAGAACTATCAGACTTCCATGTTTGTTCTCAACCATGATGTGTTCTAGATTCCTTGGGAGAGTCTTTGGTATTTGATGTTTACTTACTTGTGTTCGGTTTTGCCAAATAAAGCCACATATTAAAATAAATAACCATCTTTTCTCCCTTCCCCTAAAATGATGTAAGGCCTTCTTAAGTCTTTGCAGATGCAACTGTTAAGATGGAAACTATGTCACATTTGCTTCTGATTTTTGAATTGAAACATTGACAGAGAAAAAAATGGATTTTATTTTGTTGTTGAATGTAGCCCCTTTCATTTTACTTCCATTCAGAGCAGACAAAAATCAATTTTTGCCTACCTAAAAGAAATGGCATGCTGCTCTAAGAAAACAAAGAACAAGATCTCAGGCTTCGCATTAATATTGCCAACAGTAGGGATTATCAAAAGGGAAGAAAATCAAATTGCAAAGGAGAAGCAACCCAGGAAGGACGATGCTGAGCCTCCCCCATCACTGCTTTAATTGGTTGGTTGTTCTCTTCTTGCGTTCTTTTCTTTGGGGAAGAAGAAAGTCACGTTAATGTACTGTCCTTTTTTTTTCTAGCTCCCTGTATTTAGAATGTAGAGGTCCAGCTTTAAAATAATTTCCGAAGTCGCTGGAAGAAAAAAAAACTGGTAACTTTTCTCCATCTTAGCCACATCTGAGGGTATGGGCGTGATGTTGCATGAAAACGCCCATGGTACCGGTTTCTTGACCCTGCCAAGTGGCCTAAAATCATTTCTCAGGATCCTTGGGACTATGTGGATCCCAGGACGAGCTCCGGGCCCACCATGTTGCAGGGACAGATGGAGGGTAACACTGCGGGCAGCGCTGGGGGCTCCTGGGTAACCCGGGCAGCTCCGCAAGCCTGGAGGCCAGGGGGCACCCTCCCAGGGGCTGACTCAGAGCCTGGAGCGCCGCCGGTGCAGGCTGCAGCCCGGTCTCTGAGCTCCTCTGCTGTGGTGCAAACCTCTTCTCCCACTTGCTTTCATTCACGTCGTGGGAGGATTTCATTTTCCTGTCTACCTTGCCAGCTGCAGAAAACAGAACGAAAGAGCACTTCTGATTCGCTTCACACCCTCTGACCCTAGAGAAATCCCTCGCATGCAGCTACCATCTGGGAGAGCCATTTCTTTCATCTGACTTGTAAACATTTTCAAAAAGCCTCGGAAGCCAGCCATTTGGCACCGTGTCTTGACTGCTTTACTGCAAACATTGTGATTTTACATTTTAATTGCAGCTTCTTGATTAAGCATCAAAAGTCCACATTTCAACATTTGAACTGGCAATTCTAAAATGCAAGGCTGGCCGTTTCGAGTGCTTATTTGGTATGTTCAAATCCTAAATTTGTTATTGTCGATTTTGAAAATTCACCTCCACTATGCATAGAAAAAATACTTTGGTGGTTAGTATTATTTATTCTTGATCTTAACATTCACCCTTATCAGATATTGGTAATGATATGGAATAAATGCTTGTATCACCCCCTCGGAGTTAATATATACAAATACGGTTCCCCAAATCATGGTGTGTGGAGGTAGGCGCTTTGGGAGCTGCTAGAAGTTGAATGCATACGCACCAAAACTCATGTTGAACTTAATTCGCATTTCCACAGTATTAGGAAGTAGGATGTTGAGGAAGAAACAAAGAGCCTTTAGGAACGAGATTGGAGCCTTATAAAAAGGCTGGAGGTAACTAGCTAAGCTAGTTTGTCCTGCCTTCTGCCACCGGAGAACAAGGAGGTACCACTGGGGAAGCAGATTGCAGCTTCCATCGGACACTGAATCTGCTGGGGACTTGGTATTGGATTTCTAAGCCTTCAGAACTGTGAGAACTAAATTTTTATGATTTATTAATTACTCATTCTATGATAATTTGCTATATTAGTACAAACAGAATGATATAGAAGGTAGCTTGATGTAGATGAGGGTGGGGTCCTTCCTCATGATGGGATTAGTGTTATTGAAACAAGCACGAGGTGGGAGATCCCTAGTTCTCTGTTTCCACCAGATGGAGACATGGCAAAAAGCAGCCATTTGCAAACCCAGGCAAGAGCTCTACTCACCAGACCTGCTGGCACCTTGATTTGGATTTCTCAGCTTCTGGAATTATTAACAATAAATGTTTGCTGCTCAAGACAGATAGTCAATGCTGCTTTGTTGTAGTAATTAGCATTGACTAAAATATATAGGACTTAACCCTGTACCAGCCAATAGATTCTGAGGAAATAGAAAAGATCTCAACGAGAATATGGTGAAATACCCTCCACCATGCCCTGATCACTATCATTAATCACTGGGAGAAGCAGAGATTGGGATGTTCTTCTGAAACACCTGCTTCCTTCTGAAGCTTATTAGTTTCTTCCTCTAATCTTAATAAACAAGGATGAGCTACCTGTGATGACACATGCCTGTAATCCTAGCATTCAGAGAGGCTGAGGCAAGATGATCACAAGTTCAAGCCCAACCTGGTAACTTAGCAAGTTAATGAAAGCCTGTCTCAAAATAAATGAATAAATGAATGAATAAGCAAACAAACATGCTGAGGATATAGCTCAATGTGAAGGCCCTGGGTTCAATCCCAATACCTTACATACATACATACATACATACATACACACATACATACATTACAAAAAAACAAGCTAGAAGACCTGAGAGCTCAGATCTGATTGGGAAGGAAAGGATCTCATACTCAACTGGATCAACCCTATGTGCACATAAGTGGGAATGGAATGAAGCACTAGTTACACCAATCAGGCATTGTGGGGGGCCCTAAGTGAGCCCCAAGTGATCCTCAAGCATAGTGTACCCAGAATTGAAATAATCACTTCTCTCCTGTCCCTGTAAAAAGTACACCAAGGCCCTAAGTCCTCCCTCACTCCTTTCTTACCAATAAGGATCCATCTTTTACAGAATGCACAGCACTCCGGAGACCATAATTTCCTCCTGTGAGGAGACTTTGAAGCCAGGCCTGCTATCACAAGCTGTAATTCCAGCACTCTGAGAGGCTGAGACAGGAGAATCACAAATTTAATCCCAGCCTGAGCAACTTAGCAAATTAGTGACACCCTGTCTTAAAATAGAAAATGAGTTAGGGATATAGCTCAGTGCAAAGGCCTTGAATGTAAACTTAAGTGTGTGTGTGCATGTGTGTGTGCGCACGCACACGCACACACACACACACACACGTGTGCATAAAAGACATTGGGCTACTAGAAAGAGCAACAATTTGGTAATAGCCTCCAATAAAATCTCTGCCTTTTTCTAGCAGTGAGATCTTGAAAGACTAATTTAACCCAAGTAAGCCTTGGTTTTCTCATCATTAAAAGGTAGAGAATATACTTCATTGGTGTTGCTGGAAATATTAGCAAAATATTGTAGAATTAAATATACTCCAGGTTTCAGAGCCATGAATATTCAATAAATGTTGGCCTCTTCATTCTGACCTGTTATGACAAATATAAAATATCCTCCAGAAGCCTCATGTGTTCAGAGGTGACTGGGCGTAGGAGTGCTCCAGGCACCAGTGGTCTGATGCACTGAGGAGTTCCTAGCTGTAGGGACTGCTAGAGGGCGGGCCTGCAAGGAGGAGGCAAGCCGCTGGGTGTCGCTCTTGCTCCTGCTTCCTGACTCCCATGGGTGGAGCCGCAGTACTCCACCTGGCCTGCAACCACGTCCCTCTGCTTTGCACCTATCCAACCAAGGGCTCAACCCTCTGAAACGGTGACCAAATGGACCTTTCCTTCTCCACGTTGTGGTTTGAGATATTTTGTCCCAACAATTAGAAAGCTGACCAACACAGGATCTTTCTCTACGGTGTTCGTCAGCTTTCTATCACTGCAACGAAATACCTGAGACAAATAGCTTAAAATAAGAAAAACTTATTTTGGCTCACAGTTTCAGAAATTTCAGGTCATGTTTACTTGGTCGTGTTGCTTGGGCCTGCGGTAGCACAGTGCTTCATAACAGAAGTATATGAAACAGGATACTCACCTCATGAAGCCAAGAGAGAGGTAAGACCTCCATCCCAACATCCCCTTGAAGAGCATGCCCCAGTGGCTTTATTTCCTCCCAGTGATCCCACCTCCTCCTACTCTCCAACAGCACCACTGACTGGAGACTCAACTTTTGACACATGGGTTTTTGAGGGACATTTTGGATCCAAAACACAGCATGTCTTTTTGGCTTACTACATGCAACATCCTCTAAACAGCCTCGGTGAACTCAGTGCCTGCTTCTCTGTATTACCCACACTGCTAATTATTCTTTCAGAAGTGCAGCTCTTACTTTACCTCTTTATTGCCTTACTATTATTTACAGGTGCATACAAGAGATTGTCTGAATCACTGCTGTCAGCCATATATATATATATATATATATGTATGTATTCTTTTTCTTGCAAGTGACAAAAATCACAGAAATCTAATTTGCTCAAATACAGTCCGAATACTCCTAAAACTAAGAAGTTCCATCTTGGCTTCTTTGGGGCTTTTGTAACATCACTCCCCTCACTCTAGTTTTCATTTCTACTGTCCACATGGATTGGCCTCCTTCTCCACTCCTGTAGACAGTGCTCTGCTCTTGATCAAGAGAGGTGGCTTTTAGCAGCCCCAGATTCTCATCTTTCCATGAAAGAAAGAAAGTGGAGCAACTTCTGTGAATACAGAGCCTGTCGCTTCCGCTGTCTGTGGGTCAGCTCCTCAAACAGCCTGATCGGCACAGGCTGAGTCGCTGCTTCAGGAGCTGAGGGGTGGTAGAGATGGAATGATGACACTTCTGACGAAACCACAGAGTAAGAAGTAGGATGGTATTCATAAGTGTGCACTTCGCCTAGACAAGCCAGACACATGCCCATCCCAGACAGGGGTCCCTGGCACAGCGATGCACAGCCCTGCCCAGGAAGCCTGAAGGAGGCCTGATGGAGTGGAGACCTATGATGGAAAACCTACAGCTAGGAGGGGAAAGCAAGTGAAAGACCTGGGAGTAGAGTCAAGCCCAGCAGGCTTTCCAAGCTCTCATAGAAAGGATGAGGCACCCAAGGGGACAAAGGCAAGTCAAGCCTCAGGAGGTGAAGCTTAGAGAAATGCGCCAAGCTACCAAAAGCTGACCAAGCACCCGAGCAGCCAGATGAGGGAGTAAGCGCCATGACTTGATCCTCTGTGCTGCCTTCCTGTGCTGCAAGATAATGCTTCCTCCTGATAGGCCAGAGGGAAGCAGTCTCGGACTTCAAGGTGAGAGAACATAGAACACAGACATGGGCATGATTTAGACCTGTAATGTTCCCCAAAAGCATCATATGTGGAAGGTGATTCAGTCATGAAAGTAATCCATTGATTTCCTGTGTTAATAGGTGAAGCCTGTTAAGGGGAAGACCACTGGGACATGACCTGGCAGGGTATACACTAGCTCTGCACTTCCTCTTATCCTCTGCTTCCTGTCTGACACAGGGTGAACAGCTTTTCTCTTGCTAGACACACCAGCCCACTGTGAATGGTCTGAGACATCCCAGAATCATGAGCTAGAATAAACCTATTCCCCTTTAAGTTGTAGATGTCAGGTATTGTGTTCCAGAAACAAGAAAGCCACTAAAACAGGTATCGTAAGCATCTTCTAAGGGTTTCTGTCTCACAACATAAGCTGGTGGCTTGCACCGGTGGGTATCTCTCTCTCTCTCTCTCTCTCTCTCTCTCTCTCTCTCTCTCTCTCTCTGTGTGTGTGTGTGTGTGTGTGTGTGTGTGTGTCTGTGTCGTTTTTCCTCTGTGTCTCTCTTTCTTCTATGGTCAGTTGCTAGGATAGGAATCTTTACCAAAAATGTGTCTTCAGAGGACGGTGATTTGGCCTGTACCAAGCACCTTTTATGTGGGATCACAAGGATACTTGTAAAATACTAAATTAGATATCAACACAAGTCTTCAAGGGAGGTGTTGTTTTTCACCTTTTTCAAAGAAAGAAAGAAAGAAAGAAAGAAAGAAAGAAAGAAAGAAAAAGTTAAAAGCAAATCTCCCAAACCGACTCAGAAACAGAATTTTTAGCAGCGTGACCATCACAGATCCTGAGCATGGTCGCATTCTCACTTCTTCTCACACCTCCCACTGTGCTCCTTCCTTAACAACCCAAGGGCTGGATCCAGTCCACACCAGTATATATCATGTTTTGATCGGTTTTTTGAATTTTTCCCTTCCCTGGCCTTCTTCCCTAATTCCCCCGTCCTCAGGTCCCCCTTCCATCTTTGCAGAGTGTAGCACTCTGTTTCCTACCTTTCTCTTTTATTTTGCTCTTCTAGTCATGTATTTTTTGGGGTTTCCCAGATGAGCGAAACCACGCAGTGCTCAACCTTTTCTGTCTGTTTACATCACTTAGCGTTGTGGTCTCTGAGGTGTATTCGTTGTCTTGCAATTGACTCAAATTTACCTTTCTTTATGGCAAAGTAATTCTCCATTGTGCATACGTATAACATTTTTATTATCCATTCATCCATTGGTGTACAAATTGGTTCCTTCCCAGATTTAGCTATCGATATTATGAGTTATGTTGCTGTAAATTTATAGCATGATTCATAATAAATCATAAATTTTCATGCATATTTATCACTATAATTACAAATTTACATGTAGATTTATAGTAAAAATAACAATATTTAGTAACATAATGATAATAAATATCAGGCTTTCAGTAGTATTTATGTGTTATTGTGATATAATTTCTTTAACTTTTTCAGAAAGATTCCCAGCAGTGGTATAGCTGGGTCAAATGGGATTTCTATTTTTATATTTATGATTTTGCACAGTGGTTCATACAAGTTTACAGTCTCACCAAAAATGTAAAAGAGCCCCCATATCCTTGGCAACATTTATTTTTTTTTTTTTTGAAATTTTGATAATAACCATTCTTACTGGAGCAAGATAAAATTTTAGTGTTCTTTCAATTTTCATTTCTTTAAGGACCTGAACATTTTTATATGCATGCTGGTCATTTGTATTTCTTCTTTTGAGAAATATCTGTTTATTTCAATCACCCACTTTTGGTTGGGTCTTTTACTTGGAGGGATGCAATTTTTTTGTGTGTTCGTTGTGTATCCCACATCTTTATCCTCTGTCCAAGGACAAAGCAATTTTTTTTGACATTTGATATGTTGTCTCTTCACTCTCTTGATAGCAGAAGCTTTTTAGTTTGATGTAGTCTCATTTGTTAATTCTTGGTTTGATTTTTTTTCTTGTGCACCTGGGGTTCTGTTCAGAAAGTCATTCCCTATGCACATTTTCAAGAGTTTCCCCAATTTTGTCTACAGTCAGATTCAGTGTTCTTGTTTTCGTATTCTACATCTTTGATTCATTTTTATTTGACTTAAATCTACATATTATTTGGGTAATGTGAATAGTTTGACAATGTTTGTTCTCTCTATCCAGGAACAAAGGTCATTTTTTCATTTTTTGATATGCTATTTAATTTTTTTAGAGTACTATAGTATTTGTCTTAGATGTCTTTCATTTATTTGGTTGGGCTAATTCTTAAGTATTTAATTTTTTGAAGCTACAATGAATGAGATTTTTTGTGATTTCATCTTTGGTAGGTTCGTTGTTGGTGTAGGAATATTATTAATTTTTTATGTGTTGATTTTTTATCTTCTCATGTTGCTGAATGTCTTAATCGTTTTCTTATTCTTGGGATACCCAATCACAACTTTAAAAAGGGAAGGTTTGTTTTTGCTCAGAGTTCAGAGGTCTCAGTTCTTTCATGATTGGCTAGTAATGGAAGAAGGCATTGGTGAAAACTGTTCATCCCATCTCAGCCAGGAAGAAGAGTGAGAAGGGTAGAGTCCAATGTATCCTTCCAGGTCAAAACTCCCCCACTTTCCCATCCCTCCATCCAGGCCCCGCCTCCTAACAGCACATGAATCACCAAGGGATCAGTCTGCAAGATCCAATTAACCCCCATGATCCAGACATCTTCCAGCTACAAGAGACTTTCAGGAACATTCCAGATTCAAACCACAACACTAACATTGTTTATTAGCTTTGAGTCTGCTGGTGGAATTTTTTGTGTCTTCTATTGATAGGCAAAAGATCATGTCATCTGCATAGAAGCATAGTTAGACTTCCTTTTCTCCTAATTGTGTCTCTTCTTATTTCTTTGACTTACCTAATTCCACTGGCTACAACTTCAAGTAAAATATGGAACTGGAGTGGAGATATCGGACACTCCGGTCTTATTCCTGATTTTGGAGGACATGTTTTCAACATTTCTCTATTTGGCATCATGTTGGCAGTGGGTTTGTCATGAATGGCTTTTCTCAGTTTTCAGTAATATTCTTCTATACCTGTTTTCATTGGAGTTTTATCTGGAATAAACGTTGGACTGTGTCAAAGCTCTTTCTGCATCTATTGAAATGATTTTTGTTCTTATTCTTATTTTTATAGTATAGTACACTTACTGATTTACGTATGTTGAACCATCCTTACATTTCTGGGATGAAGCCACTTTGGTCAATATTTTCTTACATGTTGTATTCGGGAATCTCGTTGAGGATTTTTACATCTATCTTCATTAAGGAAATTGGCCTGTAGTTTTGTTGTTTTTGTTCAGTTCTTATTGGTATTGGGATAAAAATAACTTTTTGAGTAAGTTTTGCATCTTTCCTTTCCTTTTCCTTTCATGGAAGAATTGAAAGGGTATTGGCGTTTATTTTTCCTTGCAGATCTGGTAAAATTCTGTAGTGCCTCTTTCAGGTCCTGGGCTTTTCTTACTGGGTAGAGCTATTATGACTGCCTCTATTTCATTGCCTGTTGTTGGTCTGTTCAGAGTTTTTAATACCTGCTGGGTTCAATTTTGGAAATTCATATCTAACAACACCCATTTCTTCTAGATTGTTAAATTCATTAGAATGTAAGTTTTAGAAATAGTTTCCTGCAGTCCTCTGGATTTGGGTGGTGTCAGCTGTTGAGGTTTCATCTTTTTCATTTCTAATTGGATGACATGAATCTTCACTTACCTTCCTTTGGTATTTTAGGCTAATGGTTTATCAGTGTTCTTATCATTTCATAGAACCAACTCCTTGATTTATTGATTCTTTGTGTTGTGTTTATTGTCTCAACTTCATTAACTTTCACTCTGATCTTTGTAATTTTCTTTTTTCTTCTATATGTTTTAGACTTAGATTACACTTGTTTCTCTAGGATCTTGTGATTCATCATTAGGTTATTTATTTGGGATCACTTTTTTTAGTGTGCTCATTTACAGTTTTAAATTTCCTTCTTAGACCTATACCCATAGTGTTCTAAATGTTTTAGTGTGTTTCATTATTATTTTCATTTGATTCTAGAAATTTTTTAATTTCTTCCTTATTTTTTGTATCCTTTGAGTATTCACGAGTGTATTAATCATTATGTATCATAATTTCTGTAGTTTCTTTTGCTGCTTATTTCTAAATTTATTCTGTTATGATCTAATAATATGCAAGAGATTATTTCAATTCTTGTATATTTATTTAAACATGTTTATGGCCTGTGATATTGCCTATTTTGGAGAAAATTCCACATGCTACAGAGAAAAATGTGTATTCTTCAACAAATGGGATTATTTCAAATTAAATCTTCTGCATGACTCAGGAAACTAATAAAAGAGTGAAGAAAGAACCAACAGAATGGAATAAAATTTTACTACCTACATCTTGAACAGGAGGCCAATAAAATATACAAGGCAATGAAGAAAAATAAATTCAAAATCAAAGGCCCAATTAAAAAATGAGCAACTGAAGTAAACAGGCAGTTGTCAGATGAAGAAGTTCAAGTGGCCAGTAAACACATGAAAAGATGTTCAACATCCTGAGTCATTACAGAAATCCACATCAGAACATCTCTAAGATATCATCTAAACCCAGTGAGACTGGCATATATCAAGGACTCAAAAATTGGTGCTGGCCACATTGCAGAGAAAAAGAATCCTTTCACATTGCTGGTGAGATTGTAAACTGGTGCAACCACTATGGGGGACAGTGTGGAGATTCCCCAAAAGACTGAAAATAAATATTCCATTTGATCCATCAATATCTATTCTAAGTATTTTTCCAAAAGAACTGAGAGAAATGTATATCAAAGATACATATTATGCTGATGTTTATAGCATCACAACTAGCAATAGCTAAACTGTGGAAGACATAAAAATATCCACCAACAAACCAATGGATACACAATGGAGTATGATTGTTCTATAAAGACAAATAGCTTTGAGGTTTTTGTAGGTAAATGGACACAAGTTGAGACCATCATGCTTAGTGAAGAGAGTCAAACTCAGATAATATGAGAAACTCAGAATTCAAGCATTTCATGAACCAGGTGGGTGTGATAGTGGGAGTCAGGGCGGGTGTGAGGGTGCAGGAGGGCCAAAGGTGTGTGTTGGGGGGGGCGGGGATTGTAATCTTGACATGGTATATATGAGCACAAGACACTCAAGTTCAATGCACTGTGTTCTGCACATATATATTAATAAAATTGAGAGGGAAATAAAATGTGTATTCTGCTTTTTTCTTATTGTATGAAACATTCTGTAGATATTTGTTATGTCCTTTTGTTCTATGACGTGTTTCAGATCTGATATTTCTCCATTGAACCTTTGTTTGGTTGACCTATTAGTGAAAGTATGATACTGAAGATTTCCTGATGACTGTGTTGATGTCTACCTGTCCTTTTATGCCCAGTAATCTTTGTTTTATGGAACTGGATGCACCTACATTCAATGCTATGTATTTGCAATTGCTCTGTCTTCCTGCCCAATTGTTTCCTTTATTAGTATGTAGTCAGCATCTCTGTCTCTTCTGAGCAGTTCTGGCTCCAGGCCCACTTTGTGTGAAAGTAGGACAGTTACTCCTGCTTGCTTTTCGGCTCCAGCTACAAGGAGAATTGTTTTTCTTCTTATCATTTTCAGACTGACACATTGTTGGGTTTCTTTTTTGATCCCACCTGACAGGCAGTGTCTTTCAAATGGGGAGTTAAGACTCTTAACATTGAATGTTATTATTTAAATGTATTAACTAAATCCTGTCGTTACATTACTTGTCCAGTGCTGATTTCCTAATTTTTTTTTTCCTTTTATTTATATACTGTTCTGGTTAGATGTATTATTTCCTTTGATCTCTTTTGATAATGTTCACCTTGTTGTCTTGATCTAGAATTCCTTGAGTACTTTTGGCAATGCTGTAGAGAGCCGCGGTGAGCGGTGACAGCGTTCGCCATTACAAGATGGCGCTGGCATCCAGTGCTCCCGCAAGTAATAAGTGGACTGCGCATGTGTAAGTGGTGAAAGCGTGCCAAGTCACTGCCCAACTCGGGGCGTAATACGAGGTAATGAGCAAGCAGCCAATTAGAAGTGAGCACGCCGCTCTAGGGTGTGTATAAGCAGCGCCTTTTCAGGGCGCGGCGTCTTCCTCTTTCCATCGCAATAAACGCTTGCTGCAGAAGGATCCTGGTGCCCGCGTGTGTTCTTGCTGGCGAGACGATTGCGCAGGTCACACAATACTGATTTCATGGTCATGAATTTCTATAGACTGTCTTTGTCATGAAGACTTCATTTCTTCATAAATTTTGAAGGACAATTTTTCAGGATATAGTAGTCTGGGCGGGTAATTGTTTTCTTCTTGACTTGAACAACTTCACTTCAAGTTCTTCTGGCTTTTAGGGTTTTATGTTGAGAAATCTGCTGTTATTCTGATGGGCTTGCCTTTATAAATTACTTGATTTTTTTTTTCTCAAATAGCTGTTAGTGTTCTCTCTTTTTGCTGAATTTATTTGATTTTTACTATGTTGTGTTGGAGAAGTACTTTTCTAGTTAAGGCTTTTTGTGACACTATGTGCCTCATGTGTCTGAATACTGGAATTTTTTTCTATTATCAACTCCTCTCAACAAGCCTCTATCCAGCCTGTGAATCCAGTGGTATGGAGGCTCAGTGGAAGAGGGCACTCTGCTAAGGATTTAGTAACTTTGGGGGTTTAGGGAGCTGGGAGCTTACTAGGGCACCAAGCTCAGCTGCTTTTGGGCAGTGGAACAATGGATGACCCAATGAGGGCACCAAGCTCTGTGGCATTTGGAGGGCAGGCAGTGGGTAGTTTAGCACACTGGCACAGAACATAATGGCTTTTGGGGAGCGAGAGGGAGAAGGCTCACTCAGGCTCTGCTCAAGCATCTTTTTCCACTCCCATCACATCCACCAGTCACAATAGCTGCATGCCCCTGTGACCCACCCTCCCACAGATCCCTCCCTGCCTGGTTTCAGGTCCATAACTGTGACTCTATCCTTGCTCCTTTCAGCCTTCAGCACTCACTAGTCTTAGCCCAGTCACTCCCCTCTGAGGGATTATCAAGCCCCCACCTTCCTCAGTGCTCTAATCTGAGGAGGTCTTCTCCTGCAAATGTCTCTCTCACTGGGCTCCATCTCCCTGGGAGAAGAGCAGGACAGACGGGCGCTGGGTGGTGGCTGGTGGGCTGGGCACCCATCACCCCAGTCCCACAGCTGCTCCTCTACTCAGCCTCTTCCCTTGGGGGTTAGATCTTCTCCCAAAGTGGTGTGTTTGCTAGGATTGAGCAGATACCTATTATTTATCTAAACAAGCCAGTAGTTGAATTCATCTGGTAGACTACTGCTTCCAGCTGTCTTCTGGCATTTGGGTTTTTATTGACACCCTGACTCCCAATTCTGAGAACCTGTGGATCTTGGTGAGCCTCTCTCCATTGTCTCGTGAGCACGGTTGCCACTTGTCTGCCATGACATCCTGTGAATTTTCTTAAGTAAGTTTACACAGTGCTGAGGTTACAGGTAGGGCTCCATATGTCTCAATGTGAGGCTATCTAAAATAAAGAGAGATGAAGAGAAAGAAGAAGAAAGAGAGGCAGAAAAAGAAGTAGAGGGCGGTCCCTCTAGGTGGCTGGAAGTTTAAGTGCATTTGACTTATGTACATTTGTATTTGTGATGAGAAAGTATTACTATGGCTTTGATGGCTTTGATGAGTTCACATACACACAAATAAGCGAAATGTACAAATAATAAAAGGCAGAGCTGGGTTTCCAACCCTGGTCCATCTCATCACAAACCTCTGCCCTGGTTACCACCCTCCCTCCACCTGGTAGCGAAGTTCCCTGATTGACTGACTTCACTGGATAGGCATTTTTTAAATAAAAGAAAGATTTTTTGCACAATTTTGTAATTCAAAGAAAAAATTAAAGTGCATAGGTTTAAATATAATTTGGGCTCTTGAACTCGTTGCAAGCACCTCCTTTGCCTTTCCCAGGTAGGGACTCAACGTCTCCGACCAAATGCGCCACTTCTAAAAAGACAGACAGATTCACTTCCAACCCAAGGCACCGGCAACAGTGTTGACGATGACCGCCATGAGGGCTTCCTTTTCACAGGACCTCGAGCGTGGTCGAATCGGGGGCTGGAGGACGGTCACTCCAAGGAAGACCCAATACTGTCTACAAATTAATACTGCTCACTGGGCAAAGCGATGATGCTCTTTGTAGCAGCAAGGCACTTTTGACTACGGATGTAATTATTAGTTATTCGGGCTGCACAAAGACAGCTATTTTTGTGCCCCAGC
Organism: Ctenodactylus gundi; assembly: GCA_004027205.1. Classification (NCBI taxonomy): domain Eukaryota; kingdom Metazoa; phylum Chordata; class Mammalia; order Rodentia; family Ctenodactylidae; genus Ctenodactylus; species Ctenodactylus gundi. Next base: position 41,048 of record PVKB01003568.1, on the reverse strand, counting down.
TCTTGCACCTAGGCTGGCTCGCCCCTTCTTGGTCCCCACACACTGCGTCCTTCCAGGCGGACTGGACGTGGACAGCCCGTGTACCAGCATGGGGACGCCTGCGCGTGTTTCCTGTGACAGCTCTTGAACCATCAGCCAGCTCTGATCCCAGAACATCGCCTCGGCTCCAATGTGTAGAAACGCAGAAAAAGGAGCCCAAACCCGCTGCTGTCCCAGCCAAACAGGAGAGGACTCTCGCGGGCCCTCGCTGTGCCCAGAACCCAGCCGGGCAGCAAGGCAGGGAGTGGCAGGGCGTCCGCAGGTGCACTGGGTGATGGAGGACAAAGGAACTGCGACCATTTCTCCCCGGGGCGCTCTGATAAGCAGAGCCAAGATGGCAGAAGACGCCTGTCGCCAGAGGGGGAGCCCCTGCCGCCCCTGCCCGCCCTCCCGCAGGCCCGCGTCTCTCTGGAAGCCGCCTCGCCCTCTCTGAGCTGGCCCGGCCTCACCCCACCCGCCCTGCTCGTCTTCCCGCCCCGGGCGCCCCTGCCGCGCCGGCCGCGCCCCACGCGTGCTCCTCCGGGAGCGGGGTGGCCGCCGAGCCCACCGGCGCCCGCGCTTAAACAAAGCCGCCCTGAAGCTGGAGGAGGAATGCGTCATCGACTGATAAAATGCTAAATGACAACTCATTTTCATTCGGCAGAACAGAATTGTTTAATATTTCATTCCTATCACCTGCTCATTTTCGGGCAGCCCACACATGGCAGGAAGGGCTCCCGGGGGAATCGCTTTAAAGGTTAGCGCGTCCCTCCCGCGCCCTCGGTGGATGTCTCAATGCTGCCCTCTGCTGGCGCGTGGCGCACCGGCCGCGGCGAGACGTAAGGCGGCAGCGGCGCGCGCCCGTGGCCAGCCCTGTGAGGAAGGCGGCGCGCCAGCGCGCACCTCCTGCAGGACATCCTGACCGCCGCGGAAAGGCGTTCGCCACGCGTTTCGCACCATGGCTGCTCGCTTCTACTAGTGCTCACGATGTAGCACCAAAATGGCTTTCCACCGTGAAAGCCATCGTGTGTGGAAGAAAGGCGTCTGAGGGGGGAAGACGCAACTAGGAACTAAGAGCCAGCCCGGACCTGGTAAGATCCAGCCTGGGGAAAGGCAAGGTTTGCAGGCGCGGGACGCAAGGGGCTTCGCTGCAGGTGGGCCTCCTGGCCCAAAGGAAGCCGTGCCTTTCCACCCCGGGTGGCTCTGCTTCCACCTGCTAGTGCTGCCCCTCACCCAGGTCTCACATTCCAAGGTTCTGTGTCTGTTATCAGACACAGTCTGGAAATACTAATTGGAAAATTCCAGATATAGATAACTCATACGTTTTCAGTTGAGTGCTGTTCTGTGCATGACCATGAAATCTTGTACTATCCAGCCCAGCCCAGCTGAGACACAAGACTCACCCCTTTCACCAGTCTCCACGTTGTATAAGCTACCTGCATGTTAGTCAGTGGCCATCGAGGCTACCAAACTGACTATCACAGTGCCACGGCGCTTGTGGTCAAGTAAGCCTATGTGCCCCGAAGTGGAAAAACAATGATGCTGACGATTTGGATATGGCTACCCCCTTGTGTTTCTGAAAGCACTCAAGCTGAAAAGGCTCTTGGTGTGGTTTTAAAAAGAAAGAAAGGAAAGAAGGAAGGTAGGAAGGAAGAAAGAAATCAGAGGCTGTGGACATACTCAGTGATTAGAGCAGTTGCCTATAAAGCATGAGGCCCAGGTTCAATAATCCAGCACCACATAAAACTGGGCATAGTGGGGCACACCTGTAATCCTAGCACTCAGAGGCTGAAGCAGGAGGATTACTGTGAGTCCTAGGTCAGCCTGCACAGCAGCAAGGTCAAGATCAGCCTAGACTACAGAGTGACACCTGGTCTTAAAAATAAATACATACATACATACATACATACATACATACATACATATATAAATAATGGACATCATACAGGGAATTTGCAAACATTTTCCATACATAAAGATCTGTTGAGAGGTGACTGCATTGCATTCACATAACTTCTGTTGCACCGTGGTAATTGCTGCATTATTAGTTACCATTGTGAATCTTAGTGTGCCTAGTTTATGAATTATGAATTAAACTGTATGATACAAGTATGTATATACAAAAGAGGAGAAGTCTTGACTCCTCTCTGTATCCAATCATTCTGCTACTACTGGCCTCCTTGCCTCTTCCTTCCTTTCCTGGACCCGTGTAATTTAATCCTATATGAAATTACTCAGTCACTGTGATGTTCTACCTGACATATAGCAAGCACTAGAGGAATTTTGTCTATACATGTAGTTAAATCTTACTACCCATTCTCTGCCCAGTGGGCACTTTTAGAGGGGCCTCTGTCCATTGAATGAAATCATCTGGTGTCTGCCAAACTCTCAGCCTCATCTTTGTCCTCTCAAACAGTACGAGGCAGTAGCGTAATTGTCCGGGGTTCTGCAGAACACACGCCACGTCTTACTTCTAGTGCTGGAAACGCTGGTCCTTTATCTAATTAGGAAGTCCTCTCCAGCTGCTCCACCTATTGTTTATCTTTTAGGTCTCAAGCATTTCTGAGAGCATCCGCTCTCCTCTAGGAAGTCTTTCCCAAATGGCCTACTCAACCAATAGTGTTCATTTATCCTCTTCTGAGTTCCCCCAAGTGTTCACTTCTTCACTTTCGAAGCTGCATAATTGTCTACTTAACTGTCTTATCTTCTTTCCAAGGCTGAGCTTCTTGAATTCTAGGACTGCATGAGTGTGATCTATAAACCCCATGGAAGAAGCACCTTCCAAGGTTGCGTGCAGGCTTGGGATTCACCACATGTTCATTGTGAGAGTGAAAGAAGGCAGGAAAGAATGCATAAATGAGGGAAGGTCTCAAAAGCACCGACCTGCCCCAGCTATCTTCTTACACTTGCCGTACAAAGAATCCTATGGTTAATCTGCTCATTTGGATGCTGGGGAAAGCAAAGCAATTACCATTTGCGAAGTTCTGGCCTGTCAGGTTCACCTGCCGCATCGTCTTCTTTAATTAGACAACAATGGCATCATCAAGCTACATTTTAAAAAGGGAGGTCACTGAAGGAAGTAAGAAAACATTAACTCCGAAGAGTTGCTAAGAGGAGTCACATCTCAAGACCAAGACTGGCTATAAGAGGAAAGGGGACAGCAACTGTTTAGTACATGGGTTAAGGGAGAGGAAAACCACGTGAGTACTTTTCATGTATCAAGCACTTACGTTTTTGTGTTATAATAACATAATACTACAGACTGGATGGCTTATAAAATAAAGAACAGAACTTTATTTCTCAGAGGTCTGGAGTTATGAAGGTGCCAGCCCCTGCTCGGGACCTTCTTGCTTCATGACAGAGGACATCCCAGGACAAGAGGGTGCAAGGACCCTCCAGTTCACCTCTTCCTCTTTTGAACCCTATCATGTGGGCACCGCCATCATGTCCTCATCTAACCTTTCTCTCCCAAAAATCTCCACATTATCGCCAATATGATTTGGAAATTGAGTTTCTAAAACATTAACTTTGGGGGTCAAATGCAAATCACAGCTTATGTCCTCAAAACCTTGTGACAATCAGTAAGTATTTGTATAGTCACTTGCTGAATGGGAATGTGGAAGCTCACATGAATTCCACTTCATGATCTTAAGTCACACAGCTACTAAGAGACTCAGCTTTAACTCCCAAGCCTGTATTTTCTGGCTCCATTGACATTAGGCCTCTTGCGAAGAAAAAAGCTGAAATCATCTACAGCAGATAAATACTGACTCTCTACATCCAGATAGAAGAGCCCAGACTTTCTTAAAGCTGATCCCTGTCCTACCCAGGAGTTCTAGTGGATTTCTTCATCTCTAAAAGGTGCCTCATTGAACGTTGAGGGTCTCCTGAAACAGCCCCTTTCATAGCTCACCACCTAGCTAAAATGGGAGTCAGTAATTGAGAAGCTTTATTTTCCATCTCAGATAGAAGACATCTACCTTCTTCACCTTCTACTCGGAGAAGTGAGGTGAATCTCATTTATCCTGTCCTGCCACACAATGCCACCCTTCGGAAGCCATCACAAGAATATAAATCAGAATATAAACCAAGGACACTATGTTGACACAATTTCCAGAAAAGAAGCAAGAAATACTGCACATGGGGACCTTGGGACAATCAAGACAAGCCTCTCAACTCAAGTTGTAGCGCCATGATGTTGCAAAGAGATGGTGAACCAGGCAGCTACAACTATACACTTGGGTGTGCCATTTCTCTTCAACAGAGAAAACCCATCCCAAGGCTCCCTCAACACGATCCACTGAATCCCACTCACACCTGATATGATCATCGGCAATGCTGAATCCGGCAACAGTCAGAAACAGCAACCTAGAAGCAATGGTTTTCAAACCTTAATGTATATCACAGTTGAGAGGAAGGCTTATTGAAAATGCACGCTGCTGTGTCCCACAATCACCCATTGTTCATTGAGCAGACCTGGAAAAACTGCAGGTTCAGAACTCTCCCAATGTCATTCTTTTCTCTCTTCCTGTGTTCTACTGCCAATCATGAAGTCCTGCTATGTCCACCTCTCAAGTGTATCATAGATATGCCCTCAAATTGTCCCCATACCCAACACCTAAATCCTGCCACAATCTCCATGACTTTCCACTGAGATGCCTCCTAAAACTGACCTTGCACATTTCGTCTCGGTTGTTCCCAATCTTTCCAACATGTATTGGCAGAGTGATACCGTTATCGCAACATTGCTCCTTGAGCTAGTCCCTCTAGCCATTTTTTTTATGCCTCTAGTTTTTAAACATTTGGGGGATGATGATCCAGCTCCCCAGTGTGACACCAAAGATCCCCCAGGACCTGGCCTCTGCTTCTCAGTCCACCCTCTACAGCTTCCCCTGAAAGGCTTAGTCCTGCCTGCCTTTGTCTACGCCATGTCTTTTTTCAGGCCTTCTGCACCCCGTTACTCACTTGACTAACTTATAGGCATTTCAAGACCTGTCTCAGCAGTCATGTCCCCTGGGAGATGCGCTTGTCCCTGAATCCTCCACCTTTCTGTGCAGGATTAATGGCACTACAGTGTCATTTCACGTGTATCTGCCGTGGCTACATGTTTAGCTCCACTGGGACAGTTTTCTTTCCTATCTTTTCCTGTTCCTATAGACTCAGAGATCCTCAGGGACAATTGGTCATGGCGATCCCAAGGCCAGGCAGATCATCTGACTCTCGGTCAATGCTTCCCTGATGTTTGGAAGTGACTTTGCTCCACCTGGCAATTCTGTGGTGCTATGGAAGGGCAGACTCAGGCGCTGGCAGACCTTATTGCTCCCATTCAGAATCTCAGTGCTTCTCATCATGAAAGGATCAATGCCACTTCTTAGGGAAAAGAAGGCCAATCCCAGGCCCACCCACAAAAGGCTTTGTCTCACCCTGGCTACGCTACACCCAAGAGACAAGTCTCAGCCTTGCTTGGTGAAACCAAATGCCCTGTGTCACCTTGCACTAATGACATGCTGTGTGCGTTCTGAGCTGGCCCTTTGATATCATTTACTTATGGAGTTGGGTGTCATGTCCCAGCAGGGACACTGGAGCCCCTGTCACTCAGCAGTTCACCCAGCCCACAGTCTGTTCTCAGGGGCATCTGGGGTCCACAGTGGCTGAGCAACCTTCAGCTGCAGGGCAACATAAGTCAGTCATTGAAGGCTCTTCACTCAATAATCCCAGGGTGTTACGGGAGGGGAGCCTAGTCAGTACCTCGAGAAAAACCCACAAACACACCCCAACTCTGCCACACTGAAGAAAAAAGAGAAGACAAAAATACCAGAAGGTACTGATGTTTAATGATCAGAAGAAGGACAGAGACGAGGGTATTCTTTTCTCTTCTCTTTTGTGAAATTTAGGGCAATTGCTTCTTGGGGACAGGTATCTGACACCCTGAAAACCCGCCACCTTAGCCAGTCTCCTGTGCCTTCTCCACTCCCCCAGCACAAGTCCTTGGTCTGTGCTTCCCAGCACTGAGCACCTCCCAGGAAAGCCCTTTGGGGCCTAAATCTCCTTTGTGCCCTGCCTGTGACATGCTCCTGCCCCTAGGTTCTGTTGTCCCCACCATGAGATAAACTCAGCCTAGGCATAACTCACAAACTCCCTCCCAGTGGGATCCCAGGAAAGAAAAATGAACCAAGTTAGGAATTGAGTTTTCATATTCTGTTTTCACTTGCTAACTTGCTAAAAAAAAAAAAAAGACACAATTTTCCTCTTCTCCCAGAAATTAAAGTCAAAAGGTAAGCATATGTGTGCTGGTCTGACCTCATGTGTCTTAATGCAGGTGCTACTGGCACAAGAGAAATAGTTATTTTATGGGCATGTTCAGATGTTTTATGCATATAAAATGCCAGGGGCACCTCCACGCAGTCCCTGTGACAACCAACTGAACCTCTTTGTTCCCCAAATTCTCCTAGGGCTTTAGTGAAAGCCCTTTCCTCCTTACTTGATACCTTTTTGGTTAACCCCACTTTCTTCTACACAGACAGAAACACTCCAGCACGATGTATTCCATCTCCAATTCTCTCCCTTGACTCTAATTTATATAACTTGCATAACCACAGCCGTAATCCAGCCTATGCTTTGTTGCATTCGGACTACAGGAACAGCTCCCAGTGGTGTCACTGGCTGTCACCTTGCTCTGTCTCCAATCCATTCTCCTCACTACTATCTGAGGAAATTTCCTAAAAGACAGAGATGCCCAGGTTACACCTTTGGTGTCAAAAATCTTTATGAATGGTGTTGTCACAATGACCTCCTAACTTGGGACCATAGATGGAAAGAATTCCCTCCCTCCCTCCCACAGCAGGTCAATATGAAGTGGTAAGGAGGGGACATAGGATGGTGGCCAGCCATTGTGGGCTCAGACACAGGTGCTTTGTAGGGAACTAGATCAAGATGTGAAGCTGGGTTCACTCAGGAAAAAAACTAAAAAAAAAAAAAAAAGTATCCAATAATTTCATGCCCGAACCAGGGGCCTAAATCAAATACACCTCTAAAATCCCTCCTAAACTTAAGGTTAGTAAAATTATCATGATGTGATGTTTCTGGAATTTTAGAAACATCTAGGCCTCTTCTCAACTTTTCACGAAAAGGAAGAAGCCCAGGGCAAACTTTACAGAGCCCCCATGACAGCAACTCTCGGCCCTCTGAGTATACTGTCGTGTTCACAGCGTCAGCCCCGAAAGGAAGTGGGGACCCCGCAGCCTACATCAGCCAAACCCTTGCCTGGGAGCCTCCAAGGGCTGTTCAGAAAACGTTCACCACCTCTGCCTCCAGCCAACAAGTCAGGAAGCTATTTGAATACACACAACTGGCTCTTAACTAAATTATCTCTGCAAATAAGATAAGACTAAGTAAAACAAATGATAGACTAATTATATTTTAGAGACATACTTCCTCACCCATGATGCCAAGTTGTAACTCATTCTGTTGCCTTCTAATCTACTTGGCTTAAAAGCACTGTTGATTGATGACAGATGCGTGAACTAGCCCATTATATATATTCATTCCCTCATTCTGCTCTTCTTACAAATCATCCATAAGCTACCTGTCATGAATAGGGCCCACGTGATCTGCACTAGGGACACGTGCTTCTCGGAAAGTGACCCTCAAGGTACCCACTGCATGAAACTTCATCATGTGTGTTTGCTTTTCTGTTTAAATTAACTGACCAATCAGTAATATTAAATAAAAAGCAAAAATTTACAATATATATTAAGATTGCCTGACCAGTCTGGACTACAGAGTGAGACCCTTCTTCAAAAAAATTTTTTTTCTCAAATAAAGATTGATTTAGCAAGGTAGGATCCTTTTAGAATAGGTCTGCAAATTCTTTGACACTTTGTTCACTGAGAAATGGAAGTCTGTGTCATCTCTCCTGGAGTTGGCCTGGCCGGGCGTCTAGCTGAGCAACAAGAGTTGGCCAAAATGCCGCTTTGGGACTCAGAGGCTGGATAATAGCAGCAACCTGACTTCTACTCAGTTTCCTGGGACATCCATAGGATCTCTCTCTCTCTCTCTCTCTCTCTCTCTCTCTCTCTCTCTCTCTCTCTCTCTCTCTCTCCATCTTCTTCCCTCCCCTTAGGTCTCACTCTGCAACCTAGACTGGTCCTGAAGTCACTATGTAGCCCAGGTTGGCCTCAAACTCAACAACAATCCTCCTGCCTCAACCTCCTAAGTGATGGAATTATAGGCAGGTGCTATCACACCAAACCCAAAGGGTGCTGAGGGACCGAACCCAGGTTCTTGCTAGGCAAACACTCTCACCTCTGTGCTATTCCTCCAGCCCACGTTCTCTTAGTGTCTGGGGCCATCGTGCCACAGGGTAGCCCAAGTGAACCCACCTGGTAAGACCACCTGTGAGGCTGGCTCTGAGACTGCACTAACAGAGATGGACAGAAAAGCCTGTGTAGCTCCCTCTTTCCAGCTCCACCTATCTCTTTCCAGTTATTTTTTGGTGGTGACCATTTGTGTAGATTCTCCCAGATCTACCTAGCCGATTAAGCCGTCCTGACCTGCAGAAATAGTCACTAGTTATAAAATGATCACTGTTATTAGAAGCTGTTAGATTTGGGGGTAACTTGTTGCAGTCATGATAGATAACTGATACAGAAAGAAAGGATCTCGACATGAATCTCTTCTAATATTATAATCTAGAAAACATTTTCTTTTAACTGCAACAAAACCAACCACTTTTGTCTTCTAATAGTTCATCATATCAGCCAGTGTTTGGTGTAACTCAGGGACTACAGGATCTTCATTCATGCTTGAATCTAAACAAAACTTATTCATAGGATCTGGAGGAATGGCTCGGAGGTTAAAGCACTTGCCTAGCACACACTAAATCAAGCACTAAATACCCAGGTTTGATTCCCCAGCACTACATAAGCAGGGGAAGGTCTCACATGCCTGTAATCCCAACACTTGGGAGACTGAGACAGAAAGATTGCCTTGAGCCCAAGGCCAGCCTGGGCTCCATAGTGAGTTCAGGAACAGCCTGGGCCCTGGGCTACCGAGCGAAACCCTGTCTCAAAAAAACAAAACAAAACAAACAAACAAACAAAAAAAAAAAACCACTACAAGACATCAATTCCCGAAACATTCTCAGACCAAATGGAATTTGAATCCACTGACTGGCTTGAAAGGAGAGATGTTGGTTGAGCAGCTCGCTCTTCAGGGGGTTGGGCTGGAGAAAAGGAAGGGACATATTAGAAAAAGCATAACTATACTCCGTATAAGTGAAGCTATTGAATATCCTGCTGGACCCAAGCACCATTCCTGGTTGAGAAGTACCACAGTGGAGGGAAACAGTCCTGACAGAGGAAGCCACGCTGGTGGCTGCCCTGGCATGGGGCCTGGACTTCACCCCAGCTCTGGATCTCATGCCACTTTATATAGTTTGCAAATCAGAGCTCCTTTGCAGAATCCCACAATAAGATACACTGCTAGGAAAAAGGAAAGATTTACAGAAAATTGTCCTCTACAGGAAAGAAAAACCTTTGGAAAAGGCAGGGATGATGAAAATGAAGGAAACAGACCTCAGCTCTGCTCACAATCCTGGTCATAAGAATTGAAGTACAGACAGTTCCTGGTTTACAATGGTCAATTTATGAATTTTCTACTTTAGGATGGTATGAAACTATTATACCCACACAAAGAGTGTGCTTTTTTCATTTTCAAAATTTGATGAATTAATTGAGACATAAAACACTTTATTTTAAAATAGGCTTTATGTTAGGTAAATTTACCCGGCTATAGGCTCATAAGTGTTTGGAGCATGTTTAAGATAGGCTGAGTAAGTTATGCTGTTTGGATACTAGGTTGTATACTGAATACGCTTGTACATAGGTTAGATGTACTAAATATGTTTTAAAATTAAGACTCTTTCAATTTACAGTGGATAAGTTATAAATTAGTGGCATAACTTTACCGTAAGAGCAGGGTTACCTATAATGTATTTTAAAGCATCAAAATATCATTAAAAGCAAACCCTAAATCTGTGTGACTATAGGAGAATTCAGACCTCAGTGCTTAAAATACTTCCTGGAAACAAACAAGATTATTATACCTTTCAGACAGATGTGCTTGTGCACAAATTGTGGTATAACTACTAGAAAATGTAGCAGTAAGGACATAGACTGATGTAGTCACACAGAGTAATAACTCAAAAAATCATACCATTGGCTGTACCAAAACTCTTACTTTAAAAAGTCAATCAATCCACTGAGCAATGAACCGGTTAATGTTTCAGAAATAACCATCTTGTCCACTGTCACCACTTTATAAATATCCTATGTATATTCAGAACCCATTTCAGAGGCATGAGTTTTTAACTCTAATCTGTCTCTCATTCTACCTCTTAACTGGATTTGAACATTTGGCAAGTGTTTTACTAACTGAGCTTCATCCAGTCATTTTCTTGTTTAATTTGAGACAGGGTCTTGATAAATTGCTCAGGCTGACCTCGAGTCTGTAAACCTCTGTCTTCTCGATCTCCTCAGTGGCTGGAATTATAAGCCTGTGCCACCATGATTCAGCTGAGAAAGCATTCCTCATCACAAACAGGGTTGATGGAAAATACTGTGTACCTAGGAAAAGAACAGAGAGGGAAGATAGCTGTTTGAATGCTGCCTTGGCATGGATGATAAATACATAGCACCAAAGGTGTAGTCTAACTCCTCAGTTTATCAATTCGCTCAAAATGTTCAGTGTGCCACCAAACGTATGTGCCTTGTTTTAGAAGAGATGAGATATACTGCAATTAAACATTTATTGTGTATATAAAAATGAATTTATGTTTTACCTCACTTTATAGTTTTCTTTTATCTTATAGTATGTCAATCTGAGACTTAATTCTTAATTGAATGAAATTTTTAAAAACTCAGAGTCAATAAGTTCAGGTCCAGCCTGGGCTACACAGCAAGACCCTGTCCAAAAAAAAAAAAAATGAGTCATAACTCAGGTTGCTATTTTTTTGTTTACCCAACTTGTTTTCCATTCACCTCCCCACCTTTTCTTTGGTACCTTTGGGAAACTCTTCTATAAAACCATTCTGCTTATTTCAAGACCACCAGTAGTCCCCATTCTCACCCTCGAGGAGTGGGGAATAGTCACCAGGGAAATAACATAACTGCACCCAGGGACCCACGGATTGATTCAATGTGGACATATGACCTGATCTGGCCAATCAGGCTGCTCTGAGCTACTTAACTGCTAGACTGGGGAGAGGAAATGGTCTTTTCTCATTTTGAATCACCAGTGGTAAGAATGTTCGCTCAAGATTTTTCAACAACGTAAAGAAAACTGTGGGAAGTAGAAAATGATTCGTTCAATACCAAAAAAAAAAAGGAAAAGAAAAGAAAAAAGTGGAGCTGAGAAATGACAAAAAGTTTTCTAAAGTTCTGGATTCAGCTATGCAGAACAGGGAATCTTTCTCAAAACCTCAAATCAGACTAATCAATAAATCCCCTTCTGTACTTAAGTTGCTTTGAGTTGGGTTGCTGGCTCCTACAAGGCAAATATCTCTGATTAACACAATTTGTATGATTATTTTACTTTATTGTTTCTTTTGTACAATAATTTCAACTGCATACAAAACAAATCACACTAAATTTGTAAAACTATAATGTATATCATGATTCTAGTTATAACAACTGCAACCATTTATTGACCTCTTGTGTCAGAGAATATGCACATGGTCATGCAAGACTCTGTGCATGTGCATGCTTGCGCATGCACGTGTGTACATGTGCGTGTGTAAAGAGAAAGAGAAGTGAGAACGCTGACTGATATCACCAGCATGGGAGGGCACAACCTCTTCAAGGTTTACGGTGAATCTGTGAAGCCACCCAAGGAAGCTGAAAGCCGCGGTTTCCACTTCCTTGTCTGCTTACTATAACCCATTAACCATCTTCCAGGATCGACTAGGGTACATTTCAAACCAAGAAAGGTAAAAAATGTCCTTGAAAAAAGACTCTATGCCATTTATCAAGCCAACAAAGCTATTTCTCATTAATTGTTATTTTAATATTAATTAAGAACATTTATATAATGTTGTTGAAAATAAAGCTCATATATATTATCTGTCAGTTTTTCATTTTGTGTGCCTCCTAGCCATGTCTTCCTATTAATCTCCCCATGATATTTGCATATCTCTTTTTAAAATTCTCTCACAAAAAAAGCCATCCTGGGTACTAAGTAGAAATTTGTTCTGACCCTGAAATAAAGCAGAGGAGTCCTTAAGATTAAAAAATCTTTTTGAATTTAAATGATCACTTAAAGTTTCCTGCCTGTCTGTTTATTTTAAGTCTCCCAAGAAAGAAAGTCCAATTGTCTCTAGTTTGTTATCCTCAGTTTTTTTAACCTCAGGCTTCTAAGTAAAAGAAAAACTCAGCATTGTCTTTTCCAGTCAATTTGAGCTGCACGAGAAAAGAAATATTATCTGGAAAAGACAATCCAAATTGAGGAACTGAACTGAAGTCATGTTTTTTAGTTCTACTTTTGAGTAAGCCCTTCCAGGTAAGCTCTGCTTTGCCCAACTCTGGCTGGCTCAGGGCCTGTGTCTTAGCTACTTTTTCATCACCATGACTCAATACACAACATCCATAACTTAGGGAGGAAAGATTTATTGTAGCTTATAGTTTCAGAAGGTCACAGTCCATTCATAGGTGGGTGCCTAGAAAATGATGGAAGCACACGGCAGTGCTGGAGTGGGTCGGGGCCAGAGACAGAGCTCCAGTGGTAGAGATCCTCACATGGTAGTAAAGAGAAGGAAGGGCAGAACCAGAACATGCCCCCACTCCAGGTCAAGCCCCAAGCACTAACCCCTTCCAGCCAGGCCCCACATCCCAACCCTACACAGTATTCATAGGAACATGAGGTTTTGGGAGGACACTCCAGATCCAAACCCTGATGACCTGTCTGGTTTACTCTCCTGGCCTCACCCCATCCCTGGCACCACCACACCTAGAGGGCCCTCTTCCACCCTAGAGAAGGCAAACAGATACATACTGAGTAATTCCAGTACCAAAGCTAGAAAAGGGGAAGCAATGTGACTTAGTGGGTAAATGGGAGAGTTTGTGGTTCTGTTGGCTAAGCTAGAATTTCAAGGTTGTCATTTTGACTATCTGACTTTCAGCAAGTTGCCCCATCTCTGTGGGCCTCAACTTCCTCACCCATCTGTGGAAGACAACAGTAACTGTTAAGAAACACATCAGGGAGCTAAGACACAATGTCTCTAGAATTCTCTGGCCAGCGTTCAGCACATAGTCAATGCTCATGGCTGTATACTGTGGTTCTGAGCTGAGTCCTTTCAGACATTGGTCACTTTCTCTGTCAACTTTTGTTGACAGTCCCTGAATCTCTAATCCTAGTCAGAACTGATGAGCACCTCCTGTCTGAGTGTGTGAGATGCCGACAACCCTTGAGGGCATTGTCTCTCCACCACGGCAAAACCCATTTCAGCAAAGAGGGCGTCTTATGCATCTTTGTCATTGTACCCTGCACAACACCCTGCATGTAGTAGATATTCATAATTTTAAATGAAACAAGTGGATAAATGCTTAGTCCTCTAAGACACAAAGAATTTGACTCTTAGCAACCATGCGTTGCTTTGTAAGCTCACACACTGGTAAGTGCCAGGGCCTGGTGGCTTCATGAAAGGGCCTGAAGGGGCAAAAGTCACATGTCACAGTTTAATATCTCAGAGAAAATAGATAAACTTGACTAGAAATGAGACAAGATAAAGGCACTAGTAACTGGTAAAAATTTCTTAAAAGAAAAAGGCAATAAAAAGGAAAACAAAAGCAACAAAAGTTGATCCACTGTGACAAGAACGTGCTCCATTTATAGGCGATGGAGGCCTTGTCTTGACACGCAGAAGCCACCTGGAAGACAAGGAAGTGCAATCAAACTGCATCAGATGAGTGGCTGCTGGGCCAATGATTCATGCTGTCCTATGGACCCATCAAGAGCCTCTCTGGGAATCTTACACGAAGTATTTTGCAAGCTTTTTAAGACATCCTAAAATTGTTATTGGTTAGTTATATATTCACCGCTGTTATTCAAATCATTGCTTTAAAGCTCACTCAGTGATCTGAGGTTATCTTGTGTGCTTTTGCAACGATTTGAACATGAACAGACAACCCTAAGGGAACAGTGGTCCTGCTCATTGCTAACATCCACCACGTGGATATTTTACTAAAGTTCCAGGTGGCTATTTTCATGATCGATTCTCATTCATTTCTTGCTTTCTTTTTTCTTTTTAAGATAATTTTTGCTTTGAGGGTAAGTCTTTTTGTCTTGTCTCCCTCCCTTTGTTGTGCCACAACAAAACATTTTTAAACTCCTCTTTGAAAATCAAACTGAAGTCTATTCTTTCTTCCTTTTTATTATTGATGCTAAAGGAAAAAGAAAGAAGCCCCCCTGCCTGGTCCCCTGGCTCCCCTTACTCCCAACTCTGCCTTTGTCTGGTCTGATGATCAGGCTGTTCCAGGGGGAGTGCAGAGAGGCAGGGTAAACACGGCAAAGCCCAGTGGAAGCCAACTCAGGCCAGCACAGAGCTGGGGACCCTTCCACACCACCGGCTCTTCCAAGGGTTTAGCCCAGTGTCAAGGGTTGACGTGAGACCTATAAAACTCTGCAAAAGAATGACCCCAAGTCAGTCTGGCATATGCCTTTGCTATATTCTGGAACAAAGTTTCTTGTTAAGCTAATAACAAAGAAAAGAATATCTCCAGTGACTTTGAAGACATGGGAAAATTTAAGATTTTAAAAAATGTTACTTCAAAACATTTTAATTAGAAATGGAAATTAGGGGAATAATTTGAAAAATACTTATTATATGCACTTTGTAGCACAAAAAAAAGCATGTTATTTTTTTCCAAGTCATAAAAAGTCATAGTGACTTATACTCTAAATCAGGAAAGGAAGCTTAAAATAGTTACAAAGTTACTGATAGATATTTTTGTCTTTTAGAAAAGTAGATACAAACTATAAACTTTTCCCAAACAGCAGATACCTTTTTGGTTTTTAGAAGTTTGTAAAAATCAAGCAAAAATGAAAGCTCTGTTCTGGAGTGTTGGGGGAATGCGAACATGAACACTGTGCTCAGAAAGTTACAATTTTGGTATTTAAAAGCTTCACACAGACATTCAGCAAATCCAGAGAGCTGGTATAGGATCACAAGCATGTCTGTCTTTGTGGGTAGAATTATCTAATCTTGGTTCATTTCTGAAGTGTCCTGGTGGCAGCTGCAGCTCTAGTGTTAAAGCTTCACCATTCTCAATACCGCATGACAAGTCATAAGAGTTATTTCCTCACACTTTCATATGCTTTTTTTCACTTCTGGCTTTGCTATCTTGGAGTTTTTCTTTATATAGGCCAATGTCTTTCACGTGCTATAAGAAGTCAGCAAATAAGATTCAGTGAGAGGGAAGCCAAAAAGATGCCCTCCTGAAGACTTCTCCCTAGGTTGCCAGGACAACATGTCCGACCATTTTCCTGGTAAGCTCTCTTCCCAGGCTGAGCATCTGGAAATAATCTGAATTTTGCAACAATTACAAGGATCCTGGACATGGGTATTATTCAATATCTGGCTCAGCCAGTTTTAGCGATACCATCATTATGAATCTGTTAGGGTTCAGATCTGAAATTTCCACCAAAAGTCTCTTGTGTTTCAAAAGTGGAGCTTTTAGAAGGTGGTTGGACCATGTGGGTGCCAATCTTACTACCAACAGAGGAAGCAGGGCACTGGGGCGAAACCTGGAAAGGTGTGTTATTGCGCCCGGACCCTCCCTCTCACTCTCAGTCTTGCTTTCTTGCTCTCTCGTTCTCTGTCTTTGTTGCTTTCTGGGTACCCTAAGATTACCTGCTTTGCCCTGTTGTTAGTCCTTCTGCCATGATACTTCTACCTTGGTGCCAGCTGGTCATGGGCTAAACCCCCTGAAATCAGGAGCCAAAATAAACATTGTATTAAGCTGTGTATGTCAGATATTTGGTCCCAGGGATGGGACAGAAATAAGATTAATAAAGAAAATATCATTGGATCCTCCGTATGCTTTGCAGTAGCAGCTTGCAACCAAACCCTGCCAATATCATTGTTAAGAGTTTCTCTCCTTACTTTGCTCTGTACTTATAAGCAAAAAGAACTTAAGGGTAATCAAACCACCCTATGCTACACCTGAGTCATTTCTAAAGTCATGCCTACTACATAGGCAAGATACAGCTTATTACATTTTGGATCTGGAAGGTCCCCCAAAGGCCCATGTGGTAAAGGCTTGGCTCTAGCTCGTGGAGCTACTGGGACATGATAGAACCTTTTAAAATGGAACCTAGTAGGAGATCTTGAGGTTACTGATGGTGTTCCATGGAAGGGACAGTAGCACCCCAGACCTTTCCTTTTACTTTCTTTTTCACTCTCAGCCATGGGGCGAGTGATTCTGCCACTAAATTCTACCACAGACTCAAGTGAAACCTCTAAACACGTGAGTCTAATAAAACTTTCTCTTTATAAATTGATCATCTCATGTATTTGCTATAGTAATGGACAGTTGACTACATAGCTATTTTTGAAAAAATGGCTTTAGATTTGAGTGTGTGTGTGTGCATGTGCGCACGCGTGTGCACATATGTATTACTGAAAATTGAACTCAGAACCTTCAAACTAGGGTATATTCCTAGGATTCTTTACTAAATTTTATTTTGAGACAGATTCTAAGTTCCTACGTTCCCCAGGGTGTGCTCAAACTTGTAACTCTCCTGTCTCAGCCTCCTAGAGTATTGGGATTACAGAGGCTTTATAATTAAATCCAAAAGAAATTTTTACCAGCATTTCATATTTTCTTTTACTTATGAGTGTGTTAAGGCTTGGGTTCAGATTCTTCGCCTTCTCGCTCATTCAGTCTTATTACTGATACTACATTCCAGTGGCTTTGTTTTACCATCATCAGTCTTTCCTTCAGGAAAGCAACATTTCCGCTGAGAGTAGTTTTAATATCTTCATGCATCTTTTTATTCCACTCGGACTCCTTCAAGACTTTCTATTCTGTGCTATCATAAGCAAACATAAGACACAGAATGTGCCTCCAATGGCACTGATGCCTGCATGGGGCTTCCGGGTATGGTCTGCCCTGTTGCTTTTGTGTATACTTTGCTACGAGGCTCAACAAAAAAACATACTTCAATTGCTCTGCAATTCTCTCGGATTACTCAGGCAACAGTATTTGTTCACTCAGATTTTCTGCAAATATCTAATAGGCTGGGACACAATTCACAGCCTGTATGATAGTTTTACTTCCCGGAATAATTCTCTACCCATGAGGACAACAAAACAACATGTTTCCCTTTTTCATCCTGAAACATTCCGATACACATGCACACATACACACATTTACACACACACACACTCACACACACACACACACAAACACACACAATGGTGAAAGCTTACTATCACCAGCCTCGTTTTACCCATGAGAATACTATGGTCTAGACAGAGTAACTTGTCTAAGGTCATATAGCAGTAAGTGACAAACCTGAATTTTGAGGCTAGGGTTTTGTCCTGACAAAATCTGTGCCCCTGAGTATCTCTATTACCAAACACTGTCTTCATTCCCTAAACATCAACTGAAAAAGATATACAATTGGTTCAGCAATTTACTAATGTTCAGCTTCTTCTGTACCTTCAATGGTTGAAAATTATGGCTTAGAAAATAGCATAATTATTTTCAGAGACTGGAGATCATGGTTTGATCTTCCAGTGCCATCTCATATATACTAACCTAAATTTTGTAAGATTTTTGTCTGTATTTTACGTGTGTGTTTTGGTGGTTTAAGACAGTTGGGAATCCTAGTCAGTGACTTCAGAATGTCACTTTGAAAGCACACAGACAACAAACAGATCTTGAGGTTTGAGAGAGCTAAAAGCTTTTCATCTTTTCATTCACTTTAAGTATTTGTAAGATATGTAATATGGCAAGAATGACTTTAGCTGTTCTAGAATACTCAATAAATATATTTCACTTTCAACCATATTTTTTAATCTCAGAATGATGCACAAGGAGGTTGTTTGGCCATCTTGCTCAAAGGTGTAACAATTGTATTTGTTTTCATGCCATGGGAACAGAGTTGAGTAGGTACCAAGGAATTATAGAGCCTAAAACATCAATTTCCTACCCTATTATAGAATTTCACCTCTAGAATAAAGAATATATAACTATGTGAATGGCTCTTCTGATTACCACAGATTTTCAGTACTTTGCTTAGTATGTTTTTATGTTTTCATACTTGGTAGATTTTAACATGTAGTTAGAGATAACTTAGCTTTTTCAGCAGAAAAGAGTCCAAAAATGTAGCAGGTTAAGTTATAATGTAAAGAGATTTGAGGGGCTGGTAGAATAGCTCAGCAGTTAAAGTACTTGCCTAGAAAGCACTAAGTAACCGAGTTCGATTCCTCAGCACTACATAAGTGGGGTATGGTGGTGCACACCTGTAATCCTAGCACCCAGAAGGCTAAGCCATGAAGATTGCTGTAAGTTCGAGGCCAGTCTAGGCTACACAGTGAGCTCAGAACCAGCCTGGCTTCTCAGAGAGAGAGAGAGAGAGAGAGAGAGAGAGAGAGAGAGAGAGAGAGAGAGAGAGAGAGAGAGGAGAGAGAGAGAGAAATTCTGCAGACACACCAGAGCCAATAGGAACGTTGACTGAGGGTTGTCATCACAACAGCCGTGATCCAAGGTTGGAAGGGACTAGGAAGCCAGTCAGGAATGGTGATGAGAGCTGTTCCTACCAGATGACACTGCACTGCATGTGACTGTCTCTAGAACTTGCTTTCTTGAAAAACTTCACAAAATCAACTTGTTTTTCAGCTCTTTGTCTCCTCTGCATAATGGAGTAGACGACGGGCAGCTGGATGACCTTCCAGCCAATGCAACAAGAACCCGCAGTCCTGCAAAAGGCAGTAGCGAGTTTGTGGATAGGCAGGCTTTTCCCAACATCTCTGTCCACCACCCACCTCAATCTTATCTTCCCTGTCTTTGCTCTCAGTATTGTTTGACTTGTCTGCACCATTCAAAACATGTTTGTTTCATCTGGACATACTCCAGAGCTCAGCAGCCTGAAGATACGAACAAGGTGACTTTTACTACATTAACTCAAATTTCCCATTTTCACTCTGCTTACAAAGACCTTAGATTCCCCACATGGTCCCTCAACTTCCCCAGGAGCACCCATCTTACTCCTTTGAGGCCCTGCTTCTCACGTGAAGGTCCTTAAGCTGCCGCTGTAGAGGATTGTCATTCCAAGTGCCACTTCCTGCTTCACAGAGCTTCTAATGCTCCAGACACCGGACCAGGACAGCAAATGACACAGAAGAGCTGCAGAGGATGAGGGTGGGAGAGGATGTCTTTCCAAATTGCTGCTCTGCACCAAGTATCCAAAAACTTACGGCTTATGTTTAGGACCTCCCAAAGATTCCCACATAAACATTTTATTCAGTTATCACTTATTTGGAAAGGTTTGGTGTGTGTTTATTTTTGTCTGTCGGTTTTGGTATTTTGGCTTTTGTTTTGTTTTGCTCTGCAGTCCTGGGGATTGAGCCCAGGACCTCTTACAAGCTGGGCAAATGTCCGACCATTGAGCTACATCTGCAGTCCAGTTATCATTTACTTGAAGGTTTACATAAATAGTCCCACTTTACTACTAAGAAAAGAAAATTCACAGAGGTGAGGCCAATGCCATCTTATGGAGGCATGAGGACTTGAACTCAGCTCCAAAGATTGCTGGTCCTGGTTCTACTTTTGTCTGGAATCCCATCAGTTCACATTTCTCTCAGCTCTCAAAATTATTAGCGTCTGATTTCTGCCTTAAATATTCAGGGAAAGTCAGGCAGCAAGTATCTTATCTCAATTTCCTGTAAAAATACTTGTTTTAGTGACCTGTAAGGCTTTAATTGACTAATCATTTTAAACCTTGAAGAAAAATGTAATCTATATACTTGAGCTTTAAAAGTGTAGAAACCTTTTCATTTATTTAATCAACATTGCAGAATTGTGATATGAAATTTTACAAATACTAAAAAAGAAAGTGATAAGCCAGTTTTCATCTACAATAGAAATTCATGAGAGTCTAAATTAAATGCCAGCAAATTTAATCAAGCATGTATTCATAAACCTAATATGCCATGATTATGTTTTATTCTAGAAATTTACTTATGATCAGAGGAAGCATAGAAGTCTCTCTCTCTTTCTCTGTATGTGTGTGCATGTGTGTGTGTGTGTGGCTAATGTATCAAGCTTTACTAAAATAATAATGGGTTATATAGAGAGTAGGATTGTAGAAATTTTATATTTCTCTTATTCCTTGCAAAAGTCATTTGAAATACAATGAGGAAATATTATTTATAAGAGCAAATAGAAATTTCTATTATTAAAAGAAAATTCTACTAATTGGGAAATGTTCTAGACATTAGTGGCATAACAATGTTACTGTGGCTTGATCTGGAGTATCCTCAAAAGCTTCATGTTCCAGTGGATACTGTGTAGTGTTGGGTGGTGGGACCTGGCTGGAAGGGGCAGATGCTTGGGGCTTCAACTGGAGAGGTGTATGCTGATCCCACCCTTTCTCCCAGACCTCTCTCTGTTCCACTATGATCTCTGTCCTCCCAGCTGGCTCTGGCTATCACTGTGGTCTCACCATGTGATTCCACCATTTTCCAGCACCCCACCTGCGAATAGACTGTGACTTTCTAAAATTGTAAGTTAAAATAAATCTTTCCTCCCTAAAGTTGTGGATGTTGACTATTGAGTCACAGTGACAAAAATATAACTAAGACAAATGTGATTATGCTTCACGCTACCGAACTACCAAACTGTATGCCTCTTTAAGGTGATAATCTTATGATGTATGATTTCTACCACAATTGAAATCTTTTAAAGTTTTTTTAAAAAATCTTTTAAGATCCTTAGAAAAAATTTTATTATAAGAAAGGGAAAAACTCTACATTGATTAATAGCTGGCTGTAATTGGCTTCATTGGCTTAAATAATGTGGGAGATACAGATTTGTGAAATGATTAAGAGAGCTGCCTCAGAAAGGGAGAGGGGGAAGCTGGAGAGGGAGAAAGCAGTAGAAGGTCTTGGTTGTCATCTTGGTAGTCTGGGCTTTCGATCGTTAACTGCCCACAGATTGGGCCTCCTTGGGGAAAGAGGCTGGCCACCTGTGCCCTTGTCAGTCAGATCCACAGGCTGCCTCAATGGCCGGTGTGATGGTAGGAGGCAGGATTAATTTCCCAGGTGAGGCATTTCATACTCAGCCAAGCCCTAAGAGAAAAGAATAGCTGTGAGCTATTACCAGCACCCATCAGGACAGTTAGGAGAAGTGTAGAGCCAGTGACAGGGATAAGGAAGAACAACATTGCCATTTGAGTTACATTTGAATTGCAGCTAAACCATGAAGAAAATTTTACTATGTCTTATATAATATTTACATTATTTACATTTACATAAATATACAATATTTATCTTTTGTGTATTTTGTTATATTTACATATCATATTAAAAGTAAAATGTACTAACTCTTCATCTGAACTCCCAACTTAACTGGATGCTCTACATTTTCAGGAATTAAGTTTGTTGACCTTAGTAGGGTCCCAACATTATGTATTCAGTTGGTCACAGATGGCAAGCGTTTTTATGAATTTATTAAAAGTTTGGAACAACTATTAAAAATAGTTGTGACCACTGGATGGATTGTGTCAACTTGATTAGGAAATACCCATGACTGAGCTTTTTGTTATGTGAGATTGATCTGTGAGCCAGCAAACAAGAGAAAAACACCCACCTTGGGTGTGGGTGGCTTGGACAGTAAGTTGCAGCTTGAAGTAAATAAAAGGGAAGGACGAAGAAGACTGTTACAGCTTCTGCCCTGGGACAGCTCTGCTTTTGCCGTTGTCTCCCGCTGTTGACTTGTTCCTTCACTGATTGCTCCAGTCTTCAGATCTTCGCCATTACCTCTCGGACAAGGTTCCATGGCAGAGACTCACACCAGCTCTCCTGCAGTCTTGGACTGGGGTTCTTCTATCTCATATCTGCGCGGCCCCTGGACCCACCAGTTCTTGCACATGCTGATAGCCATCTTGGACTTCTCTCCTCGGACTGGCAAGCCCTACATATAAATTCATTTTTTCTTTTATATAATTTTTATTAATTCTGCCTAAGAACTCTAACCATTACAATTGTATTTTCTTTCCATTACAAATGAGGAAAATGGAAGCTCACAGAAAAAAAACTGCAAGAGGAGAATGTAGGTACAAATACGACCTTTCCAAGCCAGAATGTGTGACTTGGGTACTTTTCTGTTGTGGGGATAGAACACTCAGCATCCACAATTTAAGGGAAGAAAGATTTATTTCAGCTCACAGTTTCAGAGGGTCTCTGTCCATTCACAGGAGGGCAGCTGGGAAATGGTAGAATCACACAGGAGGGCTAAGGCAGGTCCTAGGTCCCAGGCCATAGCAGGGGCTGGAGACAGAGCTCCTCACCGCAGCATGGCAGACAAAGAAGAAGAAGGGGCAGACCCAACATACACCCCTCCAGATCATGCCCTAAGTATCTGCTTCTCCAAGCCAGGGCCCACCTAATGACAGTGCACAGTACCCATGGGTACATGAGGCTTTCACCAGACACCCCAGATTCAACCCACAACAATGTGTGTCAACCCCACCAGCCACTCCAAATGGAATCCTTCAAGTCCTTCTCACCATACCAGGATCTGAGGCCAATAGTTAGTCAAGAAGGAGAAATCCCAGGTAGAAAATGACTTATGTGAATACTGACAAAAACATGCAAAGACCCCTGTTCCCTTCCTCCTATCGTCAGGCATCTAGTGAAGTTAAATGCCTGCTGTTCTCTGCACTTGAGAGATGAGGTGTAGTCCTACTGAGGACAGCATGGTTTGCACCAGGCAGAGATAAGCAATCTGGAATATGGTGGCTGAGCTGGGAACACACTCAGGCCTAACTCAGAGAATCTGCTTGTCCCACTAAGGAAGAAAGAGACTTTTAAAATGGAAAGTCCAAACTGGAGCTAGGTTTAGCAGTAATCAGACAAGAACATATCAGTCTGAAAGGCTTACAACTAGACGGAACAAGAAGTCACTACAAATCATCAATCCCTGAATTAGAAGCTTGTCAAGTTCAACCAGCCTGGAAAATTTAGAGGCTTAGCAAGATCCAGTTTCAACGTTAGAAAAAGAAATTAAAAGAGGGGTGGGGTGGTTGAAAGTGTAGTGCAGTGCAGAGGGCTTGAGTTCAATCCCCAATATTAAACACACACACACACAGTACACTAAAGATCTAGAGATCTATGGAGCTACTTATAGCTCTGTATATGCTTATGCATGCAGAATTACAAAATCAACTAGTTAACTAATAATGAATGGCACAGAAAAAAGTTAATAAAACATCATTCCTTTCATTGCACAGGATGAATTCAGCTTCATGGCACATTTGCAGCAAATATGCAGATTTTTATTGGTAGGACACACGAAAAAGTGAACTTTTTCCTGTGTTGGTCTCTGCTGAATCTTGATGCTTGAAACAGTGCTCAGTACAATAAATATGATGAATTAGATTTCATTTGACAAATAACCAGAAAATACGATTCACAATTGTACACAATTCAAAGGAAGAGCCAATAAATTGAACTCTGAAAAATGCAAAGAATGGAGAAAAATTCATACGTGATCTCTAAGGTAACAGTATTAAGATAGGTAATCAGGTCATGATGGGGAAGCACTATCAACAAGATTGTCCTTATAAAAGAAGCCCAAGGAAGCCGTCCATCCCCTTCTGCCCTGAGAGGACACAAGCAGAAGTCAACATCTGTGAGAAAGGGGCTCATCAGACACAGTGTCTGTCAGTGCCTTCATCTGGCCTCCGCAGCCTCCTGAACTGTGGGAAATAAACTTTTGACACTTATAAATTACCTAGTGTAAGATATTTTGTTAAAGCAGCCCAAATCAACTCAGAAAGTCCTCTTGGACCAGGACCATCATTAAATTTAGTCTGGCAGTATAAAAGCAAAGTCTGACAAATTCTATCTGGTCTTCAGCTGCACGATTTCTCACTTTCTTTAATTTACAAACAAGCCCTTATGGTTTCAGATTGTCTTAGTTTTTTCTGGTCTGCTTTTCCAACAGCAGTGACAGAAGCATAGAATTAATGGCACTGTTGACAATCCATCGGGACAATTCGTGGGAGAGATGGGAGAGAGGCAGTTCCCACTTCCGCACTTAAGTCTCAGACCACCTTCTCTGGAATTTGGAACTGCCGCAGCCTGAACTCTCCTCGGGCATGTTGCACCCCGGACCCACAGATTCCTGTGCTCATTTTTCTTCAATCGTCCACTAATTCCACCAGTGCCTGTAAGCTCCAGAGATAAGAAACCTGTCTTTGTTCTTCTGAATAGAACGAAAGATGGCTGAGCCAGAGCGGGGCCGGTCCTTATGTGGGCGCTTCAGTGTGCCTGGAAGTTTAGCCAATAACATTTCCATAACCGAATGCAGAGGAACAAAATCCTGTCATCTCTGTGGGTCTGGTCCAAGCCACCTGCACCTACGCTGCGTGTCAATTTGCCCAGGGCCCAGGCGCACGATCCAATCGGCTGCCTACACAGCCGTGCCAGAAGCTCCTTCTGTGGTGTGCAGTGCAAGCCTGGGCT
The DNA here is from genome assembly GCA_004027205.1 of Ctenodactylus gundi. Classification (NCBI taxonomy): domain Eukaryota; kingdom Metazoa; phylum Chordata; class Mammalia; order Rodentia; family Ctenodactylidae; genus Ctenodactylus; species Ctenodactylus gundi. Next base: position 16,282 of record PVKB01003568.1, on the reverse strand, counting down.
CCGTGTCCTAATCTCTAATCCTACTGCTTCTATTGTTTTCCTTCCTGATCCTCAGGTTGTGTATGAAAACCGGTTCCCGGGAGATGTTTTGTTTTGTTTTTGTTTTATTTATTTACTTATTTATGTTTGTCTAGGCTTCCAAAACATGCTTTATTTAGTCTTTACTTGAAACTCTTTTTTAAAATGTCAAACGTTCTTGTGTCCTTTTTTTTTTTTATCTGTTTGGCTGCAAAAATAGACAACTAGTGGCTCACCCATGATTGGTATGTGCTCAACACCGCTTTATTTGATGTTTAGTGTTTGTTTCCACAATTGGAGTTTGAATCCAGAGACTTTGCACTAAACCTACATCCATCTACTTATTTGGTTAGTTAGTGTCATGGTTGGGATCTGGAGTGTCACCCAAAAGCCTCACGTACCTCTGGATACTGTGTAGTGTTGGGAGGTGGGGCCTGGCTGGAAGGGGTTGATGCTTGGGGCTTGACCTGGAGGGGCCTGTGCTGCTTCCAGTTCTCTCTCTCTCTCTCTCTCTCTCTCTCTCTCTCTCTCTCTCTCTCTCTCTCTGTCTCTCTCTCTCTCTCTGGAGCACTGGCTCCAGCTCTGGCTCCAGCTCTGGCTCTAGCTAGGGCCCCACCATCTGATTCCACCATTTTCCAGCTGCCCACATGTAAATGGGCTGAGACCTTCTGAACTGTGAGCTAAAATAAAACTTTTCCTCCCTAATTTGTGCATGTTGGTTATCAAGTCACAGCAACAAGGAAGTAACTAAGAGAGTTAGTAGTTAGTTAGTTAGTTATCTTGTTAAAATTTTGAGATGGGGCCTCACTGAGTTGCTAAGATGCCAGGCTGAGCTCAAATTTTCTATATTCCTACCTTAGCCTCCAAGAATACTGAGACTATAGGTATATAACACCACCTGTTTGTTTTCTAAAGAGTTCCATCTGTGGCCTACTTCTACCATTTTCCCATTTTGGTTCTGTATTTATGTTATAAAACATAGCTAAATGAAAAGAAAACTACAAAGACTCCCCACCAACCCCAATCCCTTGGGGAGCTAGTGAACTGGGTTGGGAGAGGGATGTCTCCACGAGAGAGGAGCAGGATCCTCTCCAAGCCTAGTGGGATGGACAGGTGAAGAAGGATGGTGCCCTTTGAGGACCACTGTAGTGTACAGGAATACAGCTGTGCTGATGGTACAGCCAGGGAAAGGCCTATTTCTCCTGGGAAAAATTGTAAGATTCCTAGAAGGAGATTTCTGGAAAGCGGCCATCAGGGTGGGAATGTGAGATAGAAGAAGCTGACTCTGGAAAGAATGGGTTTGATGGGGGGTGGGGGCTCCTCTGGCCCAGCCTGGGTTGTGGTGGCTCATAGACTATGACTGCAGGTTTATGTTTGATCCTAAAGTTTCTGGCTTTTAAATTTTGGAAATATGAAGATCTCTTACATACACACATAGACACACACACACACACACACACACACACACACACACACACAAATATGCTGGAAACTCCTTCAAGAAAATGGTTACACTTTTAATAATATCCTATAATTTAAAAAAATACAGATGGAATGAAATGCAATCTACTTTCTTGTAAATTACAGTCTCAGTGAGCATTTAAGAGCCTGAGAGTGCTCAAGGTCTCAAAGGCTCCAATGTCTCTGGCCAGGCACTGCCATTCTGCTACCTCCTCCACTCCATGGCCTAAGGTGCACAGGCCCTAAGAGGAGAAGCCATTAGTGTTCTTCTCACTGGATGGGGTTCATTTGTTAGTGCTGTCCTGATTGCAAAGTGTTTGTTTGTTGTACTCAGCCACACCCCAAACCCATTTTTCTAGTTTTGATTTTGAGACAGGGTCTTATTACTCACTAAGTTGGCCTGATTAGAGTCAAAGTTACGTCATCATGCCTCAGCTTCCCAGACTGTCAGGATTTCAGGGCTGCATCACCCATCCTGGGTGGAGTTTTAAGTAAGGCAAAAATTAGATATATATTTCTGCTTTAAGAAGTTATCTCTGGTAGGCATAAAAAATGGCTGAGTGAAAAAAGAATTAGGTGTCAGAAAATAAGTCATGATGCTATTCAATTTTAGGGATAAAACCTTTATACAGAATTGTATGTATGTATATATATATATATATATATATATATATATATATATATATATATATGTGTGTGTGTGTGTGTGTGTGTGTGTGTGTGTGTATATAAGACATGCACAATAGTTCTATGTATATGTCTAAATAATTCGAATTTGTTTTAAATTCTTCTTATTCTTTTTTCCTCCTGTAAATACTGATGAAAGCTATTTTAAGAAAGTCTGTATTTTTAAAATATCTGTATGTTGGTTACTTTTTCATTGCTGTGATTCAATACCTAACATCCACAACTTAAGGAGGAAAGATTTATTTTAGCCTTCAATTTCAGAAGGTCACAGTCCATTCGCAGGTGGGTAGCTGGAAATGATAGAACGCATGGTGGGGCCGTATTCTGAGCTGAAGCTCTGAGAAGGAGATCCTCACAGGGAGGCAGAACAGAGCTAAGTCTGGGAGGAAGGGCGGACCCAGCGCGCAGCTCTCCATGTGAAGCCCTCAGTCCTTCCAGCCAGGTCCCACCTCCCAACATGGCACAGTATCCATAGACACATGAGGCCTTTGGGGGTCACGTCAGATTCAATACACAACAATTCATATTATAATTAGTCTTTTGCCATAAAAGAGACTTAAAAGTTGCAAGCTAGACGCTTCTGTGGATAAATGGAGGCAACTTGAGACCATCATGCTCAGTGAAGTGAGTCAGACACAGAAGGTTAAATATCAAATGGTTTTTCTAATATGAAAAACCCAGAACACAGTCATTTCTTAGAAGTAAATGGGGAGGATAGTGGGAACTAGTGCGGATGGGGAGGGTATGAGAAGGTCAAAAAGGAAGAGGGGAAAGGTTGCAATCTTGACATGATGCATCTGTGCACAAAATACTCAAGTTCATTGTAAACATTATGTATTGCACATATACGTATCAATCAAATAGAGAAAATTATGAGTTAATTTTAATTTTATCATAAATCCCATATATTTTTATTTGATTTTTAAAAAGTATTCTATGGGATAAGTTTCCAAATGGTCATTTCAAAGTGCTTTGTGATTTTTTTTAAAGATTACCAAAACTAATAATGTTAAGACATTAACATGCGTCTCTGGCAACTTGTGTGAATGTATTTCCTACTGTGTGAAATTACATCTGTTGAAGACTATACAACATCTTCTTGCATTTCTTATCCCTCTGGCCACTGCCAGAGAGACATACACGCTTTCTAAATGTTTTTGAAGTCCATCAGTTTATGTCTGTCAGAACAACCGTTTAACCCTCTTTTCGGCTCAAGGGCTTTGAAGTTAGCCAAACGATGAGTCCAATCTGACCTGTTTTTATATAGGCCAGGTTTCTCCCTTCTGCTGCCTGTAGCACAGGTTGTCATTATCTAAAATAAGAAATTTTCAGAAAGCAGACATCTTGCAAGATAGTTTTGCTTTTTAAAGAACAATGAACTTAATTTGTTTACTTTCATGGATGCTAAAATTCCGAATGTCCAGTGGATTGTTAGTACACAAAACATTCAAAGCAAACAGCAGATAAGAGCACCAGATTTTATGATCTATGTTGGTCATCTGTTGGATTACGACCCTGAATACCCAAAAGCCAAAAGACTTTGTAGTTGGTGTTTTGTTAAACTTCTGGACGAGGAGGCCAGATGAGGGATAACATAATAGGATCTATTCTGTGCTCATAAATCCCCGCACATCCAGGAGAGAATAGGCTCCTCATCTTTGCATTCTTTCAAGCTAGTTCTTGCCAAAAGTTCACCCCTTCCTGAAATTCGGCTCAACTGTTTAGCACATGTCGACCCCACAATAATGAATTGGCACAAGCCTAATTCTTATGATGATTAATGAAGCTTCTCAGATGCAGCCTATTATTTCATCCAAAGTTAAAAGAGTGATTCATCATTAATCACTATAAGAAATGGGCTCAGTGACTCATATTTCTAAGCCAGTCCGTTTCCTTAAGGGTCCTGTTTGCCTTTTGCTCTTCCAGAAATGACACTGTTCACGGCCTTCTGACTCCTGCCCAAGGCTGCACATTTTCTGATTAATTTCCTTTAAAAAGTCACACAACCCAGGATATTTACTTAAAACCCTAAAACCTCTGAAGAACCATCCTGCTTCTTTCAGATACCAATGGTCCTCTGAATCCAGCTGCCTTCAGTTTATCCTGTTGAGGGTAAGGCTGTCATCCTGAGACTTGGTGGCCACCTGGGGTCCTTCCCAAAGGAAGGATTTGAAGCAGGGCCTTTGCAGGTGGAACTTCCTTCCCTTGCTTATCTTCGCGCTCCGCCCCTGCCCGCCGGCTCCAGTGACACGCAGCATCAGCAGCACAAGCAGGCTGCCCCTCCCGTGCTGACTCAGGATTGTCCCGGAGGGCATTGTTCTCGACAAAGAACAATGGCACTTTTTTTTTCAGAGAAACTTCTCTCGGCTCTTGCCAAACTCTGTATTTTCTCGCAAGCTGTCTATCTTGCGTGGAGAAGTTGACCATTCTCTGCACTACACGCAGGAGTTGAAAGCCCTCACTGCCTACACAGTGCTTGCCGCCTTTCCTGAAAGCTAGGAGGCTGTGCTTAAGAACTGACCAAGCGGTTCCTGTTGCCACGACCTTCACATCCTCTTTTTCTCTAATCTTTTCCTGCTCCCCTCTTTTCCTCCTCGTCTCCCTTGTCTGTTATACCCTTCCTTTCTCTCTCTCATGGTGTCACTTCTCTTTCTTTTCTCCTTGTTTTCCTCTTTTCCTGTCCCCATGTTTGTGCCCCCTGGGAATCTGGCAGCAGATTGCAGGGTGACAGCCCAGCCCAGAGACAGCACCTAGGAGCAGGAGCTTTGGAAGGGCACGGAGCTTTACTCTGTGGCTCTGTAGAAGCTATTGCTTCCTAGCCCAGCCAGCAGTTTGGTGCGAACATGAAATAAAAGGCATCCAGACTGGAAGGTAGGAAGTAAAACTGTCTCCGTCTACAGATGGCAAGACTCACAATATAGGAAATCTCAAAGAATTTAACTAAACAAAAACAATGTACTTCTAAAAAAAAAACTGAATTCAGCAAGGTTACAGGATATAAGTATTCCTGTATAGCAGTAGTGAGTAAACTCAAAAAAAGAGATTGAGGAAGCTATTTTATTTATGATAGAACCAACAAGAGTAAGTCAAAGCAGTCTTCAAAGCCAAAAAGTTGAAAGATTTGTACCTCCCAATTTCAAATCTTACTACAAAGGTATAATAATCAAAACACTGTAATATACAATAGACACGCTAATCAATGCAGTAGACTGAGTCCTAAAATAAGCCCTCACATTTGCAATAATTGGTTTTTAACAAAAATGCCTAAGCAATTAAATGCAGAAAAGTCTTTTTATTAAATAATAGGAGAAAACCTGGATATCCAAATAATAAAAGAACAACAATAATAATATGGGTTGCTATCTCACATTAAAAAAGTAAACTAAAGATGAGTCAAATACCTAAATATGAAACTTTGAAATATGTAGTTTCTAAGAGAACACTTAGAAGTATATCTTTGTGACTTCATGACACCAAGAGCAAAATAAAAATAAATGATCTGGACAGCATCAAAATTAAAAACTTTATACTACAAATTCCACCATAAAGAAAGTGAAAACACACTTTGAAAAATGGGATAAAATTTAAGCTAGAGGCATAGCTTAGCAGTCAAGAGCACTTGCCTGGCTAGGGCAGGACCCTGGGTTTGATTCCCCAGCACCACATAGGCTGGGAGTGGTGACACACAACACACCTATAGAAAATAAATGAATAAACAGAAAATAAAGGTCTGCACTACTGAGCCTGGCTCAATTTGAAAAAAGAAAAAGAATGGAATAAGTTTTTGCAAATAAGCAGATAAGGCATGTAGATCAAGGATATATAGACAAATTCTTACAACTTGATAATAAGAAGATGAGTAACTCAATTTTTAAAATGAGTAAAAGGTCCAAATAGACATTCTTCCAGTGAAAACATTTTTTTAAAGCCAATAAGCATCTAAAAATGTGTCCAGGTGGGCCAATGACACAGGCTTGTGATCCCAGCACTCTGGAAGACTGAGTCAGAGGATCACAAGTTTGAACCTGACCTGGAAACTTAGCAACTTGACAAAACCCTATCTGAAAATCAAAAATAAAAATGGGGTGAAGATATAGCTCAGTGGGAAGGCCCCGCGGTCAATCCTCAATATCACAAAGTAAATACATACACACATAAACACAAAAATAAATAAATAAATGTCTAACTTCATTACTACCAGGAAATGCAAGTGAAAGCCACAAGGAGATACCACTTTTTAACCACTAGGACGGCTGTAATGAAAAAGTGTCGTGAGAATGTGGAAAATTGAATTGCTCACACTCCACTGGTGGGAACACACCCACTTTTGTACATCCACTTGAGAGAATGTCTGGAAGCTTTTCAAAGGTTCGAATGTGTATCTAAACATAAAACATAGATCATGTAACTATTTGAACCACCAATTCTACCCCTTATTTCTATACTACAGAAAAATGAAATATAGGCACACAGCAATCTTTATACACAAATACTCATAGCAGGGTCATTCTTGGTAGCCAAATATAGAAATAATCTCACATCTATCAAATAGTAAATGGTTAAAATATGACATGGATCAACCTGGCAAACATTACGCTAAGTGAAAGAAACCAGTCAAAACAGCCACCGATCCATATCAGATGTCCAGAATTGACAAATCCTCAGAGACAGAAAGTAGATTAGTTGTTCCAAAGGGCAGAGGGCATAGAGTGAGAGTGGCTCATGATGAGAGTTGGGAAGCGATGACTAAAAAGCATGAAGTTTCCTTTTGAGGTGATAAAAATAATTTGAAATTTACGATGGTGACAGATGCACAAATCTGTGACTATCCTAAGTCACTGATTGTACAGCTAAATGAGTGAATCACATATTCTGTTTTTGAAAAAGGAAGGAACGTGTTTTAAAAGTCATGACTTGAAAGTTGTGCGTCCTCAAAGCTTTTGTGGAAAAGACAAAAGAATATCAAGACATTTTAAGACATCATTTGAATGTCTGATATAATTTCTACTGCTGGGACTAACTTAGCCCATTCACTTGCTTTATTTCTGTTATTTTTGATTATACTATAAAATCTTGATTAATGAAATAACCATCAAGTGTTCAAAGAGTCATTGCTTCAAAATGCATTAAAAGACATAACTGTTGTCAAAGGGAACCATTGTCACAGTAATGACAATGCAAGTTACCCTTCCTAAAGAAAATGTCTTTTCTGGTTAGTTCTTTTAAGTTCTAAGAAACCATTTCGGAAGGAATCTTCAGGTAGGTATAACAGAATTTCATCATCAGGCATATGTACTCTTTGAGAGTACAGAAGGGTGTAGTTCTGGGCACCTCCCAATTTCAAGTTATGCTTTGTGTAACTTCCCCTGTTGCCTGAGCAGAACTGGAAGCTCATGGGAAATTAATATATTCAGCAATTCATCATAATATTCTTTAAAAATAAGTACACCTTTATTGTGTCTTTTTTAAGTGATTTTACTCACGGTGAAAGACTATTACATGTCTTTCGGTGTCCTTTATCCGTTTCTTCTTCAGAAAGCTGTAGGAACATGTAGTCTGAGAAACACCACCCTGCAGCTAGCTAGGTGTGGGCCTGCGATGAAATTCTAGCAAAGGGAATGGAAACCAGAGCAGTGCGCACAGTTTGCAAGACCTTTTTCCGTCCTTCTTGCTTCCTGTTAGGAGAAATGTGGACACCAGCACTGACCTCCAGCACTCACTTACACCTGGAGGCCATGTTGACCCTAGAGTGACAGGAGCACAGGAGCCTGGGTCCCCGCTGCTATTCGTGTACACTTTCCAAACGTTCACATGACAGAGAAATAAGCCTTTCCCATGTGAAGCCTTTTGGTTTCTGTTGTTCAGGTACTAACAATAACTACAGTTGCCAACCCGTCTTCGGGAGCTTTCAATTCTCCAAGACAAGAGCTGAACTTTCCCAAAGGGGACGTGAGGTCTGAGTGCTCCTAGGGAAGAGCACACATGCCGATTAGGCACGTCAGCCATTGTTAGAGGAAAGGGCATGGCATGAATCACACGCACAAAGCATAAACAGCCTTGCCCTGCCTCTTCCGCACTTAGCCCATTTCTCTGAGGCATCAGCTCTGTCTTTGGGCCAGGTGCTCAGCCTTGGGTCCACTCACCCACCATCCCCATCTCCTTTCATTTCTCTCAGCTTCTTTTTCCTGTTCCTGCTTCCTCTGCCTAGAGTCTCTCCCATACTCTTGTGCTAGATACTGCAGTGTTTCTTATTTGACTCCTGCTGTGAATTGAATGTTTCCCCCAAAGTTCATGTGTTGCTAACTTAATCTCCAAATTCACACGTTGACAGTATATGAAGGTGGGGCCTTCTGTAGGTAATTAGGGCTAAATGAGGTCATCAAGGTGGGGACTGATGGGATTAGTGGCTTTGTAAGGAGAGGAAGAGAGGCCTGGAATGACACACTCACCTTGTCATGTGACAGCCTCTGACCTGTTATGAACCAGAAGACCCTCATCCTTGATCTTGTGCCTCCCAGCGAGAAAGAAATTGTTCTTCTTTAAGAATTACCCAGTTTGGAGTATTCTGTTGTAACAGCAGGAAACAGATTAAGACAAAACCCAATCCATTTCTACCACATAAGCATGCTTAGTTCTGTCACTCCTACCACCCTCTTGAGTTCACTTTCCAACAACCATATATCACATTATATTATTATTTATTTTTAACCCATATCTTGCTTTTTGGAACAGATTGTAATTTAAGGATTGGAGTCGTCTCTGTGTCCTTTGTCTTGCTAGCCCAAAGTAAAAGCATGCACATGTTAACAATTCAGTCAATTCTTATTGCTGCTATAAGTAATGATACCAATTCATAAGAAATTTCAACAAATAGGTAAACTTTGAAAGTTTAGCTCTAGTGATTCCCCACAACTAACTTGTCCTTCAGACCCACCTTTATCAAGAAATATTTTTGTGCTGGGCCCTAGAGTCCTTTGACCCCATGTTCCAGGCTTTCAGCAGCTCCATGCACATTAACCATGCCGTGACTCCCACCCGGGCCACAACACAGCCCCTTCCTGAGGCTGCACTAAGATGACAGTGAGACTGGCTCCCATGCAAGTGTAGCCAAGGAGAAAGGGTTGTTTGTCAAACCTAAAAAGACAGATGTTAGCACTTCTCGGTTTCAAACTGAATCCTAACCCTTGTGAAGTTCAAGTTTCATTTCTGCTTGGCCAAATGGAATTTCCTGATTCTATATAAGAAAAGTTGAAGGGTCTATATTAGAAGATGCTGAGGACTTTCGGGGTCTAAGTGATGAGCTAGCGTCATTGTGGTGATTAATATACACATTTCTTTTTCCCTGAAAAGCATAGGTTTTACATTTCAAGAGAAGAAATCTATTTGACTTTGTTCTTAGCAAAACGTTCAGTTACTTTTTTCTGGACTGACATTCAAAACACAGGTAGAGACAATTCCCCAAATGCAGGTGTTGTTAGGTTTCCCTCAGAGGAGGAAGGAAGGTTCTCCGAGGCCAGCCAGCTCTTAGGCTGAAACGTGAATGAGGAGGCTCTATTTTCAACCCAGCTCTGGTTCATGCAACTTGAGGGAAGTTGCAGAAATCCTCCCTCCCTCTACGGCTCTGAGTGGAAGATGGGTTAATCACCTGGCCTCCCATCTGCCTCCTGGAGGAGTGTTGCAAGGTTTAATGAGTTAATAATGCTTGAGGTGTACTTTGAGCTTTGGATGAAAGTGGTATCCCAGAACAAAGTGTGATGGTGATTATGCATAATTAAAAGCTCTGCAGATTACTAGTCTGAGTTAACCCCCAATACCACCACAACAGAACTCAGACACCACATAGAAACTGTATGCAAATCTTTATCATTTTTCCTAAAAGGAAATTTTAACCTGATCACATGATTTTTACTAAACTAAGCTTCCTGTTTCATGAGTTCCACCCTCACACCAGTGTCAGTAAGCTTGAAGTTTTGTTATCACATGGAGGTGGTCATCATTACTCCAACTCTGGATTATGTCAACCATGATAGTGGCTCTCACCTGTCATGCTGTCACCTTTTCAAAATAGACATTTTTGAAGAATTTTTAGAGGCCTCAAAAAGATCCACTATGCTTAAATGATTACCCCACATGGTAGTGATTCTTAGTTTCTTTTAGTGGAAGACAACACAACCTTCCAAATTATAAAAGACTGAAATTACAAATACTGCATATGGTATAAAGCAGAGGAATTAGACTGTGAATGATGGCCCGTCCGTATCAATATAAATCCAGTAGATCCCACACTCCAGCCAGCATAGGTCCAATAGAGAAGAGAGGACAAACGACCTTGAATTCAGTATGGAGATGAGGTTTTCCAAAATAAGAGGAATGAGATGCCAAAAAGAGAGACTCAGATCCCAAAGGCAAACACAGCCTCCTTCACCATGGTCCTTTCTGATGAGAAAATGGCCTGAACTCATACTACCCATAGAAATACCCAAGCAACGTACACAAGGAACTCTCAGGGATAAAATCAAAACCTGTGCTTTCCATTCTGGTTCCCCGGGGGCAAGAAGGTCCTGCGCCCCGAGGGCTCATCCAGCACAAAAGTACTTTCTCACCACGCTTCTCTCAAACCACCGTACACATTGCTTTCAGCACAGAGCCCTTGGCAAAGCAAAGTGCTCTTTGTGAGTCAAGCTGGTATCTGAGTTGGAGAGAAAGCTGTGGAGGGTTTACAGAATACTGCAGAGTCCCTGCAGATTGGATAAGGGCCTTGAGGATCAGCAGTAGCGGTGTGGTGCTAGGAGAGGTCACCAACCACCGACAGCTGCATGCAGAGAAGCACACGGCCAGGTGGCTCAGGGGATAAGAATCAGACCTGTGAGGCGAGGAACAGGAAGCCAGTAGCTCCCTGTCACTTGATAGGGTAAAGCCCTGAGGGCATAAGAAGTGTTCTAACATAAGTGAGGTCCCATCACGTGAGTTATGAATCCACTTCATCTGTGTCTTCCAAAGCAGAAATCCAGGCCCAACGCCCGAGCACATTTTAATCCAACGGGAGGGCCGCTTTTCTGGTAGCACTCACCCAAAGCAGAGGGCTGGCTACCACCCACCTACCAATCTCATACCAAGATGGATTTAAGCCACGCTTAGCGCTACCTCAAGATAAGATTGTTGACTTGCATTCTGATAATAAGGAGGGTGGAACTAAAGAAAGGCGTGAAGGATTTGCATTTCTAGTTCAGTCATTGAATCTAGAGAGAAAATCTCTGGAAATTTTTTGTTGTTGTTGTTCAGTTTACGTACATGAAACTTAGAGAATCTAGAAATCCATTACAAAGAATATTTTTTCTTACAGAGTACTTGGATTTCCCTCTGTATTTTAAAGCATAATCAGTATATTCAGATAGATACAGATTCCTATCTTCTATAACTAGAAAAAGGGTGAGGGGGGTGAGGGGGAAGCCGTGGAAACCCGAGCCTGAGGTTTTAGAAGGCCGAGAACGCACAAGCATGGCTGTGCCATTCCCATTTTCTCCTGTAGGTGGCAGCATTTATTTGTTGCTGTCTAGTTCACATTCAATGGCGGCTGGAGGACGACTGGGTTGAGTGCGTTTTTGACTTGTGATGCTTCAATTTTCAGAACATCTCGCATAATCAATTAAAATTTTAATATCATTAGATAAGTGCCTTGCTGGAAGAAAAACAGGTGAAATTCAGGTCTGCCTAACGCAGGAGGAAGCAGCCTATTGATTATACCCAAGGTCACAGCTCTCTCAGAGTTGCCTCTATGATCACATTTCCTTTATCAGACATTGAACCTTTTTTTTTTTTGTCTCTGTTGAAGCTTGCATGGATGCCGTATAAACTGGTGTTTATTTTTCTTTTTCATTCCAAAGTAGTTCTTTTTTTGTTTGTTTTTAAGAAATTGACAGTATTCTGTGAAAATTAGGAAAGTTGTGAGCTCTGTCTATCATTTTAGTCAGGACACAAGACTAATGCTGCTTTTTTTAAACCAGGAAAAAAGATGGGTAACAGAATAAACTTCTTAAGGCATCACAAATAGGCAACCAATGTGCCCCACCCATCTGCTTGGGGTCTTTGTTAACTTATTGACATGAAGCCCCATTGTAGGTGAGTCTCCAGTTGCCATTTGACTCAGTTTTGAGGAAAACAGAGAATACGCAGTTGTGTAAGATCCTCCAGGGCAAATATTCCCAGCCAGTAGATCAGGATCTACCAGGAGGTCCCCGAACTTACCTGGGGCACGGCCAACGCAGGGCAGCCCACATTCCCTCTAGTTCAGCCAAGTTTCCAATCAGTACGCGCAGCTGGAAAAAGAAAGCCAGGTGGTCTAAAGCCCCCCTGGGTGACCTTTCCTGTCATAGTCGTGAGTTCTGGCCCTCGATGACCACTCAGGACCTCCATCCTTTGGGAAAATGAGATTTGCTCCATTTCTCTGTGAGGCACTGGTCCCTGGTTGGAGTCAGAAAGCCCCACTCTCTGGGGAGTTTCCAAACTTCATTGTGTAGTTGGCTTTTCTGAAACCTGCCTAAAAACCAAAAACCCAAAAGCTGGTTTTGCATAGATTTTTTTTCCCCCTTTAATTACAGAAAAAAAAAGTAGGTTTTGTTTTGAAAATTTTACAGATCACCTGGAGCTAACTGGAGACAGCAAGGTGGCATGAAGTCAGTTTTGGGAGTGACTTCTCTTAAAACTTGTCAGTAAATATGAATATGAAAGGAAATCGAAACATAACCGGTCTTTACAAGCATACTCTTTCAACATATTAACTGACGCTTAAGTATATTACTGGAAGCACAGTGGAGCAATTGTAGAGTCCACATTGAAATTTTGGCTTCTGCTATCAGATTCCTCAGTCGTACAGCCATGGAGAAGTCACTGAATGTTGGTTTATGACGGTTGCCACAACAAAATGCCGCAGACAAAATGGCTTAGTCAACAGAATTTTTGTTTTCTTTTTGTTTTTAGGTGGATCTATGTGTCAGCAGGATTGGTTTCTCTGGTTTCTTTGAGGCCTCTTTCCTTGGCTTGTCGACGGCCATCTTTTCTATGTCTTCAAATGGCCTTCTCTATGTGTGTATCTGCATCCTTAATTTCCTGTTTTTACAAGGACCCCTGTGCTAGATCAGGGAAGGCCCTGTGATCACATTTTACCTTAATTATATCTTCATTATATCTTTAAAGACACCATCTCTTGAAGCCAAGTATGGTATCACACATTTGCAATCCCAGCACTCAGAATACTAAGACAGGAACACTACTTGGTAAGACCTTGTCTCAAAAATATAAATAATTAATTAAAATATAAAAATAAATAAACAATAAAGATACTATATTCTAATACATCACATTCTGAAGTACTGGGGTTTAGGACTTCAAAGTGTGAATTTGGTGGGGGACAAAGTTCAGTCCATCAGTCATCAACCTCTTGACCCTTAGCTCACTCTTTATACTCCTCCAAAAAAGAGATAACATTAACAGCCAGAGAGTGTTTATAGAGATCAATTAATTGATACAAACTTATAAAGCACTTAGTCCGTGCCCAGCTTAGGAGGAACGCATGTACACAGTCAGCATTCATTGCACCCTGCATCCCGGAAGCAACGCCACGGTGGTGGGAGAGACGGGCGAGAGGAAGAAGGGAGATAGATGAACGTCATCCGCAGGCCCCTCTGCCTCCCGTACAGGAGTAGCTCAGAACAGACACTCCAGGGTGCAGGAGATCCAGCAGAACAGGTTCATCCTCAGGCTGACTTGGAGAACTCAAACCAAGCTTGGGCTCAGAAGGAAGGCGAGAGAGAGAGAGAGAGAGAGAGAGAGAGAGAGAGAGAGAGAGAGAGAGAGAAATGCATTTTATTCTCTTCAGACAAGCACCTAACTTGTTCGTGCTATTGAAGCTGGTGGCCAGAGCAGAGAACAGGCAAGGCCAAATGACCCCAACCTCATGGGCTCTCAGGCACATTGTCTGGGATAAAGTTTTAAATTCAGACCTCTCCTGGCACAGACAAAGGCAGGCCTGTCTGTCCCTGCTTCTCCAGGGAGAGTGCACGGCCATTAACCCAGTCACCCTGGTGGTTCTGACACCAGCTGAAGCAGCAATGCTGAGGTGGCCCAGAGCCTGACTGCGGCAGGGAAAGGCGGGCAACTCCTTGCTGGGGGAGGGGCCGAGGAAAAGCAGCCAAGCATGTGTGCTCCAGAAGGGAAGGTAAACTAAGAATAGCTCAGTGCCTCACTATTTTCTCCTTCACGGAGCCTGCTCGCTCACACTTGCTGTTAATTTATGACACATGGTACTGAGGGGACCATCTATAGATTTAACATTGACATTTCCTTCATGCAGTAATCCTCTGAATCCCATTTGCTGTAAATTTTTGCAGAATGACAGAAAAGTGATTTTATATAGTGAGCACATTATAATGAACCATCCTTCCCCTAGTGTTTGGGAAAGATATGAATGAGCCACCCCGTGTTTAGATGCTCAAACTCACACCTATAAATAGAGGAAAATTATATTCCCTGGCACCCAGTAGAAGTGTTCGGAATTTTATCCAAATAAAGAAAAGAGGAGACTTTGGTGTTTGGAAGGAGATGCTGGCCTAGGGAACCTTTCCCATTTTCCAGGGAGGAGCTGAGGTGGTTCTTACCCGCCTTGACACAGCCTGCGATGTGCCTTGCGCGTGAATCTGCGCCCGTGGCCACAATGCTCACCGCGGCTCGGGTTCCGTTGGATCGTCCCTGCTTCCAGCCTCAGCGATGGCGCTGCCAGCTCTGCGATATCACTACAGAAGCAGAAGAACGGCCTCCCCAAATGCTCAAGACCTGATCGCCGGAAACTGTCCTGGTGCATGGCAAAGAGGAATTAAGGTCCAGCGGGAAGAAGGTGACGAATCTGCTGGCCACAACACAGAGATTATCCTGGATAATTTCTGAAATATGGCAGGGCGGGCAGAGGGGTCTGTGCCAGAGCGGTACGGTGGGGCAAATACCTCACTTGAGCTAAGGCAACCTCTCGAGGCTGAGAATGGAAAGAAAACAAGTTCTCCTTCAGAGTATCCAGAAAGGAAAAGAGCCTTTCCAGTGCCTTGATCTCAGCTCAAGGACAGTCCTTTTGGACTCCTGAACTGCAGAACCATAATAAATAAATAAAATTGTGTTTAAGCCACTAAGTTTACAGTAACTTGTCAGTGCAGCAGCAGGAAACCTGTACCCTCTGCTGCTAGCCGTCTGGCACTCAGCACAGAGCAGGGTCTTGCTGTTGCTGGTCCACAGGTCTCCTGCTATCCCGCATCTGGTGTCGGGCTGTGCGTCAGGCCTATAACATCCGTGCCTGGCTTCCTGACTGGACTGTGACCGCCTAGGTACCACAAATGCAAAGTGGGATTTAAGAGAACAAAAATCTCTCAAATACCAAGGACAAAATATATAACATACTTCAGCACAATGCCTACATATCCTTCTCAAATGGCAACCACTAACAATACTTTATCAATTATGGAATATACGTTCATATGTACAATGTAAACAAGTTATACAGTGTGTTCTTGCCATCTGTGATCTGTCAAAAGAAGAAAGTAAATGTGGAGTAAAGAACACAGCCTGAAGAATTTCTGAATATCCTCTAGTTGAAGGGTTACATTTTCATGTGACGTACCAGATCTGCCCAAACCGGTTCTAAGTACTTAACCTCATCACAGACACATCTCCCAAGCTTTAATTATCACATTTTTTCCTAACAGGATTTCAGAGAAACATTACTAACATGACCATCCTTCCACTTTAGCATTGAAAATTTTATACCTCATGATTACTTTCTTTCCCTAAAGGCCTAGAGAGAGGAGGTCCTTTTTAGTGAAATAAGTTTAGATATTTAATAAAAACTGATGTATTATGTTCCAGGTAGTAGTTGATAAATTAAAGAACATTTATTTATGAAAGCTTTAAATAGCTCGGTCCTTTTGTTTTACAATTTTAATGACATTATTTTGTGTGAGAATAAGAAAATTTACTATATGTAATAAATTATCCACCTAAGGGGGAAAAAATCTATACTTCTTGTACATCTGCTCTTTTTTTCTTTTTTGTGCTACTGAGGATTGAACCCAAGATG